>OY821758.1:34883025-35223775 GCA_963682095.1 Potentilla sterilis
TACACTACCAGATACGGGGGAATAGCCGACGAAAATTTTTTCGTCGGCCATTCCATTTTTTTCGTCGGCTATACCCTCTGCCGACGAAAATTTCGTCGGCCATAAGTCGTCGGTAATACGCCGTCGGTAATACCAATGGCCGACGAAAAAAAAAATTTCGTCAGCTATAGTTAAATATGGCCGACGAATCCAAAAATTCGTCGGGCAAACGTGGGAGAAATAGCCGACGAATTTCGTCGGGTATTTTTGAGTATGGCCGACGAAATCCATTAAGTATGGCCGACGAATTTCGTCGGCTATTGTGTTTTAACTATAGCCGACGATTTAATAAAATTTCGTCGGCTATTTCCTCGAAATATATTAATATTTTAATAGGCATAATTAGTTATAGCCGACGAAATACTAGAATTTTCGTCGGCTATACAACTTATAGCCGACGAAAATTGGTAAAATTCGTCGGCTATTCTTAAATTTTAGGCAAAAAAAAATTAAATTATGCTTTGGATGGAGGAGGGGAAGGAGGAGGGGAAGGAGGAGGAGGAGGCCGGAGGAGGGGAAGGAGGAGGAGGGGAAGGAGGAGGAGGAGGCCGGAGGAGGGGGAAGGAGGAGGAGGGGAAGGAGGAGGAGGAGGCCGGAGGAGGAGGGGAAGGAGGAGGTCGGAGGAGGAGGAGAAGGAGGAGGGGAAGGAGGAGGGGAAGGAGGAGGCCGGAGGAGGAGGAGAAGGAGAAGGAGGAGGAGGAGGAGGAGGAGGAGAAGGAGGAGGAGGAGGAGGCCGGAGGAGGAGGAGGGGAAGGAGGAGGAGGAGGAGGAGGAGGCCGGAGGAGGGGAAGGAGGAGGGGAAGGAGGGGAAGGAGGAGGAGGCCGGAGGAGGGGAAGGAGGAGGAGGAGGAGGAGGAGGAGGAGGGGAAGGAGGGGGAGGAGGAGGAGGAGGAGGGGAAGGAGGAAGAGGAGGAGGCCGGAGGAGGGGAAGGAGGAAGAGGAGGCCGGAGGAGGGGGGGGAAGGAGGAGAGAAAAAAGGCGGGAGGATTTAAAAGATTTAGAAGGAGTATAGCCGACGAAATAAAAGATTTCGTCGGCTATACTTTGGAAAATCAACAGCTGTCGGATCTGAGCCATCCAACGGCGGACAATAAAAAGGCGCGGATCAAGAGTTTAGCCGACGAAATATTTGAATTCGTCGGCTATACTTAGAGAATAGCCGACGAAATTTGAATGTTTCGTCGGCTATTCTATGAAAACATACTAAAATGCCGTTTTGAGGCCTTAAACGAACTCGAAAGCCCGAAAAAGCCCACACGTCGTGGCAAAGCAACGAGTTTTGTTCCTGGCGTCGTTCCCTTTCCGGAATGGTATCACAATCGTCATTCGGACGCCGGATGCCAAATCTGCAGTAAACCGGGTTTTGACTGATTTCATTATTTCGGCACACGGATTTTATCGGAATCTTGTCATTTTTCAACCGTAGACGTATTTCATTATTTCGGTCATATCTTATTTGACGACATATTTGCATTTGAAGAGTGTACGTATAGTAACTATTTGAAACTATACATTCACTTAAACACTTAGTAAACAAGTTAAGGAACATTAGTGCATATGTTCCGATTTTGAATCTAAAAGTTTGGAAAATCTATTCCAACCGTCAGATATCACCGTTAAGATTAAATACATGTATAAAAAAAAATCCAACTACATCTGACAACGTTAAAGGCTCGATCGGGACGGTCAACCGGGTGAGTCAAACCTCTAAACGCTTTAAAACGGAAATTGGCCCGTCTAAATGACGTTTTTTGGCCTGATCTTCAATAGAGAATAGTTTCAGATTGATGAGACGCGACTAATCGTATAAAAATTTTCCTCAAAATATTTACCGACCGTCAGGCTACCCATAGGAAAACGGGAGTAAAAAACAGTTAACCGCAACATTCGGCACACAGATTTTGTCGGAATCTTCCCATTTTTCAACCGTAGCCGTATTTCAATATTTTGGTCATGTCTTATTTCACGACACATTTGCATTTGAAGGATGAAGCAATGGTTTGTCGATAGTGATAGAAAATGGAAACTGCTCTTTTTTTGTTTTTTTTTTTAATCATAGCCGACGAAATCAAACCTAGTATTCGTCGGCTATGCTATTCTTTTGTCGTTTTCTGTCAAAAATAATCGTATAATTATTTTTTTTAAAACTTATGGCCGACGAAATACTTAATTTTCGTCGGCCATTGTTCGTAAATAATTATTTTTAAAAAAAGTATGGCCGACGAAATAATTAATTTTCGTCGGCCATTGTTCGTAAAATAATTATTTTTAAATAATTTATGGCCGACGAAATAATTAATTTTCGTCGGCCATTATTCGTAAAATAATTATTTTTAAAAAAACTTATGGCCGACGAAATAAAAAAGTTTCGTCGGCCATTCTTCCAAAAGTTTATAGCCGACGAAAACTTTAAATCGTCGGCCATTATAGGAGTATAGCCGACGATTTTTCATTTTTACCGACGAAAAAAAAAATCGTCGGCCATTCTATGGGAATGGCCGACGAAATTTTTTTTTTGCCGACGACAAAAATTTTCGTCGGCCATTCTTGGGAATAGCCGACGAAAAAAGTGTTTCGTCGGCCGTTTTTTTTTTTTCGTCGGCAAAGCCTTTTTTTCTTGTAGTGGTACCTGAACAAGTGGTGGTTGGGGACATGCTTGATGTGAATTCTCTAAGACGAAGTGCTAAGGTAAAACATATTTTTGTGAATACTTCAGTTTAAAAATTATATGTGTGCTGTAAATATTTTTGCATATTGTTTAGAATTAAAAAATTATTACTATGACATTTTGTAGGTAATAGCACCAGAGGAAGTGCCGGTCTTGTTGGCAGTAGGTTCGATTGATAACATCGTAGGAACAGGCACAGTACTGCAAGGTGACCCCAACCAACTTGTTCATGGCGTCCCATTAGGGGAGGGTAATGTGCGTGTTTCAGTATCAGTCCCAACGCAGGAGAACGCGAAAGTTCCATTTCCTGTGAGTGATGAAATAGTAACTGTCCGACAGGCCTGCGGGAGTTGGGTAGCATGGCCTGAAGAGCTTGTCATTTATACACCTATCTCACCAAGCGAGGTACGTATTAGGAGCCATTAGATTGAAATATACTGTATTTTGATTTTTACAGAAGTCAGATTACATGCTTAATTACTATGAGATTATGTACGTGTAGAAACCTCAAAAGAAGAGAAAGACAAATGGTCAAGACTTTGGAGTTTCCCATAAAGTGTTTGACTCGAAGCTCTTGAGGGAAATAACAGCAGGGTTACCAAATTCATTAAGTATGTTGTTGATGGGAGCCTCGGCTCGCACACAATAATAACCCTACAAAAAATCGTTAGTAGTATGAGCAAGTAGGGGTCGTTCTAAGCCGGAGATTAAGGGTACCTGAAATATGAGAATGTTAGCACAATTTATTCACATATATATATATACATATTCACACGAGTTCAACATGGGGGATTTGATATGAGGTTCGGCAGCAAGGGCTGCCTCTATATCTAAGACACGAAAATAAACCTAAACTACTATATACAAGTGATCATCATCTCTCACACAAAACAGTTCACACAAAGGACTCTTTAACAAGTAGATTTGCATGCAAGAAAGTAAGAGCAAGTATTTAGCATGTTCAAGACTCCAATTAGTTTCGACCATAACTAGAGCTTCCGCTCTGTACCTAGTTACTAGACTCCTCAAGTTCTTTAGAACAAACTTCCGCTCTAGCTCTAAAGATTTCTATGCTAATCCGGTTAAGACTAAACATATATCGCACAAGAGTCTTAAATCGAAAACATGTAAACAAACAAGGTTGTCAATCATCTTATTTAACATACAAGTTTTAGCTAAGGTATTACCCTAGGTGAGCTCAACAAATCAAAACAACCGTCAGGCCTATAGTTTTATTTGTTATAACTCGGGTTAGATGAAACCTAACATCTAGATTTACATGCTTTAAACAACAAATGTTTTAAACAAAACTAATGCTTCAATTTTTAAGTCACACCCTTAGATTACTAACCAATTTAAATCCTAAACATGCTTCTAATACCACACTACCAGAAAAGGGGTTATAGCCGACGATATGAAAAAAAACGGCCGACGAAAGAGTACTTCGTCGGCTATAAGTGGTTATAGCCGACGAATTACTATTTCGTCGGCCACATCGTCGGCTATAATATTATAGCCGACGAGTCGTCGGCTATTACCTGACGTCGTCGGCTATAACTATAGCCGACGAAAAGTTTTTGGTTATAGCCGACGAGGAATGTCTTCGTCGGCTATAATCCTTATATCAGATCTATTCTGCAGCAGCGAGCTCATTCGTCGAAATTTTTTCGAAACATTTCGAAAACGCTCTGAAATCGTCCAAAACCTCGGCCATAAGCTTGAAAGGTATGTATATTGCTGTGTGTGTTGATTTAGTTGGTTATATGCAGAGGTGTGTTAATTTAGAGTTTAATTAGAATAAATGTGTGATTAATTTGATATATATATATATATATGTGTTGAGATGAGATTATTAATGGGTTGATATGTTGGTTAGATAGAATTGAAGTTTTGTTGAAGATTAGTGATTGATTGTTGATTTAGAGGTGATTTTAGATGAATTTGATGAAAAAATGTATATATATATATTAATTAATTTAATTGTAATTAAAAATATATTGTTGGTATATATAAAAAATATATTGTGTATAATTAATTAGGGAGATTGACGATGTTTTAATTAATTTAGGGATGTGTATATATATATATATATATATATATATATATATATATGTGTGTAATGATGAATTTTTTAATTAATTAGTACGTACGTATGTAGTACGTGCATATATACATATCTATATGTAGTTATATTTATTTATTGAATTTACAGGATGGACAAGAGGTGGATTACCCTTGGAAGATGGGATCAGGCGTATCATGATGGAGTTAGGAGTTTCCTGGAATTTGTGATGGCTAACTGTGGAGACACTACACTTCATTATTGCCCGTGTAAAAAGTGCAAGTGTGCCAGCCCACGACAACGTTTTTCCATAGAGAAAGTGGAGCAACACCTGGCTAGATATGGATTTTGGGTCCTATACACTAATTGGATTTATCACGGTGAACCAGAGTTTGCGGGTCCTCATGATCATGGACAATTTGCCGAGAGAGGGAGTTCGTCCAATGATCCAACAACGAACTTGATCAACTATATGTTTCCTCGTGAGAGCGGTGTCTTTGATGAAGCACCCGATGTGCAACTCCCTCCTCCGGAGATGGAGTGTTTCCCTGATATTGAGCCACTCAAGCCATTACCCCGATCACCGGTCAACACAGGTGGTATGGAAAAGTACAACAACCTGATCGCATTGCAACAGACTCCGTTGTACCCCGGATGCTGTAAGACTGTCCTTGAATCTGTCATGGGAGTGATGAAGATCAAAACGGAGAACAAAGGCACTGTCAAATCGGTTGATGATTGCCTGAAGTTATGGGGTGGGGCGATGCCCCCCGGACATCGGCTTCCTACCAGTCATCATAAGGTGCGACATATCCTTAAAGATCTCGACCTTTCCTACATCAAGATTCATGCATGCAGATACGATTGTGTTCTGTTTTACGGGGAAGGACTTGCAGATCTTGAATACTGCCCAGTATGCAATACAGAGCGGTATAAGTTCACTCCTAAAGGAAACAAGAAAGCTGTGAAGATACTTCGGTACTTCCCGCTGATTGATAGGCTTGAGCGGTTGTTCATGTGTGCTTTCAAGGCCGAAGCTATGAGATGGTGGGTTAAGAGGAATGTGCCTGACGATGACACCCTTAGACATCCCGCCGACGGAGAGGCTTGGAAGAAGAATGTGTTGGAGTTTCCTGAATTTGCATTAGAGGTTCGAAATGTTTGGCTAGGGCTATCATCCGACGGTTTCAACCCTTTTGGCAAGAAAGAGCTTCAGTACAGTGTGTGGCCAGTTATTTTGATTCCGTACAGCCTTCCACCGTGGATGTGCATGAAGAAGGAATATAACATGCTCACATTGTTGATTCCAGGCCCAGGTTATCCGGGAAAGTGTCTCGATGTGTATTTGAGACCCGTAATTGAGGAGCTTCGGTACTTGAGTCTGAAAGGCCACCTGGTCTACGACCGGTTCAAAAATGAGATGTTCCGAATGCGTGCCATGCTTGTTGGCACGATCAGTGACTTTCCTGGGAGGGGTATGTTGTCGGGCAGCGTTACTAGTGGTTACAGGGCTTGTTCAGAGTGCATGACTGTTGATTGCTCCAGTCCTCATTGCAGCAAGATTGTCCAGATGCGTCACCGTTGTTGGCTTCCGCATGACCATCCATTTAGGGACGATGCACAAGCTTTTGATGGGACTGAAGAAAGGGGCTGGGCACCGGAGCGATGGACAGGGGAGGAAATATTGGCAGTGTTGAATGAGTATGACTTTGGTCCGCTTACCAATCATCCCGATGTGTTGCGCACGATTCCAGAGAGGCCCGATCGGTATAGGTTCTGGTCACACAAGAGCATCTTCTGGGAACTTCCTTATTGGGCCAGGTTGGCTATCCGATACTACCTGGATGTCATGCATATAGAGAAGAACGTGTGTGAAGCCGTGGTTGGCACAGTTTTGAATTGGGAGAAGAAAACAAAAGACACCCCCAAGGCACGCGTTGATCTGAGAAATATGGGACTGCGGGACCATTTGTGGTTGAGAGAGGGCAGGAGCAAAATGCCCCAAGCTCCTTACACCGTCACCAGGGACCAGAAACATGAAATCTTTGGTTGGATGAGTAATGTCAGGTAACTTTTTATTAGGCATGTATTCCCTAAAGAATGAGATCCTCCGTGGACGACTATATATGCATGAAATCTAATTGTTGTTAATGGCTATGCAGGTATCCTTATGGCTATGCGGGTAACATAAGCAAGTGTGTTAACTACCGAGACAACAAGATGTACGGATTGAAGAGTCACGACTGCCATGTACTGCTTCAACGCCTCTTCCCTATTTTCATTCGAGCGTACTTGGAGGATGAAGTGGTTGAGCCGTTGGTGGCGTTGTCAAGATTCTTCCAGAAGTTATGCGCTAGAGAAGTTAGAAAATCAGACCTCATGAGAATGCATGAGGAAATCGTTTTTATCTTGTGCAAGTTCGAGAGGATATTTCCCCCAAACTTCTTTGACATCATGCCTCACCTGATGATCCATCTTCCCCAACAATTGTTGCTTACCGGTCTCGTACACTACACTTGGATGTATCCCATCGAAAGGTACATGTTATTCCTAAATTTGATTTATACATGTTTTTAAATAAAAGTTGCATGCTCTTAACATGCACTTGTTAACCTTGCAGACAACTTGGAGACTACAAGAAATATGTGCACAATAAATCTGCGCCTGAGGGGTGTATTGCTGAAGCTTACATTGCGCATGAGTGTGTAACGTACGCCAAGTTGTACTTGGGAGCGATGGAGGACCCCCCACAACATCCAAGTCGAGATGACCCCGAGTTCAACCTATCTATCGTCGCCAACGATGTTGTACCATACGGAAGCTTCAAGAAGAAGGGTGTGGACAAGTTGCCTGACCATGAGGTAGGGATTGCCCACTGGTGGGTTCTAATAAACTGTCCGGAGGTACAATATTGGAAACAAACCCATCTTAAGTGCAAGGAAGTTGGCGGTGATCTCGAGTACCACAACACGACGTTTGCAGACTATTTTCCACAATGGGTAAGTGTATAAATATATATATATATTAGATGACTTTCTTTTACAGTTCCCTATTCTTTAATCATAAACACACCAACTGATTTGAGTTATATTTTTCAGCTGATGCACGTGGCTGCGAAGGGTGGTCATAGAAATTACTCAGAGGAATTGAGGTTGTTGTCGATGAAGCCGATATCTTCCACAGTCCGCCCAATGTGTGATGTCAACGGCATTAAGTATATATGTGAAGCTAGAGACGGGGAACGCAAAACACAGAATTGTGGGGTGATGGTCAATGGTGCAGAGGGGGGCGTGGATTATTACGGTGTCCTACAGTCAGTTGTTGAACTCATTTATGGGAACCGCATGAAAGTCCACTTGTTCAAGTGTCGATGGTTTGATACTAGGCCGCACCGCATAAGGATCGATCAGTACGGCATACTTTCGGTGAATACCGCCACTAGTGTGTATGAAGATGACCCCTTTGTTTTCGCCACAGCGGCCAAAAAGGTCTTTTATCTTGATGATCCATTGAACAAAGGGACGTGGAAGGTAGTTAACCATGTGTCTCCGCGAGACATATACAGTGCTACCACACTTGGTGTGAGCACAGAGTGTCAAGAAGCGACCGCATACCAAGAGCCGGACGTCGTCGACATTCCGGAATCCTCCACCATCCGCGATAATAATGTGACGCCGGGCAGAGTGGTTCGACTTCCTAGGGGTCAGGTGCCCATGTATGATGTTAATCCGAATCGTCTATCTCAGGCAGACGATGACTCAGACGACGAGTACGAGCACCGGTTACCAGATATTAACTACTATACTACGTCTGACTCAAGTGATGAGGATGATTCTGATTATCATCCTTAGTATACTATGTATGTATTTGTGTACGATGGTGCATGCATGTATGAATACATTTTTTGTCCTTAATTACCGTTTTCAGAGGTTATGGGAAATTGTATTGAATTGTTTGTGCGATGTTCAGGAATTTATCAGGTGAAATAGGCAATTTTCAGGCCCTAAATGGCAAATTTTCAGAAAGATCAGCATTATAGCCGACGAAATGGACCATACTTCGTCGGCTATAATGCCCATTCTGGTAATTTAATATGCAAGTCGTCGGCTAACGACCAAACGTTGAAGGTCGTCGGCTAAAGTATATTGACCGAAACTCAATCTTCATCCTTCAAATGCAAATGTGTCGTGAAATAAGATATGGCCGAAATATTGAAATACGTCTACAGTTGAAAAATGAGAAGATTCCGACAAAATCTGTGTGCCGAATGTTGCGGTTAGCTGTTTTTTACTTCCGTTTTCCTATGGGTAGCCTGACGGTCGATAAATATTTTGAGGAAATTTTTTTTACGATTAGTTGCGTCGCATCGATTTGAAACTATTCTCTGTTGAAGGTCAGGCCAAAAAACGTCATTTAGACGGGCCAATTGCCGTTTTAAAGCGTTTAGAGGTTTGACTTTGCAGTTTGACCGTCCCGATCGAGCCTTTAACGTTGTCAGATGTAGTTGGATTTTTTTTCATACATGTATTTCGTCTTAACGGTGATATCTGACGGTTGGAATAGATTTTCCAAACTTTTAGATTAAAATCGTAACATATGCACTAATGTTCCTTAACTTGTTTACTAAGTGTTTAAGTGAATGTATAGTTTCAAATAGTTACTATACGTACACTCTTCAAATGCAAATGTGTCGTGAAATATGATATGATCGAAATATTGAAATACATCTATGGTTGAAAAATGAGAAGATTCTGACAAAATCTGTGTGCTGAATGTTGCGGTTAGCTATTTTTTACTTCCGTTTTCCTATGGGTAGCCTGACGGTGGGTAAATATTTTGACAAATTTTTTTTTACGATTAGTTGCGTCGCATCGATTTGAAACTATTCTCTGTTGAAGGTCAGGCTAAAAAACGTCATTTAGACGGGCCAATTGCCGTTTTAAATTAAGCGTTTAGAGGTTTGACTTTGCTGTTTGACCAAGGAATAGCCGACGAAATATTTAACTTCGTCGGCTAAACTCTTGCGATCCGCCCCCCGTTGGATGGGGGAGATCTGACGGCTACTGAGCGCGTGAAGTATAGCCGACGATATTAAAGGTATAGCCGACGACATTCATACTATAGGCGACGATATCGATAAATTCGTCGGCTATAATCGGCCCGCCCCCCGTACCTCGGCCCGCAAAGCCCAACTTCGGCCCGGCCCGGAGGAGTATAGCCGACGAAATTCGTTGGCTATAGTATAGCCGACGAATTAAAATTGACATCGTCGGCTATAGTCCTTCGATTTAAACCAAAACAGAGGGCGCCTCCCTCATTTTCTGCATTCTCCCCTAAATCCCTAATCGCCGCCCGCCCCTCTCCGACGCCGACCGACCACCACCGACCCTCTCCGACGCCGACCGACCCTCCCCGCCCCTACCCGACCCCTCCCCGCCCCCTCCCCGTCCTTCCCGACCCCTCCCCGACCCGAACTCGATTTGAACGCAGCCGCCCCTAGCCGCCGCCCCGAGCCGCCGTCGCCGCCGCACCGCACCACCGGTCCTCGTCCCCGTCGCACCACCATGTCAGGTAGTCCCGGTCTCCCTCATTTAGGGTTTTTGTTAATTTTGTGGAATTTTGTGTTTTTGTGAAATTTAGGGTTTTTGTGAAAATTTGTGGAATTTAGGGTTTTTTTGTGAAATTTATGAAATTTTGTGGAATTTTTGTTAATTTTGTAGAATTTTGTGGAATTTTTAAGAGGATATATATATATATATTTCAGAATATATATATATATAATTAGGTATATATATATTTAATGAAGTTTTTTATTTTTTTTGTGGAATTTTTGTGAAATTTATGGAATTTTGTGGAAGTTTTGTTAATTTTGTGGAATTTTGTGGAATTTTTAGGAGGATATATATATATATATATATATATTTCGGAATATATATATATATATATAATTAGGTATAAATATATTTAGGTATATATATAATTAGGTATATATATATTTAATGAAGTTTTTTATTTTTTTGTGGAATTTTTGTTAATTTTCTGGAATTTTGTGGAATTTTTAGGAGGATATATATATATATATATATATATATATTTCGGAATATATATATATAATTAGGTATAAATATATTTAGGTATATATATAATTAGGTATATATATATATTTAATGAAGTTTTTTATTTTTTTGTGGAATTTTTGTTAATTTTGTGGAATTTTGTGGAATTTTTAGGAGGATATATATATATATATATATATATATATATATTTCGGAATATATATATATAATTAGGTATAAATATATTTAGGTATATATATAATTAGGTATATATATATTTAATGAAGTTTTTTATTTTTTTGTGGAATTTTTGTTAATTTTGTGGAATTTTGTGGAATTTTTAGGAGGATATATATATATATATATATATATATATTTCGGAATATATATATATAATTAGGTATAAATATATTTAGGTATATATATAATTAGGTATATATATATTTAATGAAGTTTTTTATTTTTTTGTGGAATTTTTGTGAAATTTATGGAATTTATATACTAATTGTGCAGAAAACCGCCGCGCTGTAGACCGATGGATTGCCAGACCGACCGAGAGCGACCCCGAAGCTCAGGCAGGACACAGCCGTGGGGGGGCGGATCCAGCGGTCGTCGGGGCCTACGCCGGCCACTGAACAGGCGCGAGGAGACGTTGATGGGATTGACCCCGACCGATACACGTGGGGGCTCATCGTATGAGTCGACGGGAGCGGGCCCAGTCTCGAGCGGCAGAGGAGGACGCACAGCCGCACCCTCCAGACCTCACTGCACTTCAGCGCTGTTCTAGGATCGGCAGCCGACCCACCGCGCGCCGATCAGGACCCTCCAGAGATGCTCCCTGTCCCCCCACAGTGACAGGGCCCACCGTCAGGGGGATCAGGCCCCTCAGGGTCCACGCCCCGGATGTCTCCGCCATCGGGGATGTACATGGTCCACTTCTTCCCTGCCATCCCTGAGTACGACGTTAGGGGGAGGCAGATTTGGAGGCACGACCGGCCGCACGAGATTCCCTGGGAGGAGGCCTACGTCCACAGGCCATTCGACTCAGAGGACTGCCGCGGCCTGTGGTGTGTTCGTGAGAAGGACAAACAGTACAACGACGCAGGTAATTAGTTAGTTTAATTAATTATTTAGATTGTTTAATTAATTATTTAACTACGTCGAAGCTTAGTTCATAATTAGTTAGTAAATTAAATTAGTTAGGTCGTTAGCTAGTTATTAAATTAAATTAGTTAGTTAGTTAGTTAGTAAATTAAATGTGTTAGTTAGTTAGTAATTTAAATTAGTTAGTAAATTAAAGAATTTAGCTAGTTAATCTAGTTACTGAATTAAATTATTTAGTAAATTAATTTAATTTAGCTAGTTAGTTATTAAATTAAATTATTTAGCAAATTATTTAGTTAGTTAATTACTAAATTAAATTAGTTAGTTAGTAAATTATGTACGTAGTTGGTTAGTCAATTAGTTAGTTAGTACATAATTTTTATTAGGCATGTATTCATTTTAATTATGAAACAGGCGTCCTCGTAAATAAACCCGCGGGGACGAGACGGACCAGAGGGCCAGCGAACATGTCGACCCTGGAGAGGGAGCTCGCCGGTGGGATCAGGGAGATCCTGCCCGGTCCCGGTGAGGATGGACGCCCGATCGAGAGGAGAGAAACCACGACCAAGTATATCAACGCGACGGGCATGATCGTGCGGGACAGGGTCCCAATGTTGTGGCCCGACTGGGACTCTGTGCCCGATGACATCAAGGCGCTAGTGTACAATGCACTGTCGGTGACTTAAATCGTATTTTTATTATAGAAAATAAACATTTATGAATTGAGTCCTTATAACTATATAAAAATATTTTCTAATTAATTTATAATATTGCAGCAATGGTTTAGAGTCCATCCTACCTTGGACTGGTGGAGAGACGAGCAGCTGAAGAACAGGTTATGTGTTTCGCGTTATTTTACTATCATTCGAGTTAGATTGAAGACGATTAAAAATGTACGAATATATCTAACAGTTGTGTTTTGTTAATATAGGTACTCCGAGTGGAAGAACGAGCTGTCGACGCACTACAGGACGTACCATGTGGAGAAGGGCTTGGGGCGAGGTGCAACCCCCCACGAGTTCCGGTACAGGGAGTATGAGTGGCTATGGCTGGTAGCCTACTTCGGGAGCGACAGGGTCTCGGTAAGAAAATTTAGCCTAGTCTATAACTTTTTAATGTTATTTAGTAATTAAATTATGTAGTTACTAAATTAAATTAATTAGTTAGTTAGTTATTAAATTAAGTTAGTTAGTTAGTTACATAGTTAGTTAGTTCGTTACTAAATTAAATTAAATTAAATTAAATTAGGTAGTTAGTAAGTTAGTTAGTTACTAAATTAAATTAGTTAGTTAGTTAGTTACTAATTAAACTAAATTAGTTAGTAACTAAATTAGTTAATAATTTTTTTTTTGGTTAGTTCCTAATATTTTAAGTTACTTACTAATTTATATTTGCGTTTATATGTTCGTTCTTATAATAAAGAAAATCTCGAAGACGAACAGCGACAACCGCAAGAGGAACGAGCACCCCCACCACGGCGGCGCCCGCTCATGGAGGCAGTGGGCAGAGATTGCACAGAGGGACCGACCGCTGAGGCCGTTGTCGTGGATTCATGCGCAGATGTATCCGGACCGTCCCGACCAAGTGGTAAGTATTCGCCAATCTTCAATAAAAGTGTTTCATTAAATTAATTTATATATATTTTTTTATTAATTCGTTTATTATATTTTCTTGTCAATTAGGCGGGAATAGATGCGGAGACCGACGCGCTCACCTTGGGGATCGCGCGAGAGACGCTGGGGGAAGGGGCGTCCGACGAGGCGATCGCGGAGTTTGCCTCCACGATCGACACCCTTGAGCCGCGCTTGGCCTCTCAGATCATGCACGCGGCGGTAGGGACTGGCAACAACTACTTCTACCAGAGAGGCCTAGGCGCGGCGGGAGATGGGGTTTTGAAGTACACGCCGGCCAATCCCAGTACGCAGCGTGCGGCTTCGACGAGCAGAGACTTGCAGACACAGCTGCAGAGGACGCAGGCGGAGTTGGCGAGGGCGGTGGAGGCGCTCCAGCAGAGGCTTCGGTGCAGCTGGCCAACAACGCGGCCGCGGCGGAGATGTACCGATGGATGCGGCAATCTTGGGAGGCCCAGCGAGCTGGAGAGGAGCCCCCGCCTCCGCCACAGATGCCCGATTTCGTCGTCCCCACTCCCCCCCCCCCCCCCCCCGCATCGGAGTACGTCGGGCGATCAGGGTAGCGGTAGCCACCGGAACTCGAACGATCCCGTCGACAACGCTACGCGTTTAAGGGGTGATGAGTAGATAGTAGTGTATGTAGATGGCTAGTTAGGGGGTTTGTACAGTAGGATATTACGGATGGATTGATGTGGATATTTGTTGGCTATTTGGATGTTTGTTTGTGGATTTTCTGCAGCCAAACCGAAGACGAAGTGGAATTGGGCCCGAACAAAATTTTTAAATTTTTTTTTAAATATTTAGGGGTTATAGCCGACGAAATGGACCATATTTCGTCGGCTATAACCTCCCGGCTTCGACCAAAAATAAGCCGTTTCCGGTGCCGGCAAAGGTTATAGCCGACGAATTAATTCGTCGGCTATGTCTCGACTTATAGCCGACGATAGAGTCGTCGGCTATTATGAGAACATTACCGACGATAGAGTCGTCGGCTATACTTCAGGGGTTTAGGGGTAATTAGGGGAGAGTTATAGCCGACGACTCTATCGTCGGCAATGTTCTCATAATAGCCGACGACTCTATCGTCGGCAATGTTCTCATAATAGCCAACGACACTTTTTTCGTCGGCTATACTTCGTGGTTTATAAGTCGACGACTTACCCTCAGTGTCGTCGGCTATACTATAGCCGACGGGGCATTCCCGACGAGGGAATAGCCGACGAAGTATCGTCGGCTATGACTATAGCCGACGATTTAATGAAAACGGCCGACGAGATGGCGTCGTCGGCTATAACCCCTTTTCTGGTAGTGCCACTGCCCTAATTATCAAACACACAAAAACTACAAGTTAAAATTACGAAACTTTAATATAAACATCAATCATGCAATTGGTTTACACAAAAGTTCAATAAAAACCAAGAATCGAATTGAGTTCATACAATATAACCAAACTACAACAAATACAAAAGCCATAGGGGAATGGATCACACTTTAGGAACCTTGAAGACTCCTCGAAGACATGATGAATGGTGCTCGGCTGCTGCTTGGCTCGGCGGGACTGAGTTTCGGCAGTAGGCAAGGTGAAAGGACTCGGCAGATTTGGTGGTGGTGGTGATTGTGTTATGGCTAAGTATTTGGGTATTTGGTGCTTTAAGATGAGATGATTCTCAGAATGAGAAGATGAGGTTATATATATAGGAGAGGCTGCCGGCAACCCTAGTGTAAGAAGGGTTTCAGAAAACCAAGTTGGTTAAGGACTTAAAACCTTCCTTTTCAAAATCTAATTAGGTTTTTCTTTTTCTGATTTTTCTTCAAGGCTTGGGCTTCACATCTTTATGGACTTCTTGTATAGGCTTTGGACTCCATTTGAAAGGTCTTGATCCATCGAAAATGCCCCAAACAGGCAGTTCTTCATTTTGGCACAAATCTGCCTATTCCGGCAGCTTCTCCTAGTTTGACTAGGAGAACTTCTTTCTTCGTATTTTTCTTCAATGCCATGGCTTGGTGTCATCCTCCTTCCTTCCTTAAGCTTGAACCATCTTCATATATGCATTTGTACACCATATGGTCCATTGAAAACAGTAATTGTGAAAAGGAGGCAGTAGCTTCTTGGAATCGGCAGAAACGACCTTGTTGTAGTAACTCCGGCATATCTCCCTCCTCGGAGCTCCAATTGATGCGATTCCAAGTCTCAGATAAACTAGACACACAAAGAAACCTCCATATAAAACAGTTTGATCAAATTACTTGTGAAACGTTGGGAATGAATTTTTGAAGTTGAGACACAGTCCCAGGAAAATCCTGGAAGTCCCTGGATTGGTTTGCTCGAACTGCTGTTTTGCAGCCATCTTTTGGGTAATGTCCTGAACTCCGATTGATCTGAAATTTTAACACAACATTCCTCAGTATATGAATAATAAGCACACCAAATTTCATTAAATTCGGACAAGGATAGATCGCATTTTTACTCATCTCAAAATCAAGAAAAAGACATTTTGCATTATTTTCCAGATTTCTCAAACTTAGTCATTTTTCGGATTCTTAACCACTTTTCACCAAACTCTACCAAATTAACACTAAACTATATTATGACTCTATCTTAGACAAATAAGGGATAAACAAAGCATAAATGAGGGCATAAGCATATAATATCGTCGCACATTGTGCTCCTATCAGTTGTGCATGTGGGGTGAAGAAGGGTTAAAAAATGACAAGACTATCAACTTCGACATGGACCCTGAAGTGTTTGGGCGGATACGGAAGACATATATATTTGGTAATGATGTGCACAGAATGACAAGTATGAAAGAAGTAACTGGGAACTGCATAGTGATATATCAGAGGTGATATATGTATATATATATATATATATATAATGTTTTTTTATTTGCTTCTATTTATGAAATATGTAAACTCTGTGTACAGATGTGATTTTTTGGTTGCTGGTTTGAAATTGTTTTTCATCTTTGGGTTTTAGGTACCTCGATGATGTCCTAAAGAACTACCAAATGCTTGATATGTTTGTGTTTGTTGATCCGGTTATGGTCGGAGGAAACAAAGCATGTGGACCAACAAAGAGCAAGGTTGAACACTTGAGTGCCAGGCTGAAAGCCTCAAAACCAGGACAACTTTTTATGGTGCCGTATAACGCAGAGTAAGTAGTTTGATAACTGTGCTTTTACATTGGTAATACTGTTAGTATTAAGTTAATACATATTATGATATGAGGATTTGAACAATTTCTGGTAACTTTGTAGTGAACATTGGGTGCTACTATCATTGATCCTGAAAATGAGAAGGTGTATTTCTTGGATCCTATTAGGAGGCGGTTGCCGCTGGGCTCATCTGAGTGGAAAACCGTTGTTAACAAGTAATTACTTATAAGGTCCACATGCTTGAACTTTGATTTATGGAATGACACTTACTTTTGGTTCAGTTGTGAACTTATTGACTATTGTTTTGTTTTAGTGCTATGACCAAATATAATGAATACATTGGCAGGACAAGCCTAAAAGTTGTTCACTGGAATCCGATTACGGTATGTATATGTTACTTTTGGTGGATTCTAGATTCTTGGCTAATATATGTACATTTCGATTATGTTACTTGTTTTAGGAGAGTGATTATTAATTGATTCACTGCTTTTAGGGTGTTCCCCACCAACCCAACACTATTGAGTGCGGCTATTATGTCATGCGGTTCATGCGAGATATCATAGAGGACAAGGACCAATCTATTTTTGTGACTAAGGTACAATCACTGCCTTCTGCTACTTTGTGTTTGATTGACTTTTTGGGATAATGTTGACGTCTTATTACTTATACATTCGATTTCTTTTTCAGTGGGGCAGGAGAGACAATGACCTACAGTACAAACAAGATGAAATAGATGTGGTAAGGAATGAGTGGGCGAAGTTCATTGTGAGCAATTTGGTGTAGGAATGTTCGTAGGGCTTCTGAAATGGGTTTGGGAGAGCATTTATATGTGCTTATGTTTTATAAACTTATCGGTTTAAGCTAGCTAGGTATGTATGTATATATATATATATATAGGACTAATGCTGGCAGATTTTGAATAATATCAGCTTGTGCCTTCATGGTTTCAGCTGAAATGCTAGCTAGGTACGTAGGACTATTGCTAGCAAATTTTGAACAGTATACATCATCTGAACAATATATATCAGCTGAAATGCTAGTTAAGTTTTAGTTTGCTTTTGCTCTATGCATCTATGTGGTACATTAGTGTGCTCCGGCCACTTGAATGATATGTAGAATGGTTCAATTTATTTATGGTATAATTATTGTATCTGCACAATGCATTTCTGGAAATGGTAATAGTTCAATGTACAACAGTTTACATGCTTTTTAAGACCTCATTTCTTGTGTATTTGAAGCTCAGACAACAAACTGGTCATATGACCAAATGCTTAAATCTATTGTGTGATAAAAAATTATACAACAAGATAACAGCATTATGTGTTGTACAATATGACTAAAAGCCACATCAAACCTGTGTCACAAAATCCTCAAATCTGTTGTTTGATTTGTAGAATCATACAACTCAATAAATATGAAATGAAATCAGTTGTCTGAATCAGACAACTAAATAAGTAGGAAATGAAATCTATTGTGCGAATGAGACAACTGAATAAAATTGCAATATTCTGTTGTATGTTTAAAACTCACACAACATAAAAGTATGTATATTCTGTTGTATGAACTAGATATGTCAGTGCAGCGAATGCCAAGCCAGCCATGGCATGGCATGGCATATAAGTTGTACAACAGAAACTAAAAGTGACTTGGCGGACGTTTCATCACACAAGCTCGAGATATACAACGGAAAATCCGAACTCACACAACGGTGATTCACCGTTGTGTATTGAGTTTTTTGTAGTAGTGAAATATTATGTTCTTCTTCTTAATAGATAGGCCATTTCTTTATTTAGTATTGAATAATTAGTAGAGTTGAGTTGAATAATTTTTATTCTTTACATGATATAAACTGTTTGAGCAATAGTTGAAGTAGAATATCTTATATATTGAGTATTTGTTGTTAAAACTGTTAAAGACGATGCTACTTGTTTCTAGAATAGTGATGGAAAAATCGTATAGTCTATTATGAGTAGTCAACAAAAGATTTAATCATATTACTGTTTTTTTTAAATAAATGTTGTTCAATCAATATTAATGAAAATAATATCCGATCATCACCATGTTGTGTACGATGAATGTCCATATGTTCTCTGCACGTAAAAATTCTTAAATATTAATTAAAACCGATAACATACATTGGAAATTCAAATACTCATGGTGATAGAATTTCTTACTCAATATATTGCAAACACTCATCATAATTCGTTAGGACATAATGGGCCGCAACATGAGGAATCGAAGTTCGTGTGTCATTACTTTCAAATCAACTTTGCCAATAGTTTTACCACGAAATGAGAAGATAGATAACTGAGACTTGTCCTGCAATTGTAACGACCCGAACCTTAAATTACCCCCTAAAATTTTTAGTTTAATTTTGACGTTCTGAAATGTGTTTTTACGATTCGGAAGTTTCAAAAGTTGACTTTTTATAAGTTGACCCGACCGAGAATTTTATTTCTCGACGAGATAGAGGACGTTAAAATGAGTTCGTGGACATGTAACATATTTAATTTGGAGTTCGTATGAAAAAGTTATGACGTAAAATCGGTAATTTTCTGGTTTTGGTCGAGTACTAATAGTCCGGGCAAAAATTTTTAGAAACAGGGAGAATATTTCAGAAACAAGGGGGAATATTCTTTTCCCTTATTATTATTTTTTTCCCTTCTCTCTCTCCCCCCAACTCGGCCCCGAGCTGCACCGACGTCTCCTCCACCCATCTCCGATGTTCGGCCGAACTGGACCGCCGCACCGGTCACGTTCGAACCACCTCGGCCTCCTCTTCGAGTCTGTGGCAGCGTCACGGCGGGGTTCGCTGCCGTTTGGCCGTGCGACGCCCTTGAAGCTCGACCACCGATCGAACCAGAACTCCTTCCTCCGACCACCGATCGGCCCGATTCCGGGGGGGGGGGGGGGGAGGGGGGAAGGAAGACCTCGTCCTGTACGTCAACTCCATGGAAGGAATTGAATCGAATCAACCTAGGTAAGTAGAAATCCGAATTTGAATTTCTAGGGTTTTGGGAATTTCGGTAAAGGGTGATTGAAATTGTGAGATTGGTGTAATTGGAGGTTAGAATTGAGTTCAGAACGATGTTTGGAGTCGATTAGGTGTGGTTTGATGTTTAAATGGATTGGTTTTTGTTAAAATTTGGAGGTGGTGCAGTGTTGGACCGCCGTCTGGGCCGCCATCTGTGGCGGAGGAGGCCCCCAATGACGGTGGAGACAACGGAGATGAGTTTCTACGACTGTGGCGAGGTTGGTGTGAAGATTTGGAGGCATGTGGAGGTGTTTCGGCCACTGTGGTGGCATTACCGCGATGTGACAGCGGTGCTACGGCTGTCGGTGGCTGAGGAAAAAGAAGGATAAATAGTAAAATGGTAAAAAGGTGAATAGTGAGCGGTAAAACAGTAAAAGTAAAGAGTAAACAGTAAAGTAAAATAGTGAATAGTAATTAGACTTTGGCCATGTACTGTTTGACTTGATTATTACTGTTTGACCCTATAATTTTGTTGTGAACTTTCCGTAAAACAAAGTAAAAGCTGGTTACAAGAGGTTTTACGTCAAAATGATCAGTAAAAGAATTGATTGGACTTGGGGCAAGTGTCCTCTGTAATATTGAACGTAAATTGTTTTGGTTTTTTAGCTTGAAATTCCGTTATTTTTTTATGCAGAATGTTATTCCTTGTTCCCAGTAGGAGGGTGGTTGCGGTTTGAGAGCAAATACTTTTTTTTTTAGTTGGTTAATGAGTTCTATTTCAGCCCTGTTTCGGGTTTCCGTGGGAAATTCCGGGACGGGTCCTTATAAATGGTTGACCTCCATCATAGTTTCTCTCTGCTCGGTTGAATTTGTATCTTGAACAAAATGTGATACCCTCGTCTGCCAAATATGTAGAACCTTCTGAAAGAGCCCTATTACCAACATAAGTATTTAACTTATGCAAGTACCTATTTATTAAGAAAGCGAACATTATATTAGGCAAGTGTCAGTAAACCATCAACATAATAAAAGTTCGTAACAAAATCTCAATATTCAAAATCTTCAATGTGATACATCCATATGTACTGTGTAGGACTACCAACTTTTGTTTCCCACGCCAAGTGGATCGACAAATGAACCATGGTGTCAAAAAACACAGGAAGGAATATCATTTCCAACTTGCATAGGGTAATGGCAATACGATCTTGTAGAAGTTCCAAATTAGGGACCCTCAATACTTTACAAGATTTTTTGGATAGTAACTCTCGCACCACAAGAGGAAGTATTCTCTCCAATAACGTGTGGCAATCATGACTCTTCATTCTAGAAATATTGCGTCGTTTACCATTCACCCAATGAGTTACATTTGCACAATAGCCATTAGGAACTTTAAGTTTTAGCAACCATTCACATATAGCTTTGATATCATCGGATGACAATTCAAAAGCAGCTAGATCATAAACCCGCTTCCCATCATCCTCTCTAGGTCAATACTACTTTCCATATACGCATAGCTTTGAGATCATGACGAGCATTTACCGAATCTTTTGTTTTACCATCAATGTTCATCACTATGCCTACCACGTTGTCGTGTATTTTTTTTCAATGTACATCACATCCAAGTTATAGCGCAACACATTTTTTTTCCCTAATGGCAGTCACTACAACACCGGAAATCTTAGTCTAGAAGTGGTCGTCTAAGTAACCAGACAAAGAAAATTTATAATTTTCGTCGCCTTAGAGACTACTTAGACGATAAAATATATTCGTCTTCTAAGTACACTAGTGACGAAAAAATTTCTTAGATGACGAAATGTTTCGTCGGCTTCAGACACACTTAGGCGACGATTAACTTATTTCGTCGCCTAAGTAAGACACTTAGACGACGTAACCAATCATTTTCGTCGACTAAGTAAGTCACTAAGACGATGAAATAAATCATTTTCATCCCCTAAATATAACACTTAGACGACGATACAGTTTTATTTCGTCGCCTAAGTAAGTCACTTAGACGACGAAAATGAATTATTTCGTCACCTTAGTTGTTCAATATATATATTTTTTTCCTTTAAATTAAAATACTTAGGCGACAAAAGTATATAAGTTCGTCGGCTTAGTGGACTACTTAGGCGACGAAAGTTTCCTTCTTCGTCGCCTAAGTAGTTTAAAATTTTTTTTAAAATGGAAAATTGAGACAAAATATAATTAATATATTAAAAAATTTATTCATACAAATTACATACTTAATATTAATAAATTTATTCACACAAACTAAAACGCTACGGATAAAAAAATTAAGCAAACAACAATATCATATGGGGGGGGGGGGGGGGGGGGGGGGGGGGAAAGCCTGCAGCTACTGCTACTTTTGAAGACTTGCAAACATGCTGAACTATTGCTCCAACCGACTAAGGCTGGCTTGACCTTCTTGGGCCTTCTCTTTGGCCAGTCGTGTCTCCTCCTCAAGTAGGGCGATTCGTTCATTGGCTTGTCGGGCCTCCTCTTTGGCCAGTCGTGCCTCCTCCTCTGCATGTGCGATGCGCTCTCTAGCCTCTCAGGCCTCTTTCTGATACTCTCCGCATTTGAAGACCGACATCGTGCTGTGGAAATTTCCCATGCAGATGATTGGGAGGAGCTGACACCGAAGGTTACTCCTCCTAGCCCCCGAATCTCACTGCTGTTTCGCGGTCCTAGTACGTTTACAAGCACTTTGGCTTGAACCGGCTCGTCGAAATAGTGAATGACCTGATCTTCCGAAACATCTGGGTGCTCCTGCCTCACATTAGTCATCACCATATCGACCTCGGCTCTGATCTTTCGCTGCATTTGAAAATGAAGTGCATTAACATCTTTAATCACATAAGAACAGTGTCAGATGATGAATTTAAACAATATAGGAAACTTACTATATTTTATGCCGCTTCCGGGTGCTCAGGAGGGTACACTATCTCATAATTCTTCACCAACGCCAATGGTTCACTCTTTTCCTTCAACTCGAGCGCCGTATAAATGAAAGGCTTTGAACTGGACCGAAGTTTAATTACATTTGGGACAAATAAGTATTTAAACAAAATAAAAATCAAGAATGTTTACATTTAAAAGCGCAGACTAATATTAGAAATTGTATACCTGGAACCCATCGCTCTGGAAGTGTTGAAGCAGCCAAGCCCAATCCTTCTTCCTACTTTTAAAATCTTTTGGGATTTCGCCAGGGTTGTTAATCCTAAGCCTGTTGAGCTTGCTCTTGAAGGCTGTGTAGGTCTTGGCAGCATGCTTGTGAACCCACTTTACCATCTTCTGATCATCCCAAGGGATGTCATAAACAAGCTGTTACAAAAAAAATGGAATTAATATGGAAACTGACTTAGGTATAGAAAAATAAAATATTAAAAATATTAGTTGTTTTCTCCTTACGTCGAGTTCATTGACATGCTTCTTCTCATCATCCTCCTCTAGGTCCCACCAACCAGCAACAGTCATGGGAATGCTGTCCTGAAATATATGGCCGATATCATGAGTCAGCCAGCTGTTTTGTGTACTAGTCTTTGGTCTGTGCAAAAACTGATCATCCATGACGATCTTCACTTTCTCTCCGTGCTGCACCCAGTAGTGATAAGCCTTTAAGCCTTTGACCAACCCCCGTTTGCGTTTGGGAGGAGGTGCTGCCAAAATAATAACAGTTTTATTAGGGAGTAATAATACATTTATAACTAAATAACTTAATTAAAAGTGTTGGATTATCTTTACCTCCATCAAGCCGAGGACGAGATGTGCGCCGACAACTGATCTCTTGTGTAGGGTTGTCTTCGGTTTGAGGTGTGGCCTAAGACGATGGAGGGGCTGAAGTATCTTCCACCGGCAACAGGGGAGGGGGGTGGAGGTGCTGATCCGCTCACAGACGCGATCGTAGTTGGCTACGACGAACTCCCTTCTGAGGCATTTGACCTATAAAAGCGGCCAAATGCCTCCTGCCTATTCTTTAGCTTTCCATGAGTCGGTGGCATATTTTTCATGTCAAGAAACACGAATTTATACCTCCAATAAAGAAAATATCATTCCGTCATTGATTGATGCCTCCAAGTTATATGGAAACAGCAAAAGAATCCCTTATAAGTAAAAAGCTCAAAGACACAAAGGAGGGCAGAAGACATATCATGAACAATAACACAAGTGTGTACAACCATCCTCCATCAACAATGTCAAAGTTTCAAGCTTTAATCAAGAAATAACCAACCCCACAAATAATCATTAACCAACCTCACCATATATCTTTATATAAAACATCAAGATCATACTCTTAACTATCAAACAAAAACGTACAGAGATCTTTACCAAACTCCACTCATCCCCACCTCATTGAACCTTCCTGTTTTGCTTCAAATCAAGAGCACAAAAGATGTACCTAATTGCATGAATGTACATCAATCATGAATGTACCTAATTGCCAACAACAGAAGCTGAACCTAAAAACATAAACACAAACTCTGAAGTCCCTCAAACCTCTGAAGTCTCTGAAGCTTCTTCTACCCTTTTTTTCTTACCCTTTTTCTGATTAGCACATAAATGAAGGCATAAACATTTAAGCCAACAACATTATTTCAAATTAGTTCATTTCAGAGCCAAAACCCTCGAGTTTCTGTTGATGTTCCTAAGCTACTGTCAATATTCAATAAGTAAAATAATCATGCAAACAACAAGCAACGAATCAAGAAGAAGAAAATCATGCTTGCCAAGCAACAACTATCAAATTTCATTGAGCGAGCTAACTGATTAGCACATATACAGAGGGAGCCAAGAAGAACATACCTGAGAGAGAGAGAGAGCGAGAGAGAGAGAGGTCGCGCGGGAGGAGAGGGGGCCACGAGGCCGAGGACACGGGGGCGGGAGGAAGAATTAGTGATTTGAAGTGGAGGCTGGGGCAGGCGCTGGGGTGGGAGGAAGGTGGTGGGGACTATGATGGAGGCTGGTGCGGGGGCCATGAGGCGGGGACTGAAGTGACGAGGGCGGTGGAAGGGGCGGAGGTGGGAAGAAGAATTAGGGATTTGAGGTGGAGGCTGGGGCGGGAGGAAGGTGGTGGGGACTGAGATGGAGGCTGGGGCGGGGCCCACGAGGCGAGGACTGAGGCAGTGAGGGCGGCGGAAGGGGCGGAGGAGGGAGGAAGATGCTGCAATTGTGTGAATTAGGGATTGCAGATGGAACCCGATCGAGCCTATATATCTACTTCACCTAGGCGACGAACAAATAAAATTTCGTCGCCTAAGTACTTCACTTAGGCTACGACCTAACATTTCGTCGCCTAAGTACTTCACTTAGGCTACGAAACAATTTAACTTGTCGCCTAAGTACTTCACTTAGGCTACGAAACAATTTAACTCGTCGTCTAAGTACTTCACTTAGGCTACAAAAGTATCATTTCGTCGCCTAAGTACTTCATCTAGGCGACGAGTTAATTAGTTTCGTAGCCTAAGTGAAATACAAATTTTAGCCAAAATTTTTGGCGAAAAATAAAGTCGCCAAATGTATTTGTTAAAGAATTTGCGACGGATACGTATAAGCATGTATCTCGTCGACTCAAACTCTAAATATTTTTTAAAAAAATCATCCAGACACTGAATATTAATAATACTTAATTAAATAACTTGTTATTAGAAGTACACGCCTAAGTACGTATTTGTAATTATACATCACAAACAAATTTATTGAAATATTTAAAAACATAATTTCAATAATCATGATTCTCCATCATAATCGTCATCGTCTGTATCATCAGCATCTTCAATCATATGAGTGAAGTCATCATTGAAATCCTCATCATCGTCTAATTCCTCATTATCCTCGTCATTAATGAAGTCGTCATTGACTCTGTTTTGAGATGGAGATGCATTTGGTACTGCAATGAATTCATCAAAAGTGACGAAATGTAAGTGGTTGTTGTCGCGAATAGCGTCTACATTATGCATTTGAGAAGGCGAATGCTCTTGATATGGTTCATCAGTGTCGTCGTCATCTTCATCACCATGTTCTACGACCCCTTCAATTGTAGACGCACTCCATATATTCCTATGTGACATCAGGTTGACCACTTTCCAAAATCCACAGGCCTTAGGATTATCAAGATAAAACACTTGTTTTGCCATGCTGGTAAGAATGAAAGACTCATTTTCATACCAGCTTGTGTCTGTATTCACTGATAACATGCCGTAATTCATCTTTGTACTCCTATGAACACTTGGATCAGTATTGAACCACCTACACTTGAGCAAGACAACGCTCATATTTCCATATACTAGTTCGACAACGCCGAGTAGCACTTCGTAGTAGGTTGAGTCGTCACCATCTACCATGACCCCACCCCTCACTTTTGCGTTTTGCGGTTTACATCTCTTTGAAGTGTCACAAACTTGATGCCATTGACAAAACACATCGCTCGCACACTGTGGGAAATCAGTGTTCTAGCCAAATGGTGCAATTCTGGCGTATACCAATCAATCTTCTGTTTTTGTAGATTTTCCACCTGCCAAGTTGTGATAAATTATTTAAATTAAACCCTAAACCCAGAATACTAATATTGAAATAGAAATATTCTAACACAAAAAATGTTGTGACGTACCCATTCGCAAAAGTAATCAGGAAATGTTCTTTTGTGCGTCTCTTTCGGCTGTTGGTCTCTACGATTTCCTTCAATGAGCTTCAAATGCTCACGCATGAAATATTGTGCTTCGTCACAGTGTTGTAGTACGCACCAATGAGTTTCAATTATCTCAGCATCTGTCAATCTTTGTGAACTTGGTAAATTACCCAACGGACGTACAACACTAGAAACGACTAAAATATTGAACGACTAAAATATTGAACTCTGGTATTGTAGAGGCCGCTGTAGAAGATTCTGCTTCGTCACTATTACGGAGATATAAGTTGCAGTATGTTACACATTCATGTGCAACGTACGACTCCGCTATCGATCCTTCAGGATTACTCTTGCTTTTACATAACTGTTTGTATTGAAATAGTTGCCTGAAATTACACAGTTATTAGTGAAGTATATATATAAGACAATATAACAATGAATGGGGAAATACGAATAATAAATAGTACATTTCTTGGCGATACATCCAGGTGGTCTGAACTGGACCAGTAAGCAATACTTGATCTGGAAGATGGATCATCAGATGAATCATATTGTCAAAGAAAGCAGGGGGTAAAATCCTTTCCAATTTGCACAAAATGTAGATGATGTCTTCTTTGAGAATGAGAACATCTGACTTCTTCAGCTCTTTAGCGTATAACATCTGAAAGAACCTACACAACGTTATTATAAGTCCCACCACATCTGTATGCAAATAGGGTCAGATAACCACTAGAATAAGACGTTGCAGCAAAACATGACAGTCATGACTCTTTAATCCGTTGAACATATTCTGCCCCAAGTTAATGCACCGAGATATAATTCCTGCATACCCTTGAGGATACTTTACTCCTTTAAACCATATGAAACTTCTTTCTTGAAAGCCGGTTTAACTATGTAAGGTGCAACATGTATGATTATCCCTGACGCCGTCTTCACTGGCCACAAGTGTTTTCATATTTTCTTTTTCTCCAGATCAATATGTGCTTTCACAGTGTCCTTACTATTTCCTTTAATATCAAGAATTGTTCCCACAAGGCTGTCACTTACTCTCTTTTCTATGTGCAGGACATCTAGGGTGTGCCTAAGAATGGATTTTGACCAGTAAGGCAAATCATAGAATCTACTCTTGTGTGTAAAACACTTGTACTTGTCAGGGCGTTCTGCAACTGGTATAGATAAATCACCGCTCAGCAGAGTTCAACTTCTCTAAAATTTCATCACCATTCCAGAGACGGGGTTTAGAACGAAGCTCTATTTTTCCGTCAAATTCTAGCTCGTCAAATCGCCACGTGTGGTTAGCTGGAAGCCATCTACGGTAACCCAAGTAACACACCTTCCCAGCGCACCAAACAGAATGGACTTCGTTCAAGCAAACAGGACAAGCTTTGTATCCTTTAGTGGCCTGAGACGACAACATCCCGTAACCAGGAAAATCACTTATGGTAAACATCGCAATTGCTCTCATTATCGAAACAATTAAATTTCGTCGCCTAAGCATCCTCTGAGGAGACCAAATAGTATTTCGTCGCCTAAGAAAATACACAGAAGACGACTACCTTTTTCGTCGTCAGTATTCTTCTCTAAGACGACGAATGTAATGTTTCGTCGCCTAAGAGGATGCTTAGGTGACGAAATATTCTTCTTAGAGGACGAAGCCGTTTTCGTCGCCTTATTCTTTCTTAGGCGACGAAAACATATAAAATTCGTCGCCTAAGGTATTTTTTCTTGTTGTGAGTTTGGTTTTCCCCAATTGTGAGTCTTTCCAAATCCAGGGATGATTTGTGTTTTCTCCTTCTTTACAAGTTTAAATGTTTTTAAGCCTTGAAGTTTGTCTGCAGTTTCCTGACTGGGTCATCTTATTGGTGCCCATTTCTCCTCCTTTGTATTATCAAATAGTTTCCATTTTTTACGCCACTCATGATTCGATACTAAAAACCGACGATGTCTCATACAACACTATTTTGAGCCGTGTTTCAATCTATGACTAGAAGTGTTTGACGCATAATATGGACATGCCAATTTTCCTATTGTACTTCAACCGGACATATAACCGTATGCTGGTAAATCATGGATTGCCCAAATGAGTGCATCTCTCATTTGAAAATTTTTCTTTGTAGAAATGTCGTACATTTCTTTACCATGTTCCCACAATTCGGTCAACTCATCGATCAATGGCTCAGGGTAAACATCGATATCATTGTCAAGACTTCTCGGTCCTGATATAAGTAACATTAAGATGATGTAGTGGCTCCTTCATGCACATCTATGGAAGAAGGTTGTACGGAAATAGCAAAACTGGCCAAGTACTATGGACTTACATTCATATTTCCAAAAGGGTTGTATCCATTAGTTGCCAATCCAAGTCTTATATTTTGGTGCTCGTTGGCGAATGATGGATGAGTTTTATCAAATTTTCTCCAAGCCTCTGCATCTACTGGATGCCACAAAAAACAATATTTCACACGATGCTCAAAATGCCACCTTATATCTAGAGCTATCTTAGATGACATAAATAGTCGTTGAAGTCTTGGTGTCAGTGGAAAATTATCGCAAAACTTTCCATGAAATCTTTTGTCTTGTCCTCCTTTTTCTTTGTTGTGCAGCGTTGTGTCTTCCACCTTGAATGTTGGCATGTAGAACATTTGGTTGCATCTGCAAGCTTCCCATAATATATTGCACAATCATTTTTGCACGCATCAATTTTCTCGTAATGTAACCTGAGCTCTTCATCAATCTTTTTCGCTATATAGTTTGATGTCCGCAATTTATCACACTTGGGGAACGCATTGTTCAACAACTTCAATAGCTGGTCGAAGACTTTGTTGCTCATATTACCTGTAGTCTTGATGTGCATCAAGTTAACAACGAAAGACAAGTTGGAGTAATTCTGACACCTGAAGTACAACAGCACCTCTGAGTCCTCCAATAATTTATAAAACTTCTTTCCATCTCCACTAGGATCTTGTTCGATACATTCTTCTATAATGTCCTGAATATCATCATATTGATCAAAATTTACAGCCACATTACTGTCACTGAATTCCTCATGGTCATTGACATCGTCATCATTTTAACTATCTGTCGTCTCCCCATGTTTACGCTATAATATATAGTCCAGTATAAAACCTCTGGACACTGGATGATGTTGCACTATTAACGGAACATATATGTCTTCATTTAAACAATCTCTGCACAGACACCACATTCTTCTATCTCAGCGTAGACCATGATTGTTAGCGTACTCCATGAAACTTGCGACTCTACCATTATGATGCTAAAGATATAAAGAAGGTTTCACTATTCTGATGCTAAAGATGGAAAGCCAGAATATTAGCGTACTGAGAAGGCAAAGCAACTTTATGTATGTTTTAGTATTATCTATGATTATCATTGACATAATAGTAAGTACTTATGCTGGTTATGCGTGATTTCATTGAAGGACGTGATGGAGTTAAAAAAAACGTACTGAAGAGACTTTTGGGGGTGATGGAGATGACGAATTGGATGACTGAGACATATATAAGGTGGTATGTGAGACTAAAAAATTAAAAATTCGAGGCTTAGGTGACGGAATGGAACCACCTGAAAATGTGTGTTAATCGAGTAATTGTCAAATTTGCAACAAAGTCTCGTGCTTGGAACGTGAAAAGGAGTATGGAGAATTGAAAGTAGTAGTTGGAACTCAATATGAGTGAGGTGGGTGGTTTCAAACAACTCCTTCAAGCTTTCATTGCCGGAGAATCACCGTGCTTAGTAAGTGAATGCATATCATTCTTTGACACCTTGCTTTCGTTTACTTGCGTGTTGCTATGTATATAATATTTTTTTTTCATGATATGCTCTTATGAAGCTGCGGTCTTTCAATATATATAGTTTATTTGCATGGTGCCCAAACTTACTATGGGAAAAGAAAATGAATAGGCTTTTAGCTAGTTTCTGACTTCGAATATAAAAATTCCAATCCCGAGTGTTTTGATCAATTTAAAACACATTCTGATTAGTTCAAGTTTGAAGGAAAATAGATTAGAAACTCTATTAATATGTGCATAGGGGTGCATCTAATATACTGAATAGAGCTCCTGCCATTATAGCATATTAAGATGCTAGCGTTAACTACAGTTTCTTACCTTGGTGGCTTGTTAGAATGTAGTTTTTTTTTCTTCAAAAATATTGTTTAGACACCATACTATTGATGCATTTGGGTTTGAGGTGAGTAACTTCCGTATTTAACTTCCATAATTGTTTCTGGAGACATTTCTATTATATTTTTTTAATAGATTTGCCATAAATATTTATCATTGATGTATTATACTTTAGTGTTTAGTTTGCATATTATGTATATTTATCATGGTTTTATGTGATACTGTACTCTTCTCCAAGTTCACCTTCAAATGCAACGTTCACAAAACCCGCTAATGAAAATTACGAAACACGTGCAAATCCGTAATCGGTAGCTACCACTTATAAAGACTTGGAAGACAGCTTATCTATCCATCTATACATTTATTTTGTTCTTTTTGTTTCAAAAAATAAATTTTTGAGACAAATATAATAATCAAGGTTAAATGTAATTGGAAATATAAATTCCCACAAAGATAGTGGTTCCGACAACAGTTTTGGCCATAAATGAATATAGTATATAGGAGTTGCGGAAAAACAATTTTCGAACAAAAATGGGTCGAAACTACGTCGTTGGAAATAATTCGTCGAAATGATTTTATTTCTAATCAAATTCCAACGAGATTTTTCTACGAAAATAGTGGAATTTTCGACCGAAGTTGAACTCAATTCTAATGGTTCCTTTGGTCGGAAAGCTCTAGTATTTCTGTTCATTTTGGTCGGAAAAGAGTATTTGCCACCGCAGTATTACCGACAGCTTCCGACGTGATTTTTTTTGTTGGAAAGAGTATTACCGATGAGAAATAGGGTTATTTCCGACTATTTTGGTTGTCTCAAATCACATTTTGTATTGTAGTGCTACTCCATTAAAGAAATTAATGTTTCTTGTTGCAGTTAAGCCTCGAAAAATTAATAATCTCGGGACTGTCAAAATTTATTAATTTAGCGATATTAACTAATCGAACAACATTAAATCAATAAAAACCTTTATAAATAAACAAAATTATAGTTATGCAACACATCATACACTTAGCAGTAGCTTCTCATCTAAAAAATATTTAAAAAATCGATAATAATGGATATGTTCTAGGAGAAATAGATGATAATAAACTGTATATTTATTGATTGATAAGGAGGCCTTTATATAGGTATTACATCAAGTATCCCTGGTAATCAGGGATTCCCTATCTAATAAAATATCTAGACTACTAGCCTTATTAGGACAAGACACACCACGGAAGTTACGGAATTAACCTTCCTTGAACACTCCCCCTTGTGTCGCGTCCTCAATGGTGCATGAACTATTGCCTCGTTAAAACCTTTGCCAGCAAACAAAAAACCTCTTGGGTAAAAATAAAAGCATGGTCTAAGGGAAAAGAGTACAACGCACCAACTACAAGTATGTGAGACATGCATAACTAGACTCCCCCTGAAGTCTAGACGAGAACTCCCCCTGATAGTCAATCAGTCTTTGAGTTCGGATAAGCGACACATACCAATGCGCTTTACATGCTTCACAAATGTAGATTTGGGTAGAGACTTGGTGAACATATCAGCTGCATTATCTTCTGAGCAGACTTGCTTCACTTGGATATTCAAAGTCTCTTGCTGCTGCTGATTGTAGAAGAACTTAGGCGAAATGTGTTTAGTATTGTCACCCTTGATGTATCCCAACTTCATCTGCTCAATGCATGCTGCATTATCTTCAAATATGCAAGTTGGTCCCATTGTAGTAGACTCAAGTCCACTAGACTCTCGAATGTGAGATATAACTGAGCGAAGCCAAACACATTCTTTGACTGCTTCATGTAGTGCAATAATCTCAGAATGGTTCGAGGAGGTAGCAACAAGGGTTTGTTTGGTTGATCTCCAAGATATCGCCGTATTCCCAATGGTAAAAACATAACCCGGTTTAGGAACGTCCTTTATGTGGATCTGACAAATATCCAGCATCAGCAAATCCTACCATCACATCATTTGGTGTATCTGAGTAGAAGGGGGTATCGCCAAAGCCGTATCGGGACCACGACTTAGCATCCTCAGGTCCGGATATGTTGGCGGATATGGCTGCAGGATGGCGGATGGCTGAGCCGCGGCTTGTTGTGGCGAGGTAGGGTGCTGCTGAGCCAAACCCTAGTCTTGGCGGCTGACCGGTGGGGATCCGAGCCACGGTTTGTGCTATTGGATGCAAGAGATCGACTAGGTATCGAATCCTGATGAGTGTATCGATAGTACTAGCTCATGTCAAGGGTTCCTTTAAGGTATCGAAAGATGTTCTTGATTCCAACCCAATGACGTTGTGTTGGCGCAGAGCTGAATCTAGCTAACAAGTTCATTGAGAAAGCAATGTCTGGTCTAGCACACTGAGCTAGGTATAACAAAACTCCAATTGCACTAAGATATGGATATTCAGCTCCCAAGACCTCTTCGTCATCTTCTTTCAGACGAAAGGGATTTTTGTTGATATCTAGACTTCTAACGACCATAGGAGTGCCTGTAGGATGCATAACTTTGTCCATGTTAAATCGCCTGAGCATCTTTCGGACATATGCAGATTGGTGTATAAAGATTCCACCACTTCGGTGCTCTAGTTCTAACCCTAGGCAAAACCGAGTCCTTCCCAGATCTTTCATCTCGAATTCGGATTTCAAGTAGCTTGCGGTCTCATTGATCTCATTTAGAGTTCCAATGATGTTCATATCGTCAACATAGACGACTATAATGGCAAATCCTGAACTTGTCTCTTTATGAACACACAAGGGCACAACTGTTCATTCTTGTATCTTTTCCCAATCAAGTAATCACTTAACCGTGTGTGCCACATCCTACCAGATTGTCGGAGTCCATATAGAGATCATCTCAACCTGATAGCAAATGAACTTCGTGGTTTTTGTTCACTTGACTTGGGTAACGAATGTCCTTCTGGCACTTTCATGTACATCTCTGTATCTAGATCCCCATAAAGATACGTTGTTACAACATCCATAAGCTGCATATTGAGTCTCTCTGAGACTACCAAACTTATTAAGTATCGGAAGGTAATAGTATCCATGACAGGAGAATACGTCTTCTCATAATCAATTCCAGGGCGTTGGAAAAAACCTTGCGCCATGAGTCGAGCTTTATATCGCTGGACTTCACCATTCTCATTGCGCTTTCTGACAAAGACCCATTTATGTCCAACAGGCTTCACGTTCGGCGGTGTAGGCACAACCGGTCAGAATACTTGCATTTTCTTTAGAGAGTCTAGTTCAGCCTGGATTGCTTTTTCCCACTTCGGCCAATCCGCACTACGTTGACACTAATCAACAGTGCGGGGTTCCATATCGTCGTCGTCAATGACTTCTTGAGCAACGGCGTAGGAGAATGCATCATCGATATACATGGAATTCCTTTCCATAATATTGTGCATGCATAAGTAGTTTAGTGAGATTTCCTTGTTCTCCAACATCAACGGTGAGTCTGAGGCGTCCCCCAGATGATTCAGAGTTGATTCTTGGACATAGGTATAGTCGGAGACAATCTCGTGTGACGGCGTCACAGTATCGATGATGAACGGATCGCTTTGTGCCTGGACACATGCCTTCTTTCTAGGTACATTGTCCTTGGAACCGATTGGTCTCCCCCTCTTTCTAGGAGGATCCGAAGTCGACGCCGGCCCTCCACTTGGAGGTGCCGAGCCTAGGCTGCCGACGGCACCTAGGGCTGCGGGTCCGGGACCGGCGGCGCGTGCTGGCGCGTGGCGAGGAATGTTGAGCCTTGCAGGTACATTCGCAACAGGTATGGTTGATCTTGTCACTTTCGCAATATCAGTAAAGGAGTCGGGCATCGAATCCGCCACCTTTTGTAGTTCCAATATGCGTTGTATTTCGGTCTTACAATGAGACGTACGGGGATCATAATGAGACATAGTGGGAGAGAACCACGTCAATTCCTGACGTTCACTAGGGACGGATGCGGCCCCATCTCCCCCCTAACGTCGGGAAGGATGTCTCATTAAAGTGACAATCTGCAAATCTTGCAGTAAACAGATCACCTGTCATAGGCTCTATGTAGCGGACAATTGTTGGTGCTTCATATCTAACATAAATAGCTAATCGTCGTTGTGGACCCATCTTGGTACGCAGTGGAGGTGTGATAGGTACATATACAGCATAACCAAAAGTACGCAGATGCGAATTATCAGGCTCGTAACGAGTTACCAACTGGTACGCACTAAATGGTTGGCTATCTGTGGGTCGTAGACGAATAAGCATAGCTGCATGTAATATTGCATATCCTCATGCCGAAACCGGCAAGTTAGTGGCCATGACAAGGGACCTAGCAACAAGCTGTAGTCTCTTAATAGCGGCTTCTGCAAGACCATTCTGAGAATGAACGTGGGGCACGGGATGTTCAACTTCAATCCCAACTGACATGCAATAGTCATCAAAACACTTTGAGGTAAACTCTCCAGCATTATCCAGTCTGATTGACTTAATCGGATTGTCCGGGTGGTGAGCCCGAAGCTTAATAATCTGAGCTAGGAGTTTAGCAAATGCAGCCTCGTGGACAACAACGCTACGTGTGACCAACGCGTTGACGCATTAACCAGAACCATGAAATATCTAAATGGTCCGCATTCTGGTGTTATAGGTCCACAAATATCACCTTGTATTCGTTGTAGGAAAGGAATATTCCGTTTATTATCAATAGCAAAAGATGGTCTTGCTTGAAGTTTTGCTAGTGAACAAGCTTTGCAAAACGAACGATGAGCATCAGACATCGCTACAGAAGCATGAGAAGCAGGAGGAGGCCGCACCTCTCCTTGGAGCCGAGAGGCGGCTATCAACGGCATGGCGGCCGAACCGAGGTCGAGGCGCCCTCTGTGTTTTTGTGATCTGAAAAACGGATGACCGTGGGAGCATTTCAGAATACGAACCATCAGATCACGACCCGGATGACCGAGTCTCTCATGCCAAAGTTTGTAAGCATCTGAATCGCATAAGACAACAACATGAGATTCATTGGCTCTAATGGTTGTGAAATACATGCCATTTTGAACACGCTTACACTTCTCCACAATGCGAGTACGCAAATTCTCAGTGGAGGTGATCAACAGATATACAGTTCTATTTTCAACATAAGTGTTGAGGTGATAGTCGTTGTCACGCACATCCTTGAAAGCTAGCAAGGTTCTTGGCGCCTTAGGAGCATATAGGGCGTCCTCTACCCGAATTTCAGTGCTATTTGGCAATAAGAATTTAGCAATGCCACGACCCTTAATTACAGGTCCAGTTCCTGTCATCGTAGATAACGACGATTCTCTTGGCGAAAAATCCGAAAACAATTGCCGATTCCTCAGAATCGTGTGAGTTGTTGCACAGGCCAACAAACACTCAATCTCGCCTTGATACATCTACAAAAAACAATGTAAATTGAATCAATAGTCTACTTTAGACTTTGGCGAACACTTTAAAGTAAGTATACTGAAACTATATATCATCACAAAATGAAGTGCATTAAGGCCAATAACATAGCCATGGCATCGACATAACTTGAGAGAAAGAGATAAGCCTTATTTTAATCACCGAATACCAACATGGAGAGTTAACATAGCCTAGGTCAGAGATTGAGACCAGACACCGTCACAGGTGGCGTGGCCGAGCCAAGGCCGAGGCCAAGGCAAAGGCCGGGGCCAAGCCAAAGCTGAAGCTGTGGTAAGGCCAAAGTTACCCTGAGACCAAGCCGAAGCAAGGCGAGTGGTGAGGGCCGGTCGGGTATTGAGGCCATATGATGCGACAGTTGAGCTAAATCCGAAGCATGCCGAGTCCGAAGACACGTCGTTGCCGAGCCATTGATGCAAAAGTTGCATTTGTTCGATAGACTAGCGATGTTGGTTTCAAAAAACCGGATTCGGTGTTGAACCAAGCTTGGCGAGTGGTCATGGCGAGCGAGGCCTGGCGAGTCGTGGCCAAGCGGCTGAGTGGCCTGGGCGAGCGAGGCTTGGCGAGTCGCGGCCAAGCGGCTGAGTGGCCTTGGCGAGCGAGGCCTGGCGAATCGCAGCCAAGCGGCTGAGTGGCCTTGGCGAGCGAGGCCTGGCGAGTTGCGGCCAAGCGGCTGAGTGGCCTTGGCGAGCGATGCTTGGCGAGTCACGGCCAAGCTCCTGCCGATAGGCTGGCCTAATGTGCAACGCGATTTCTCGCGAGTCTCTCATTTGTCTTTGTGATTTTATTTCGGATTTGAGTTAACATCACCAGAATTGTGGTGAACTCAAAATAATTATGTCATTGTAAATTGGACGCATTGAACAATTTATGCTTTCATAGGGATGTAAAAATCTCAAATCATTCATTGAATAAGAGAATTTTTATTGATGACAACTCAAAAGTACATCAAGGATGTTCTAAACGACTTATCGAACAAAGTCGTGAATTTATGACTAAAGAAAGCCAAAAATAACAATCAAAATCAAATTTGAACATGTATCTCATGACCTAAGTCAAATACTTATTCATAATCCGGAGTGTCATACTCCTGAGTCCTACGCTTCTTGGTAGGTTGGAAGTCATCAACGGTGAAGTTGGTATCTTCTTCATCGTACTCTTCTTCCTCAAAGTCTCTTATATAGTTTGTTTCTTGTTCTATGTATTGCTTGTGTTTCTTGTAGGCAGCTTAGACATCTCTACTTGCTTTGCAATTGCGTTAAAAGTGATTCTTAGAGCCGCATTTGAAGCAAGGAGCCGAAGCATTGTTTGAGGCGTAGACACCACGTTTGGGGCCAGAACCGAATCGGTTCCCCCCTCTAGGAGCGGCGGCACCGCCACCGTCCCGTTTCCATGTGAGGTTCCGGCTAGGGCCGGCACCTCCTCTTCCCCCACGTGTTGCTCTTGGCGCACGTAGTGATGGTGGTGCTTGACGTTCACGAAGATGACTCCTTGGCTTAGGAGCCCTACCATGGGCTTGGTGAGATTCGGCTAAGAATTTCTGACCTCTAGGCCTTTTGTTGGTAGTAAGAATCAACTCATGGTACCTCTCCTTTCTTTGAAGCACATTCATCAAGTCACTGAAGGTTTTGATGGTACCTTTCTCACGGAGATCACGGTACTGATGCGACAACATGGACGCAGATTTTGGGAACGTCGTGAATGTCTTCTCCATCATATCGTCATCGGTCTTGTCGACCCCACAAAAGCTCAGATCAGACTGTAAATTAAGCATAGTCTGATGGTATTCCTGGACGGAATCAAAATCCAATAAGCGGATTTGCTCCCAATCTGACAGAAGGTCAGGGAGTTGTGGGTCATGCACATTGTCGAAGCGGCCCTTGAGGATGTCCCATAGCTCTTTGGGATCAGTTTTCCTCAGGTATTGTTTTTTGAGCGTTGGATGGATATGGCGCCTGAGAAACATCAGGGCTTGAGCTTTCTGTTCAGAAGAAGCATGCAAGTTTTCATCCTCAGGAGGGATAATGGTGGCTGTAAATCTTTTGCCAATGAAGGTGTTCTCTACATCTGAGACCCTATTCCTTGCCTTAGACATCCAAGATGTCGAATTCTGGACGCTGAGTGTCAGCCATCTACAGAACACAATAGGGAGACGTTAGTATTTTGAATACTAATCAAGTTTGATTGTTTTTTCTTTTTCTTTTAGAACAGTCCCAAGATATATTATGGTCACATAAATCGATGCATAATGTGATATCAAGTCACAATCGATATCTTCCCTTTATTTTCTTTTGAAAAAGAGACGTTATGGTTCACAGTGACATCACAGTCACAAGCATAACGGTGGCCGGTAACATCACAGTTACCCCAATAAACGTTGGCACCGGGGTGAGTAAATCCCCGTATGCCGTCCCGAGAAGCGATAGAATCGGGATGAGGTAGCAGGGACACGAAAAGGTCCCGGAAGAAAACACAACCCAACTATTGAAATTTCATAAGCGGGAACGATTATAAAATATTTATCTCTTCAATTGAAACTTGATCGAAAGAAACTTGACTTTTGGGGAAGCTTGTTTTCTTCGATTTTTCTTGATGTCTTCTCAGCAACGAAGAAGGCTTCGAGGGCCGCTTGCTTGGCTTGCGAGCAATTTTTGGTCTTCGAGGGATGCGTGCAAAGAATAGCACGCAAGGGAGGGCTGCTGGCGAGCGGGTTGGGCTGCAGGCGAGCAGGTCTGCCGAGAGGTAGAGGAGGAGCAGCTCGTAAAGGTACGGCACGGCAGGGAGGCAGGTCGGCAGCGCAGGTACTGCCGAGAATGGACCGACGGTGCCGGAGGTAAGGACGGCGGTCGGCGGTCGGGATTAGGGTTTCGGAAAAAAAATTTCGGAATCAGGGTTTTAGGGCTATTAGACGGGAAGCTAGAGCAACGTGCTGATAACATGTTCTAGTAGAAATAGATGATAATAAACTGTATATTTATTGATTGATAAGGAGGCCTTTATATAGGTATTACATCAAGTATCCCTGGTAATCAGGGATTCCCTATCTAATAAAGTATCTAGACTACTAGCCTTATTAGGACAAGACACACCACGAAAGTTACGGAATTAACCTTCCTTGAACAGGATATAATTTATAAAGTATTATGCATTTGCATACAAAGAAGTCGTCATAAATAAGTAAATAATTAAATGAGTAAATAATTTCATATATTAAGAATTATTAATTTATATACTTGATGGGGTCTATGTGAATCCTCGAATTTGTATTATCTTATAAATTTAGCGAAACATTAATTTAGCACGTTGCCCCCGAGTTAAGACCGACAAAAAATATTAATTTAGTGAAGTTATTAATTTATTGAGTATTAATTTAACGAGGTTCTATTGTGAAATACAGGATGATGAAGATGAAGTATACAACAATTGTCCTTCCTTGGTGAGATCCTACAAGGAGTACGAGTGTGAAGACGATGAAGATTCCAAAACTGCTTATTCTTCTTCCGAAAGAGGATCTAAGATATAGGACTAGACTAATAATTTAATATAATCAAAATACGAGTACATAAGGAGGAAAAATTATTGACTCTTTTTATAATCAGTATAATATGTTGTCATATGTCTGTAATATGAGAAGATATTATATGATCTGTCTAAGAAAGTTTGTGGTAGTATTACATTAATTGTACTACTACTACTTCCACTACTACTAGTATTACTTCTACTAAAAATAGGTGATAATTGCTAATGTTGGGCAACTTATTTAAAAAAGATTACATCCCTTAGTTGCTATATGTTTGATGAATTAGTCATGTCTTTCTTTCATATAGTTTTTTCTTTGTTCGTGTGTAAAATGATTAATTAATTATATATAATTAAACTGCATTACTATTATTGTTTCTATTACTTGCTAATGATATGTCTTGAGTCAATTCTCTAAGGCCTAATAGTTGTTTGTCCATTGTGATCATTTTTTATCTTACGCGTCATACCTTGTTTGAAAATTTAGAGATGTTCAAATCCACATTTTCACAACTTTCTTTTTAAGCTTCACATAGTTTCTATGACTTTTGCATGTTTCATCGCTATGAAGGTACAACGATGAAAGTAAATTTCATCGTAATATATTACACAACTTGCATGTAATGATGAAAGAAAATTTCATCGTTGATGATGACTCTGTAATAAAAAAAAAAAATTGTACTCGTCATATAATATAGTATTTGGCCCGATGAAAGTAAATTTTCTTGTTGTATATCAAAATTTATGACAACAAAACTATGTTGACAGTAGCTATAGAGAAGCGACCCAGACCCCCAAACCCGCAGCCAAACCTCCTGTACCCGACCCAGGGCCTGGGAGCAGAGCATGGACACCTGGTCCCGCGCCCGGGGAGGTCTTACTTGTAATCGGGCCCCGGGAACCGGGGACGACAGCTCCCCAAACAAGAACCAAAATAGCCCAGCAATATGTGCAGAAGGGGGCCAGTCTCACATCGAAGGGTGATACCAGTCCTCGTACCATCATTAATAGGTAATTAATACTTCAACTACTCATTCTCGCTTAAGTTATCGGTTTATCCCAACTATACTGACTTAGGCATCGGAGCGGAATAGACCGGGCCCGCCCGGTATTCCCTTAGTTAGCAGGACTTGTAGAAAGGAATCACACCAAGATCCATCGGTTTCTGTGAGTCTACGGATTCTGACAGAAATAATTGGCGCCGTCTGTGGGAAGATTTTCAAAAAGAGAACGTGGGAAGTATGTCTGTAAGTGCAAAAAGGAGGGAAAGAAGTCCAGAGGAGGATCGGTAGGTACTGGAGTCGGTAATGGTCAAAATCCCGGGGGCTTGGCAGGAGCAGTTTGTTGGCGGCTGCAGCCAGAACGCTGCCACCAACCGTGATCCGGGCGGTACGGGCGGCGAATACGACCGCAATGCGCACGGAAAAGGCCTGGAGGAATCCCACCAAGTCTGGGAACTAGAACCCGCACCAGCGTCCCCCGGTGCCCCGAGTAGAGAGGAAGATAGGATGGCCGCCAGCAACAGCCAGGATGATGTTTCCAGTCCCGGCCAGTACTGTATGGTGGGAGAGATAGAAGAGATGAGAGCAGAAGTCAACCGCTTGAGAGCAGAGAGCAACCGGGACAGGACAGAAGCCAATACCCGGTATCAAGACATGGAAGCGGTGAATGCTGCACTGGTGGCTGTCATGGAAAGGGGGCAGCACCGCAATGCCGCTGAGATAAAATCATTCGCGCCGCTGCCAAGAAATTCCCCACACCAGGAGGTGGGACAGTCATCAGGGGGAGAGAGAGGCGCCGATGCGGCCGGAGAGGAGTTCCCGACAAACACAGCGCCACCGGAGATCGTCCTAGGAAATTGACGGGCAAGTGGTTCAGTCGAGGGTAATACCATAAGCTCGACCGCACGAGCATTCTAAATACTATCTGACTCAGTATCAGATATGAAGGCCCATATGGAGGTCAACGAGAGGAAAGCAGCGAGACCGCCGGAGAGCGCGCGGTTCAATGAGCGAGTCGGACCCTTCTCACCCTGGGTTCTGTAATCTGGAAAATCAAGCACCCAAAAGTCATTAAAGCTTACGTACTCTGAGGCCGGTTGTCCATACCAACACCTGGACAACTTCCGATCCCAAACGTGTGCTAAGGGTTACTCTGACGCCGTCTGCTGTAACATATTCCAAGAGACCCTGTCCGGAGAGGCACTCAGCTAGTTTTACGAGTTACCGGTGAACTCTATAGAGGCATTCGAGCAATTGGCCGACAGATTCGTAGGCAGGTTCATCTTAAGGGTCGAAGGGGCCCGGACCTCGACAGTTCTCTTTAACTGCAAGCAAGCTGACAGTGAAGAGGTGAGAGCATTCGTTAACCGTTGGAAAACGGCCACTGCCGGGGTCAGGAACCTGGACAAGGGGATTGCCGAATCAGATTTCAAGCAAGGTCTCAGGCCTGGAAAGTTCTCGTACGCTGTGCGGGTGGAGGTCCCGCAGGGTTACAATGAACCGATGGCAATGGCTATTAGGCACGCCCAGGCAGACCATGAAACGTACGGGAGTCGCCAACACAGGAGAAGGCAGGAAGAGCCGGGACCTGCCCGGCAAGCAGTCAGAAACTGGCAGCAGAGCCAGGACCGAGGAGCTTCATCCGACCAAAGACCAAGGAGTTAGGGGAACCAGCAGCGCCGGATGGACAATTTTGACACCCCCCAACGAGGTGGAAAGCCCTCGTCCTACCAGCAAACCCGCCCCCTGGCAGTCATGCCCGCAAGCCCACAAGAGTTATTCTCCACCTTAACCTGTTCTTACGAGGATATCCTGTATGAGAACTGGAACAACATCCCTCCACCGCAAAAAAAAAGCACCCAAAGGGGAACCTGACCAGAGCGAAGAACGGTAAATACTGCTCCTACCACTATGAAGTCACACACTGGACAAATGACTACTTTGCCTTGAATACAGCAGTTGAAGGACTAGTCCGCCGCGGCGACTTGCATCGGTATCAAGGTTAACCCGGCATGTAGGAACAGCGCGGGATATGGATTTCTATCCCGCCCCACCAAGGCTAACCCCCCGCCTCCCCCGGTTCAAACCCGTAGAGAAGCTCAGCAGTCCAACCACTCACCAGCCCGAGAACAAAACGCTAATTTTTCCAACACAATTAGCTAGGCATTCCAACCGGTTCGACCGATGTAATTTCAGAAGTCTATTCCAACTTTGTTTCCAACTAAGTACAAAGGGAAAATCCTTGGTAGCCAAGTCAAAGAGCAAATTGAAACAGGCATAACACAGGCTCAGGCAAAATGTCCATTAATTAAAACTCAGGGCAATATTTATAGGGGACTACGCCACCGGCAAGCAACCCGGTGGGAGTGCAAACAAAGAAAAAAAAAACCAAATAAAAAAAAAAGAGAGAAAAAATGGGAGGGAATTGTACAAAGTATGGAGCCTGCTACGACACTCCCGCCTGCTCCTCCTCTTCAGCAACCTCTCCTTCAGTCACCAGTCCACCAACTGCCCCCTCACCAACCGGCTCGATCTCTCCCTCCAACTCTTGTTCCGCATCTGCCTGCGGCTCCGGTAGTTTTGAGGTGTCAAGATAGCCCTTAGCCTTCCAGTCGTCAAAGGCATCGGCTATCCCCGCCTCCCGGGCCCGTTCCAGCAGATCAAGTAGCTCATCGCTTTCCTGATACTTCTTGACAGCCCACCGGTACAGCTCTAGGTCATTCTCATCTACTGCCCCGTCGTTAGAAGCGGATGCCGTCGTCACCTCCCGTTGGAGCTCCTCGACCTTGGTCTCCTGCTAGGCCCTCTCCTCCTCTAGACTCTTCTTCTCCTGTTCAAGAGCCTCGACCTGGGCCTCCAGCTTAGCCACCTGCTTTCTTGCCCTCTCCTCCAACCGGGCCTTCTCTCGTTGGAGCTTGGATTTCTCCACCTCCAGGAGGTCCCGGGCGCTTGTCAACGCCGCCACCTGCTTCTTCAGCTCCTGCAGCTCTTTACTTGCATCTGACTAATACAAGTAGTACAGCAGCTACAGTTTGACAGGCACCGGTTAGAAAGCAACAAAGCACAAAATAATGTTGAACGGATACCAGTGGCAAACTATCCTTACCTGGAGGGCCATCTCCTTGGTTTTCAGCCGGTGCCCCTCCGGCCGCTCTCCCGGAGCCCCAGTCTTATCCAGTTCCATGCCCCTCACATCCATGGGCAGGCTTCGGACGAAAGATTCGTCCGGGCAGCCATGCTCCAGTCTCATCCCCGCAGTAGGAGTCTTCTCCACCCCCGATGCTCATGTCCCGGCAGTAGCAGAACTAGAGGCCGCATGAATCTTGCCTTGGGCGGCAGTGGTGCCACCACTCGTCAGCTTCAGCCGCTTGGCCAAGCTCTCACTAGCCGACCGTCCGGTGAACGTAACAAGCGCGGAGGGCGGCATCTCCCGAGTCCTCCTCCTCTTTTCCCCTAGATCAACTTGTAAGGAAGAAAATCTGGCAGCAGACAACGGGGACCGAGCGACAGTAGGCACCGGTCCCAACCGTCGGGGAATCGTCCCAGCACCAGACACCCTCGGGTGTCCCGCAGCAAAAGTCTTTACACGTTTTAAGACGTAATCCTCGTCTGCAACATCCAGGGCCACGCGGCGGCATCTCCCTTTTCCTTCAGTTTGGAGACAAAATCCCAATTGTCCATCGACAGTGTTTCGTGGACTTTAATGGCCGTCCTGCCAGATACACCTACATAACACTAAGCAAAGGGGTTAGACAAAACACCAACTAATTCAACAGGAACAGGTACAACCACTCCACATTCCACCACCCATCGGGATTCCCCCCAGGCTACACAGTTCCAGCACCTCCTGACGGATGAAGTTGTAGGAACTACGCTCCTGGTCGGACCAGCACCCATATACCCGGGGGATTCTATCCCTCTCCAGATCAGACAGCTAGTATGACTGATCGCCAATCGGCTGAAAGGCCCCGGGAACACGATACTTCCTACTCTTCTTCTGCCAACTACCCGCTGCCATCACCACATTCTTCCTCTAATTATTATTAAGCCAGGACGGCAGGCAGGTTATCACCGGCTTATAGTCCCGGGCGGAAAAACTCACACACCCCCGTGCCTTACTCTTCTTCCAGTACATCAGCCTGTATAGGGCCCGGAACTCGTTCACCGTAGGGAAGCTCATATCACAGAGTCAGTAGAGACATCATAGACCCAGTAGTTGCCTCCACTGGTTCCCGGTAAGCTGTGCCGGTGATATCTTACTGGCACTAAGCAGGTACTGCACAAAGTTTGGCAGTGGGAGAGAAATCCCATGCCGCAACTGGTCCTCGTGAATAGCAACCCAGCCTTCCTCCAGGTTGCAGGCCGACTCTAAGGCATACAGTGGCCGAAAATCTATCTCTCCGGGAATACTCCACTTGGCCCGAAACGCGGCAATCCTCCCGGGACTTAAAGAGCCCTCAGGCTCATCACAGCCTATGGTTCTATTTCCGTCCACAAGTGTGTAGTGCGGGGCGCCCGCTAGGTGGGTCGTGCCCACGGACACTCTATAGGGACCATCCTCCTGTCCTAGAGACCCATACGTTGACGCCTCACCAGTCGAACGGGCGATGGCATCTGGCCCCGAGGACGAGGAGGCAAGACAGTCCTCCATCCTCTCTTGGTCGCCTGTCACCGGTCGCCGGGCTGCCGATTCGGAAGTTTCACTAGAGCTCCTAGAATCCATGTAACCTAGGGGAAATAAAACAAAATAAAATCCCTATGACCGGTTAGAAATACAACCCAAACAACTGCCATGGGGCTGCACGAAGCATATAACGCCTCAGCACAGCCCCACAGCGACCACTGGGCTTATCAGCCGAAAATCTCCAGATCTCGAGGAGATTCGATACCAGCGGAGTCACATCTAAAGGGCTAACCGAGATACAACCAGGTGCCAGTCGGATCAACCCACAAACAAGAAAAAATAAAAGTTTCAGAATCACAAGGGCGGAACTCACCGATTGGTATGCGTGACGACGGAAACTCAACAGCTGAAAACACCGAGCAATTTTGTTGAACATGGGAGCAGTTCTCAGCCAAAAGCAACAATGCACGAAGTAGTAGGGGTTTATATACGGGTCCAGTATTCTTGAGCTCCCCCCCCCCCCCCCAAACTGAAGTAGGGCAAGTCAAACGCCCTAGGATCCGGGCCATCCATTCCTGACAGTCTCTTTGCGGCACGTGTCCTAGTATTGGTAACTTCCCACGCCATCATAACTAATGAGATTGATGGAATAGCTATTCCAACGTATGGCTGCGATCTGCCAACGGTACGGGCATTCGAACTTCTATAACAACAAGTTCGCATTATCCTAACACATAAACCCTACGGTACAAGGCATTCCACCGGTCGAGCTTATTCCACCTCTACGGCCAGCAGCCACGACTAAAACTGGCATATTTGTTCCTCTCATACAGGACAAATCTTCTAGCAGGCTAAAAAACTATGCGCATGTTTTTCTCTCACCGCCGGGCGGTTGAATAAAGCCAAGAAACAACGGCTATGTATCCCACCGGAAGAACTCTTTCTCTAGCACAAGAGAATTCTTCCCGTAGGCTCAAAACCCTGCAGGAATATTATGTACCGGCTACCATATTCCAACTGTAGTACCTGCTCCAACTAAAGGCTACCCTATTCGCCGGTACATCCAGCTTAAACTATTGGCTGCAGACTTCCACCGCCCAGGTCTTCACTAGCTCCTCTCTCCCTCCTACGGAATAACCGGTTGTGCGAACCAAAATATTCCTATGGACAGCCTCGTACAACCTACGGGCTCTAGGTACCACCGACCTTTATAAACCCGGGAGATTTGTTCCTCTCATACAGGACGAATCTTCCCGCAAGCTAGAAACCCTGCATATTCCTCATACTTGTAAGAACAAAGGCTGAGACACAATCGGGGATGCTGGCTAATACGCACACAGGACCACTTCACCCCGGGAGATTTGATCCTCCCATACAGGACAATCTTCCCGCAGGCTAAAAACCCTGCACATGTACCGCCGGGCTTTATAAACCCGAGAGATTTGTTCCTCTCATACAGGACAAATCTTCCCGCAGGCTAGAAACCCTGCATCTACCTCATGCTTGCAAGAACAAAGGCTGAGAAACAATCTGGGATGTTGGTCGATACGAACACAGGGCCGCTTCACCCCACCGGGAGACTTGATCCTCTCATACAGGACAATCTTCCCGCAGGCTAAAACCCCTGCACATACTTTATGCCTGCAGGAACATTGGCAGTGAAACTTGAGGACGGCGCCCAAGGCGTACTCTGGGCCACGCCACCCCACCGGGAACTCCTCTAACAGGGCATGTTTCCATCTGGTACTGAGTCACCTCATCACACAACTGCTCAAGGCAACCAATGCCCTATGCGGCTACGATTCTGAACTTGGGCGACTCATATATCCTCATGCACTATATTCACCTGGATTCCCCCGAACATAGCATGACATGGCGGATTTCAACGCCACATTATCCTCATGCCCAATATTCACCGGGATTCCCCGGGATATAGCATGGCATGGTAGATTTCAACACCACATTCATCATCTCATGCACCACATCTTATACCCGTATGCAACTGTCAACATCAACATTATAACCATGCACTCATCACAGTATGCATCATCATAACAGGTCTATCCGAACCCCCGGCGAAGACCAATCTTAAACGCGGACTTGGGGGGCTATGACACCGTTGGGTTCGCGACCCTGCGGGTCTGCGGGCCTTTAAAGCAAGATAGATTTAAGTCCCCATTCAAGATGGCACTTGACCGGGAACTTGGGGGACTTGTTGACAGTAGTCATAGAGAGGCTACCCAGGCCCCCAAACCCGCAGCCAAGCCTCCTGGACCCGCGCCCGGGGAGGTCTTACTTGTGATCGGGCCCCGGAAACCGGGGACGGCAGCTCCCTAAACAGGGGCTGAAATAGCCCAGCAGTATGTGCAGAAGGGGGCCAGTCCCACATCGAAGGATGAGACCAGTCCTCGTACCCGGCAGCCTATATAAGAGTTCCAACTACCCTCATTAATAGGTAATCAATATTTCAACTACTCATTCCCGCTTAAATTATCGGTTTATCCCAACTATACTGGCGTAGGCATCGGAGTGAAATAGACCGGCCCCGTCCGGTATTCCCTTAGTTAGCAGGACTTGCAGAAATGAATCACACCAAGATCCATCGGTCTCTGTGAGTCTACGGATTCTGACAGAAACAAAGTATATTTTCTTGTTATAGTGAATATGTTTTACAACTACCAAAGTAAATTTCCTCGACAAATGAATTTTTCCTCGTTATTGAGTATCTTTAGCAAGAAAAACATCATATAATTTAGCAATGAAGTTTATTTTATCAGTATGTGTATTTAACCACAATGTACAGCCTCCTCCAAATATTTTGAATGAGAAAAAAAATGAGTTCAGGCAATGAAAAAAATTGTGGCTAAAGAATAACAGCGTGATAAAAAGATACATCACAAAAAAATTTGGTAAGGAACTGGTCACCAGAATTTACCATGTACCTATCGCAAGGAGCTGGTGAGGAAATATTTTCCTCTCGAAAATACTACGGCATGGCTTCGGAAAACTCTAGATAATTGGACAACTTTTTTTGACTAAGGTGTTAAGCATATTCCCATATATTTTGCTTTTGGCTTCGGAAAACTCTGGATAATTGTACAACTTCTTTGTTGCTACTCATGATTATGATGACGTGAACTCAAGAGTGTGTACCAGAAATTTAATTCTCCATAAAATGTTTATATTTGATGCCCAATTTCATGGTTGTTCAAGTAAAGTTACAAACTTTCACCTGTTAATTATATTCAATTTTTTTTATAAAAAAAAAAAAAGATTTTAAAGTTTATACAAATTTGATTTTATCAGTATTGTTGTAGGAGAAACAATAGATAAGCAAAGCGTTGTCTTATTGATAGATAATGAGGCCTTTATATAGGCATTACATCAAGTATCTCGAATAATCAGGGATTTCCTATCTACGAAAGATACTACATATCTAGTCTAATTAGGTCAAGACACACATAGGAAATTACAGAATTATCCTTCTTTGAACACTCCCCCTTATGTCGCGTACCTAATGTGACACGGTGCATACCATGTTGCCTCACTAAAACCTTGTCAAGCAAAACAAAACCACTTGGGTAAAAATAAAAAGCTTGGTCGAAGGGAAAAGAGGACAACGCACCAACTACAATTGAAGATTACATGTGAGGTAGACTCCCCCTGATGTCTACAAGACAACTCCCCTTGATTGGTAACTCAATCTCGGAATTTAGATTAATGGCGTATACAAACGCTCCTCACAAGCTTCAAAAGTAGGCATGGCCAACGATCTAGTTATTGAATACGACCACATTATCCTTGTATTAGACCAGCTATACTTAACTTTACTTGGTTTTAAGGAAGAAGGTTGCTTAACAACTCAAAACTAGAGTTCGCGTTGAAAATCAGATTTACGTGCAGCATGACCTTCGTGTAGTTAAATAGTTATAACGCCTTCGATATAATAGGTATGAACGAACCATAAAGAGTTCTGGAAACTAGACACCCACATATTTCCAGTGATATAAAGTACATAATGTGGTTCATCCAAAGCTGATCACAAAACTCCGTCGAAGGTGACTGATCTACAAATTACCGGACAGATTCGTCATACTTTGCTAAAACAGCTATAACTCACACAATATGATAGCTATGATAAAATGGTTGGCGGCCCTGGAAATTAGACACATAGATCTTCCCAATCACTCTAATTTTACTATTTTATAATGAGTGAGCTGTCTTGTAGGTCTCAGGGAAGTCGACGTACAGAAATAGGCAGATTCTGGAATTGCCTATTGATGTGTCTTTCATGATGAGACCGAATGAGCCTAAACCTTTCTCTCTTGAAAGAAAGTACCGCCATATACAATGGCATTGCATTGGCGCGTCTAGTCATTACCTTAGCTTTATAAGTTTATAGCGAATGAGATGTCGTGTCAAGCATATTATGACAAGTACATGATCGCGCACATGGTACTTAGATGGAGAGTTTCATCTCCCAAGACTTCTCGTCATATGGACATAACAAGTCTTCACAAGACATCGACTAATCATGGGATACATATAGGCTTTGATTTAACGTCTTTTAGATAGCCATAAGCCGATAGATGAATAAGTTCATCACTAACGGTTCTCACTCCCGTGACCAAGTATTCCCAAAATCTTTCCATTCTTAACGTCGGATTAGTGATATCTCAATCACAATTCATCCGGAGTTCACACGCAAATAGGCATGATTCTTTACATTTCATCTCCAATCAAGTAGTCGCTCAACCGCGTTGTGCAATATCCAACCAGAAGATTTGAACCCATAGAGAGAACATCCTAATCTGATAGCATAAGCACTTCGCGGTTTTTGCTCACTTGACTTGGGTGAAAATAAATCTGTTCAAGATGTTTATGTACATCTCTTTACTTAGTCCCAATAGATATGATTCATAAGTTGCATGTTCAATTTTTCGGAACTACCTAATTGGCAAGGTAGTGGAGTGTGATATGACTCCATTACGAGAGCATATTTCATCGTAGTTGATTCCAGGGCGTTTGTGAGAGACCTTGCACCACAAGGTGAGTCTAGGCTCTTTTTCTCACTACGCTTTCCATCAAAGATTATCGTTAGGGTTTACACTTGCGGTGTCGGCATCACCTGACCAAGGACCTATCTCTTTGTATAAACTGGATCGCATATCTTTCCACGTAGGCCAATTCACAATGTTGGTATTTGCTTCAATGAAGTGAGTGTTCGATATCTAACTCATAGACCACGTACTCATGTACACTGGTGTAATTCGTATTTGTAGAGATCTCTATATAAATTGGCTTCTCATTGAGGCATCCCCCAATGATAACCATAATCCAGAAAATCCATGAGACGAATGAGTTGTCATTGATCAAAGGATCAAGTTGTGCCATACTCGCATTCAGCGAGTGTATATCGAACTAAGTGCCCTCTCTACACTTCTTGTGGGAGTCACGGCCTAGTGACACCATCTACCACTGTTGTGGAGTCACCATGTCACCATCTATGAGTGACAATATGTCCTTTTATTCGGACATCAATCCTTACAGGCATGTTTGAAACAAGAGTACTATTCCGATCTTTTCTTTGAAAGACCAATAGATTGCTCTTTGCAGCATGTATATAAAATCTTGTCACTTTTGTTTATGGGACTTTGGGAACATGATGAGGCACAGTGGGGACAAACCACGACAATGCCAAGTCGTTCTACTTGAACAAACATGTTCTTCTCTCCCCCTAACGACGGGGAGACTGGCTCATAAAAAAGTGACATAAACTAGATCGCCTGTTAAGGTTTTCGTATAGCAGACTATAGGTGGAAGCTTATGTCTTATTCAAAGAAAAATACTCATCATTAAGCGCTTGTGGTGGCGCAATATGGCACATAAAATATGTGGATGGTAAAGCGTATTGATCGTTAACACTTATACGTTAACAAGATGCATTCCGTTACAAAATGTAACATGCATGTATGCTTCATGAAACATTTCACCAAGTTTCGGGACACCAATTACTACCAAATTTTAACAGTAGGTAGGCACATGTGTTAGGATTCAAACGCCACTAGCCTTATCACCGGAACCGGTCGGAAACATACCAAACCGGTCGGAACAGTTGCCGGAGGTCAGTGAACGTTTATGTCGAGCGGTTCAGCACCTTTCAGGTGTCCAATGGCTCTGAAATTTTATGAGTAGGTAGCCATGGATGTTAGGAATCGGTGAACTGAATTTCACCTCAAGTACCGATCTAAAAGTAGGTGTACCGGTCCATCCAATGATGAGTCCGCAAGCTGAAAAACTGGAATTTGTAGGTTTTCTTCAACTTTTCAATCATTGTCTAGGTGCTTCATAACATTTAAGTGTTATGGCTTGAGTTTAACTAATAGATGGATCACTAAAGTATCATTGTGTCTCAAAAATTGAATCATAATAGGGCATTAAGGCCATCATCTTATGTATCATTATCTTTAGCGTAGGAGGGCGTTACTCCGAAACTTTGTTAAAGATTAGGCTTCCATATCATGAGCATAGCTAATGAAAGATCATGACAGGGGGATCATATGCGGTATTAAATGCATAGATGATGCTTCTATTGATTTGGAGGAAAACTTGGGTGACGGTAATGTCATCCTTAATCCCAATAGCTTCTTTGCTCAAAAGAAAAGATGTCCATGACTCTCTTGCATATGGATCATCAAAACATGTCCAAAATTCCTGACTATGTATATTAGAGTCTATATGAGTCGCCGATTCAAAGAATCCGAATCATAATACACGTGAAGTATATTCAAAATGTTGACTCTTAAGTTGTGCGCATTCATTAGAAGCGATACATAAGAAATCTTTTTCAATTCTCACAATGAGTTTCAAGGTGATAAACGTTGGTATGAATATCTTTAAGTAGTGAGCAAGGTTCGATTGCTTCTTTATGCATAGATAGCATATGTGACTTTGAATCATAATGTCATAAGACATGGAAATTTATGAGTATGAGAATGCTCTATGATTATATGTGATGAACTAGTCATCATAGTCACAATGGATTTATAAAATCCATGAAGATTAGCTACACACTCATTGTCTCTATGATACGTTCATAAGAGTGTAGAGACAAGATTTTATACTAAGTCATATAAACTAGAATATATATGCAATTCCCATAGAGTGCGTTACATGACATGTAGTATCACAAGATAAAACATAGGCATGCTTAAATGCGTAGTAAATACATCCATTAACGCTAAAAAATAGAGCCGAAAAATAACCAAATGAGCCAACATCGATACTATCACTACTACAAAAAACTCAATACACAACACAAATCAGACAACACTTTGAAAGTTACATGTTGTGTGAATCACTGAACTGTTTCAGACGACCTAAAGTGAATAATTTGTGTTGTATGATGGTACACATTTTTCATATTCTGAAAAAAAAATTTCCAGATTTTGTCACACAACTCTGAGACACATTTTCTGTTGTATGATTAATGAAAATCTTGGCGGCAGAATTCCCTCCGACATTGAAACTCAAATTTGGGCAAGGTCTAGATGGACAGACAACATAGTTATTGTTTTGTGTTGTGTGATAATGTCACATCCTGCATTAGGTGTCACCAAGTGCAAAGTGACAAATACTTGTACAACAGAATATCGTAGTTTTGTTGTATGAGTTGGTTTGCTTGTCATTGCCCCATTTTCATTTTGGCTCCAATGGCAGAGGTAGCATTTCTGAAAGCGGGAAAGTTGCCTCCATGGTTTTTTGGTTTTGAAAAACATACATGTGCTACAATTCTCACAACAGTTTATTTTGATTCTGTTGTGCAATTGTTTTGTTACTTCTACAAGAACTATACCTATGAAATATCTAGTGTAAAGAAAAGGAAATTGGTACAACAGTTTAAAAGTTTTCAGTTGTATGAAGGTTAAACCTAGGGTCATGCCAAACTTGCCAAATTTTAAGCCAGGCGGCAAATTTTCCTCTTTTGCCAAAATATTTGAGCCAAAAATCAACCAGGATTTGAGTTGAGAGTGGGAAAATACCCTAATGGGTCAGCTGAGCCTCATTCTCAACAACTATCGAAGATGCAAAACCTCTCGACTCTCCTCACAAAAGTCCCTGGTCTCTCTTTTTCTCTCATTAGCAAAACCTCGCCTGCTCGAAACCTCCCTCACAAACCCACCTCCGCTCCACCTCCTCGACCTCCGCTCCACACCACCTCTCTTCCCCCCACACCTCTCTGTCCCCACCCCACCCCACCCCACCGATGAAGTCCCCTTCGCCTCAAAGCTGAAGTCCCCTTTGCCCCGAGAGAAAGAAAGCTCCAATAACAAAAGCCTCCATTCCCTCCTCGCCTCAAAGCTCACCATCCCCTCCTCCTCCTCCTCATCTCCGCCTCAAGACTTCGACTTCAACGACGTTTTCGACCCCCCAACCGCCTCCACCGACTCCTCCGTGCTGCCGCCGTTACTCGTCATCCACAACCGCTCCCACTCCTTCGTCGGCCCCTCCCCACGCTTCACTCCCTCCTCCCCACGTTTTGAACCTTCTGCCAAAAAACGACGCCGGATTGAAGACCTAGATGACCGGAGCTCAAGCCAAGACGGTGGTCGTCGGCGTCAATGGGTTTGGAACTGCTTATTTGTCTGATTACTGGGTCTGAAGTTGTTTGGTTAGATGAGTTAAGCTGGATATTTTGTGATTATTGGTTATGGAGTTGTTTGGCTTTGTGAATGTTGGGTTTTGTATTGTTTGGTTGTATGATTATTGGGTTTGGAATTCTGCAGGTTATATTGGTGAGTTTGAGTATGTTGATGACCACAGATCTGGAAAGATTGTGGTTGAACTCAATGGGAGGCTGAACAAGTGTGGGGTCATCAGTCCTCGCTTTGACCACAGATCTAGCCTTTCTCTTCTTCCCGGTGGCAAGAGGGTCTTCGTTTCTGCAGCTGGTTGGCCTTACATCAGAAGCAAGTATCAAGTATCATATCTGGCTCGGCCATCTTGTCATGATTATCTTCACAGCTCATGGTTTATGCTACATGATATTTTGGGCCTGCACAAGTCAAGTTTCACAGGTAAATTAGAAATGAATTACTTCAACTTGGCAACTAAGTCATCTGAGTTAATTTCTAAACTTCAGAATCAATCTTGTGTTACTGCTGTAGATGCTCAAATGGGAGAAGATTGGAATTTCGAATGTGGCTGGAGAAGTGGCATTACTGGCTGGATTAACCATGTGGGCTACAAGCTTCCCTCGTATAAGGCGCAAGATCTTTGAGCTCTTTTTCTACACTCATCACCTCTACATTGTCTTCATTGTGTTCTTTGTGTTCCATGTGGGCTTCTCCTACGCTTGCATAATGCTTCCAAGCTTCTACCTCTTCATGATTGATAGGATCCTGCGTTTCTTGCAATCTCAACAGAGAATTCGTCTCATTTCAGCTCGTGTCCTACCTTGTGAGGCTGTTGAGTTGAGCTTCTCCAAGATCCCAGGTGAGAAGGAACATTTAGTCAAATACTAATCTTTCCCAATGAGTTATTTTTCCAATTATTAATATTGTTTATTATTTATTCCAGTCCGTCGTGCATATGTATAAATTGCTCTCAACTCACCTCCACTAACTGTCGTTCTCTTCTTCTCTTCAATCAATCATTCAGGAATTTGGGTTCGATTGATTTGGGCTACTGCAACTGCATCTTGTGTCTTCTTAAGAGGTATGGATTGTATCCTCTGGCTGGTCAATTCTGGTCGGATCTCAACTCTCCTAGGTTGTCTGTCTGCAATTCTGTGTATTGTATAATGAGCTTTGATTTTCAATATGACTTGATGTGCTCATCTGCTCCATTTTTTTTGCAACTTTAAAGGGTGTAGTAGAAGGTTTTCAGATGTAGTTTTGGTTCAGAACTTAATTCTCAGCTCAAGAGTATGTAGTTGCCCGGGATTCGTCTTTACTGGGGCCAAGTCAGTTATCATTTCTCAACTGCTTTCCCATAAATTTTTTTGGCAGATAAAATTCCCGGACTTGATTCACACTCTGTAGGGTGATGCCATATTTTAGTTCCCTACTATCTTTGTGTACCAAGAGAGTGTTAGATGGTTCAGTGTATATGTTTATTCTTTTGGGATCATTTTACTGTCATTATACCTTTGGGGCTATCGGTCTCTGCAAAGCAATCTATAATGATCAGAACAGACTTAAAAAAGTCGTGCAATTATACTATAAGAAGTTGAGATTAAATCGTGATCTGTTCTATGTGTTGTAACAGATTAAACGGGAGATTGCAACAATGAAGCTGATTAAGCATCCAAATGTTGTTCAGTTGTATGAGGTCTCTCTCTCTCTCTCTCTCTCTCATTTGCGCTTATGCACAATCCTGCACACACCATATCCACCTTGCAGGTTATCTCAAGTATGAGCTCTCTATTTTAAATGGTCATTATTCTAATGACAAATATGATTATATCTGTTCACTTCATTCTGGTTCAATCCTGATCTTGCACGATAATCAATATAAAACATAGAAGGTTGGTAGACATAATTGCTACTATTATAAACCATACATAGTTGATGGTATGAATAAGCAAGATGAGCAATTGGCCGGAGGGCTGAGAAGGGTTTACTTGTGGGAAAAAGACAACTTCATATAGAACTCAGTAAAATCGGCGCAACATTTTGGCTGTTCTTGGAGTTGATTTCCTTACAATGCACTCTTTATGTATAAACCTATGCATTTTCAGGTCATGGGGAGCAAGACAAAGATATTTATAGTTATGGAGTTTGTTACAGGGGGAGAGCTCTTTGACAAAATTGTGAGTGCCTGAAGTCTCTGATAGTTCAGTGTTAGACCCTTATCTGCCTTACTAGTCAAATAACTCATTCAAGTACTGAATGCTATTTAACTATTCCAATTTTTAATTGTATGATGTTACTGTGCCTGCTCATTTTTTCTACTTGGACGTCTTTTTCCTGTTATTTGGTAGAGCTTGCATATCTTCTCACAAAGACTTGCTTTGAAGGTAAACAATGGTCGGATGCGAGAAGATGAAGCACGTAGATATTTCCAACAGCTTATTAATGCAGTCGATTACTGCCATAGCAGAGGCGTCTATCACAGGGACCTGAAGGTATTTGACATTTGCAGAAATTGATATTACAAATGACTAGAGGAAATTGATAATTAATGATCACACTCATTTTTATGTCATATGCTGCAGCCAGAAAATTTGCTATTGGATGCGTATGGGATTCCCTATCATGTTATGCTCTGTGTAAGCACAGTAAGTACTATGGGGAGGTGGAGCGAATTGAACTGGTAAGGCTTGACTCAAAGGACTAGTTGATAGAGTTGATTTGCTCTGTGTACTATTAGATTGATGACTCATGTTCAGTTTCTGATTAGGATTTTATTGCCTTACTGACATGAAAGTCTGAAACAAAGAAGAATGCCCGCTGTACTTGTGCTGATGCAAAAATTGTATGATACAAAATACTAGCTAGGACATATTCTGACCCAAGCCTAACCTCTCTGTATGCTTTCAGCCTAGTACCTGTCAGTCTTTTGCAATCATATGAACGAATTGAACAATTCTCATAGTTGCTCATTGTTAGATATGTTAAATATGTCTACTCTGATTCGTTATAATATCGTAAATAAAGACAATCCCCAGTAACTCTATTGTGAATTTAGATTATTATTATTATGGGACTGATTGCTAATCACCTACTTGTGGGTTTTAAGAACTTGTATAAGCTCCTGTAGTTTTAAATTTTGATTGATTGGCCTCTCATTAGGGAATCAACATCAATGGTTAGTTCTGGAAACTAATGTGTTTCATTTTGATCTGATCCTTCAGAGAAATGGCGTCTCACATTGTTGGATACCCCTGTATGGGCCCCAAGAGAATCTTTCTGGGATGGCAAGAGTAGTGCCGAAGATTTGAAAAAGGTGTCTGCTGATCTCAGGTCTTCCATCTGGAAGCAGATGGCTGATGCCGGGATCAAGCACATTCCCAGCAACACTTTCTCGCAGATTAGTATGGCTATGTCTTTATTATTGGCTGGGAAGTTTACTGTTAGTTTTCGGCTGCTTTCTGCTGCTTTGTGTTTGAATGACTTCTGCTGCTTTGTGTTTGAATGACTTTTTGGGATATAATGTTTCAGCTGAAATGCTAGCTAGGTACGTAGGATTATTGCTAGCAAATTTTGAACAATATCAGCTTGTGCCTTCATGGTTTCAGCTGAAATGCTAGCTAGGTACGTCGGATTATTGCTAGCAAATTTTGAACAATATCAGCTTGTGCCTTTCATGGTTTCAGCTGAATGCTAGTTAAGTTTTAGTTTGCTTTTGCTCTATGCATCTATGTGGTACATTAGTGTGCTCCGGCCACTTGAATGATATGTAGAATGGTTCAATTTATGTATAATTATTGTATCTGCAAAAACTGCTCTTCTGGAAATGGTAATGGTTCAATGTACAACAGTTTACATGCTTTTTGAGACCTCATTTCTTGTGTATTTGAAGCTCAGACAACAAAGTGGTCATATGACCAAATGCTTAAATCTATTGTGTGATAGAAACTTATACAACACTATAACAGCATTATGTGTTGTACAATATGACCAAAAGCCGAATCAAACCAGTGTCACAAACTGCTCAATTCTGTTGTCTGGTTGTTGAATCATACAACTGTAAAAATATCATATGTTGTACAATATGACTAAAAGCCACATCAAACCTGTGTCACAAAATCCTCAAATCTGTTGTTTGATTTGTAGAATCATACAACTCAATAAATATGAAACGAAACCAGTTGTCTGAATCAGACAACTAAATAAGTGGGAGATGAAATCTGTTGTGCGAATGAGACAACAGAATAAAATTGCAATATTCTGTTGTATGTTTAAAACTTACACAACATAAAAGTATGTATATTCTGTTGTATGAACTAGACATGTCAGTGCAGCGAATGCCAAGCCAGCCATGGCATGGCATATAAGTTGTACAACAGAAATTATAAGTTGGTTGTTGGACGTTTCATCATACAAGCTCGAGATATACGACGGTTTTTTCGAACTTACACAACGGTGCAGCACCGTTGTGTATTGAGTTTTTTGTAGTAGTGTATATAGACATTTAGTATCCAAGACCGAGTCCATGAGCTAGCTATCCGAGGCCGAAGCCAAGCTAGAGTGGAAGCCAAGCCGAAGCAAGGCAAGGGAGGGCCGGGGTCAAGCATAGGCGCGTGCTAGGCTAGCCAAGGCCGAAGCCGAGATAGTGCATGGGAGGGCCGAGGCCGAGCAAATGTCAAGGCATGCCAAGGCCGAAACCAAGGCGTGTCGAGGCAAAGGCAAAGACTTATGGGGCCGAGGCTTGATGTTGGAGTCGAGGTCATGCGAGTTGCCGATGGCTAGCCGAGGCCGAAACTAAGGCTTACCGAGACATAAAGCAAGGACCTGACAAGGCCGAGGCCATGCTAAAGGGCCAAAGGCATGCCTAGGCTGAAACCAAGATGTGTCGGGGCGAGTGCATGGGCTTATAGGGCCGAGAGGGGTAGTGGGCCGGGTCGTGTACAGGCCGACACCAGGGCCGAGGACGGGGCGGGGCTATGCGAGCGCGTGCATACCAAGGTCTAGAGATCGAGGCGTGCCTCATTGTTTGGTTGTGGCGGAGCTGTTGTCCAAGCAGCGCGCAAGCCAAGCCAAGGCCGAAACCGAGGCTAGGCAAGGCGGGCTTTGGTGTGCGCAAGAGTGCCAAAGCCTGATAGGAGCACAATGTGCGACGATATTAATGTGTTATTATCCCTTATTTGTGCTTTTTTAAGTCTATTTAGAGTAAGATAGAGTCATAATATAGTTTAGTGTCGCTTTAGTAGAGTTTTGGAGAAAATGTGCTTAATTGTCAGAAAAACGACTAAGTATAGAAATATGAGGAAAAAGTGCAAAATATGTTGTTTTCGTGATTTTGAGGCCTGTGTTTGACTGACTTAATCTTTTCCAAATTTGTTGAAATTTGGCAGGCATATAACTGGCAAGCTCGAGTGTATTGTGTAAAAAATGTAGATCAATTGGTATTCGGGAAGTTACCCAAACGATGGCTGCAACTTGACAGTTTGAGCAAAACGATCCAGGGACTAACAGGATGTTCCTGGGAATGTGTTAGAATTCCAGGACTTCTGTACGACGCATCACTTAGAACCAGAGGACGTGGCTTATATGGATGTAAAGCCCTATGAGTTTAGTTTCTCCAAGACTTGGAATCACACCAATCGGATCACTGTGGAAGGAGTTATGCCGGATTTACTGGAGAAACATCAATATGCCGAGAAACAGAGTGGTTTCCCGGTTGCGTAAGGAAAGCTTTGATTTGGACTTTTAAAGCATGGATCAGCTGTAATGGACCTAAAGACTTGTTAGACACGTCCATACTAACTTAATGAGAAGATTCAAGTCCAATATCAGGCCAAGAAGAGTCTAGAAGAAAAGAATTCGGATAACAAGAGAAAGAAAAAGAATCCTGATTAATTTCGGGAAAATTCCTGTGCACGTCTCTCAACTTCCACGGACTCTCCAAGACAGCTCACAATGAATCAGAGTTCGAGCCTTATATAGATAGAAAGCTACGGGAGTCTAGTTTCCTAATCAATTAGAATAACCTCAATATCTATTTGCTAGAGAGAGTTATGATGTAATCTATCCACGGAGGTCATTCTACCGAATTCAGAAAATCAAGGAAAACCTAAACCAATTCGGTTTTGGTTTGTGGCCGACTTCTCTAGGTTATTTCCTCTATAAATAGCCATGTGATCATTTGTGTGAAACATGTTAGCTCGTTACATGCTTAGGAAATTCATTCTATAGTTCTATGCTTACATTGAGGACAATGTAATTTTCTAAGTGTGGGGTAGGTTTACATGTTTCGTTTATATTTTTGTGTGCTTAGTTAGAAAAGAAAATTTCAGAAAAATGTTCCACAAAAATAGAGTGTTAGAAAAATGTTCCACAAAAATAAAGTGTTTAAATTTTTGTTTCGAGTCTTAAGATGCCCCTAATTAGTCAATGATGTTATTTCTGCTCTTTGAATATATAGATGATAGTTGTGCATACTTTAAAATTGTGAGTTTCATGGATAATGTGCATTGGTAGGAGCATGTAGAACTTGATGATTATTAAAGCATGCATGTTTTAGCTCGTTTGTTTCGATATAACCTTGTGAGCTTTAGAGCCAAATTGCTTCCTTCATGAGTGATAAAATTCAAATTTCGAGCATGCTAGTGTGTGAACCTCATTATTCTTTACATATTCAACGATTATGTATCATAGCTTTTTAATGAACTCTAGAATGCTAGAACTTACTCTTGTTGATTTTCAAAGCGTTTTCATCATAAAATACCTTGATTTTGAAAGTGATTGAATAAAGATCTCTTAGATTTACCACCATAGCCAAATAAAGCATGTGCTCTATTTGAGCCCGTCGTGGGACACCTTAGTAAACACCTTTGAGCCGAAGTTTAGCCTTTTCTTTCATCACCCTTAAACACTTTCCATGAGCTTAGAATAGTATATCCTTTCCTTATTTCATGGACTTGGCAAATCTTGATTTTTGAAGGAGTTTTCGCGTGAAGTAATGAAGAAGAACAAGTGTGGGTAGACTGAGCTAAAAATTGTATGAGAATTGAATGTTTCCGTGCCAAGCAAAAGAAGAAAAAGAAAAGAAAGTACGGACAGAAAAACAAAAGAAGAGAAAATAAAAATTTCAAAAAGTCCGAAAGAAAAGAAAAGTACACAAAGGCACGGTTTCAATGTTGAAAAATATTGCTAAGTCTAGTCTTGAAAAGTATTGTGAATTTGGAGTTTGTATATATGTGAAGGTCTAGCATTGTTAAATTTTGACATTTGTTCGTATTCACAATGTTTTGGGGAAGTAAAGAATGAAGGAAGGGCCCAACAAAGAAGAAATTTGGCCCTTGGTGAGAAGACATAAGGAGAGTTGAGCTTTGCTATGTTAAAGAGACGTCTTTAACATCACTTATCTAAATTTCGATTACCTCTTAAGCCAAGCCCCATTACATCTCTTTTCATTGATCTTTTCATGATTCTTAAGATGGTTAAAATTTGTGGAGTCTTTCTCAAGAGTAAGCATATATATACAAGTTTTCATGCTTATGCATTGTTCTTACATGTTAATATTGATGTTGCATGTTCATGAAACTTGGGATTTTCGTGCTTAGCATTATCATGCATCAACTTGAAAGCTATGCGTTCATACGAGCCTGAGACAAATATTCAACTTGAAAGTTTAATTTAGTTTGCTAGGGACTAGCAAAGGATAAGTGTGGGGTAGTTGATAGGAGTACAATGTGCGACGATATTAATGTGTTATTATCCCTTATTTGTGCTTTGTTAAGTCTATTTAGAGTAAGATAGAGTCATAATATAGTTTAGTGTCGCTTTGGTAGAGTTTTGGAGAAAATGTGCTTAATTGTCAGAAAAACGACTAAGTATAGAAATCTGAGGAAAAAGTGCAAAATATGTTGTTTTCGTGATTTTGAGGCCTGTGTTTGACTGACTTATTCTTTTCCAAATTTGATGAAATTTAGTAGGCATATAACTAGCAAGCTGGAGTGTATTGTATCAAAAATGTAGATCAATTGGAGTTCGGGAAGTCATCCAAAAGATGGCTGCAACTTGGCAGTTTTAGCAAAACGATCCAGGGACTAACAGAATTTTCCTGGGACTGTGTCCTGACTTCTAGGACTTTTGTATGACGCATTACTTGGAACCAGAGGACATGGCTTATATGGATGTGAAGCCCTATGAGTCTAGTTTCTCTAAGACGTGGAATCACACCAATCGGATCACTGTGGAAGGAGTTATGCCAGATTTACTGGAGAAAGGTCAATCTGTCGAGAAACATAGTGGTTTCCCGGTTGCGCAAGGAAAGCTTTGATTTGGACTTTTAAAGCATGGATCAGCTGTAATGGACCTAAAGACTTGTTAGACACGTCCATACTAACTTAATGAGAAGATTCAAGTCCAATATCAGGCCAAGAAGAGTCTAGAAGAAAAGAATTCGGATAACAAGAGAAAGAAAAAGAATCCTGATTAATTTCGGGAAAATTCTTGTGCACGTCTCTCAACTTCCACAGACTCTGCAGGACAGCTCACAATGAATCAAAGTTCGAGCCTTATATGGATAGAAGGCTACGAGAGTTTTGTTTCCTAATCAATTGGAATCACCTCAATAGCTATTTTCTAGAGAGAGTTATGATGTAATCAATGCACGGAGGTCATTCTGCCGAATTCAGAAAATCAAGGAAAACCTAAACCAATTCGGTTTTGGTTTTTGGCCGGCTTCTCTACGTTATTTCCTCTATAAATAGTCATGTAATAGTCAGAAAAAGATATCTCTTCTCTCTCACTTTCACAAGCCAAAATTCTGCCGAACTCTCACCACAATACCAATGAAATATAAGCTGAATCCCCTTCCATTACCTAACCTAAATCGCATCTCCATCATCACCGAATCTATCTTTGGCGAAGCTTCCTTGAAGATTTATCAAAGTGTGATTCACTCTACTCTCATGGCTTTATGTTTTCTTTGTAATTACAATACTTTGTCTATGAAGATTGTATGGATTTGTGGATGTTTATTTGGTTTTATTAATTCTAATTTGGATTTTTGAATTTGCTACTTGATTATCTAATATTCGGATTATGTACTTGATGTGTAACGATTTTAATCAGGGTTTATGATATAGTTGAAATCTCATGTGTTCTTGGTTTTATTTTGGTTTATTTTCTGAATTCATATGCATATAAATCGATGCATGAGGGCAGCCTTGATCAAGGCTGTACGTTGTGTATTAGTTTCACTTGCCGAATACAATATGAGGTGGATTATAAGCATAAAGTTGGTTTACCTTGTATTGGTTCTAAGGGCTCGAGTAATTCTGAAAATTTACATATCGATGTGAGATGAGGTGACGCCATACTTGCTAATATGTCTCCAATTCGACTCATTGTGCTTATGTGTTTCTTGGTTTAATTTCTACATGAAGTGTCTTTAAACTAATTAGCACTATGTTTAGAATTATGCACGAAGCTGGTTCTAAATAATTAAGGAGTTTTGACTAATTAGAAGAAACACGAAGGCTCTAATTAAATTGGAACTAGAACTAATCTTGAATGCATGCCGATTGCTACTTTATTATCTTGTGAGAAATTGTTACATGTTTTGTGAGTTTTGTGTGTAGTGTTTTGTGTGAAAGATGATGATCACTTGTACATAGTAGTTTATATTTATTTTCGTTTTCATTAGTTATAGGGCAGCCCTTACTGCCGAAACTCAATCCAATCCCCCTATGTTTTTGAAGTGTGAATATGTATATACGTGTGAATAAATTGTGGTAACATTCTCATATTTCAGGTACCCTTAATCCCCGGCTAGAACGATCCCTACTTATTCTATACTACTAACGATTGTAGGGTTTATTATTTGTGTGAGCCTCGCGGCTCACATCAAAGCCGAGGCAGGGCAATGCGCATGCATCTGCGTATGTACGCAAGCATGTCTATTTGTTTCTTGACGAGCATAGGCTCGTTTATCTTTGTGATTTTCAGAGTTAACATAACCAATTAGTTTGGTGAACTCAAATCAACTTGCCATGTAAATGTGTAATGCGATTCATTGCATTCACATATAGCTTTTTAGGGAATCGAACCATGTATGCATCAAAATGCCAACGGTTACATCGAGGTCTGGATCATAAAGAGTGTATCGACTAAGTAGCATTAGTCACACATGTGAGGTCTATGCCTTCACAAAATAAACGAATTTGTAGTCACTTTGACTACGAAATCAAAAAATCTGTAATCATGAGGATATACTCTGATCTTCTTCCATATATCTCTTGTATATATTGACCATATGATTGCATTATTTTTGCAATTAGTGAACCGATGGAACCATATCAATGACATGATTCTTTTTTTTTTCCAATGGCCATTTTCTTCCTTTTTTTTTTTATAAGAGAACAAGAGGGAAGGTATTGAATTTAGGTCAAGACCAAGATTATGGTAACTCAATTCAATATCTGTTATGACAATTTCCGTCACATATCGACATTACAGTGACAATTTTCGTCGCACATCATGAGTTTGTCCCTTTATGACTCCCTTAGGATCGTCACAAGCATCGACAATATTTTGTCGGAATCGTGATAAAATAGTCACGAAAAGTTGTGATTCACAGTGACATCACAGCCATAAGCACAACTTTGGACGGTAACATCACAGTTACCCCTTAAATATTGTGATACGCCGGGGTATCGTCCCGAGAAGCAGAAGAATCGGGATGATGTAGCAGGGAGTTTGAAAATGCCGGAAAAGACAAAAGTCCCAACAATTGAAATAGCAGAAAGCAGGAACTTTAATAGATTCTTACTTGCTAATTCATTAAGTGAATTGCGTTGTAAATTGCGCTTGAAGACTCGGTTCTGATCATTAACCAAATTGCTATAGTCGCTTCGATTCTTGAACGAAATGCGGAAAATCGCTTCTCTCCATAGCGTACATATCGTCTTGATATGATCATACGACGACTAATACTTTTTCCTATATTAGCACGTGAAGAATAAACATAGTTAGATTCATATACGTGCAAATTAATAATTAAATGAATCATTAAATAGGAAAAGGAGAGTCAAAAAACGCCCGAATGCGCTGCTGAGCTCGGCAGAGGCCCAAACCCGACTCGGGTCGGGTTGGTAGAGCACGGGTCGGGGCAGACCCAAGGAACAGGGTCGATTATTCAAATCCAGGTCTAGCAATTTGAGTCAGCGTCGTCGGATTGAGGGCCGCACTGGACGTTGATCAGATTGCGAAATCCGGGCCGAGGAAAGACGCTAAGGACGGCAGCGTTGTCGGAGGAAGAAAAGGCTTCGTCGAGGAGGCTGGGGCGCGCTAGGGCTCCGTCGAGGAGGGCCGGCAAAGCATTGCAGCGACGCTGGGCAGGCATCGTCACTGGATTGAGGATCGGCTCAAGGCCGTGGCGGCGGCGCTGGCTTGCTTCGCGGCGAGGAGGCGTCGAACATCGGAGGAGACACAGGCCTGGGCGCCGCGGTTGGGGAACGGAAGGGCATGGGTGCCCAGAGCAAATTTCTGGGTAGCCTGAGCTTATTCCAATCTCTGCCGACAAACTGTCGTCGGCAGAACTGGGATCCTGACTCTTTCTTTCTTTTCCGACGCACAAATTGTCGCCAGAAGTACTTTTGACCTACGTTGCCGACAAAGGGGTTGTCGGCAGAAGAAAATTTCTGATGGGGGTCTTCTTTGCCGACAAAGGGGTTGCCGGCATAAAAGAGAATTTTGGGTTTTTAGATTTTTCTTCAGATTGGAACCCTAGAGTTTCTGAATTTTTTTTTTCAGGGCTATTAGACGAAGGCTAGAGCCACGTGCTGATAACATATTGTAGGAGAAACAATATATAAGCAAAGCGTTGTCTTATTGATAGATAAGGAGGCCTTTATATAGGCATTACATCAAGTATCCCGAATAATCAGGGATTCCCTATCTACTAAAGATACTACATATCTAGTCTAATTAGGTCAAGACACACATAGAAAATTACGGAATTATCCTTCCTTGAACAAGTATGGAATATCTAAAACTCGGCTTATTAAAGCTTATACCTTATCTGACATTTTAAGAGTTCAAAGTAGGAGGAGTAGCCTAATAACTTAGAGGAGTCAAAGGAATAGCTGACATCCATCATCGTTTCTGTTTTCTCTATTAAATTTGGGTTCAACTTTATATAATTATCTTGAAAAAATTAATATACACTCATTTACAAAGATTCTTTATACACTTTAAAAATAAGGTTTTCTTTTCTTAACGTGGTTTATTATCTTTTAATTATACATTTCAATTTTTATGGGTAATTGCTGACCAATCTGCAAATTGTAGAATGTGACATTTGATGTTTTTTTATTCTTAGTTGTAGGTGTATAATCATTATGTATCTATTAATCTTCTAAAATAAGAAGTGTTGTTTTTGTAGGTGATGTAGCGTGCAATCATTGCAAGATCATGCTTGAACACAAATACGATAGCGTACCCAATTTTTAGCCACGCTACGTATAAGTATAGCAGTGAACACATTTGTTTAAAATTTAGAAGTTTTGGTGTTGGAGATGATAATTTGTTGTATGAATTTGAAGATCACTCAGCCTATTTGCTACCGACAGACATAGACGTGCAAATGATAAATTTGTCTCTTTCAAGTGCAAACAAATCTTTCATGGATATAATTGTTAACTTGTATGTAGTATCTTTTGTTAAAAGTAGATGGTTTTATCGATTATGTTAATACAAAGATGGAGAAAGGATAATCAATATACACAAGAAAAAAAAAATTTGAATGAACTTTGATTCCAACTAATCATTAATTGAAATACAATGTTGAACTAGCTATACACACACCTAGAGATACTTTCAATAGCTCTACACACAGCTATTACACTAGTTCAAACTAGTTCTTTATCACAACTAGTATTACAGAACACTTCTTATTCTTCACACAATAAGAAAAATAAACACCAAGATCCTTTAACACGATCTTAACCTCTACAAGAAAACTAAGACTCTTCAGCACAGTCTAGTAATCTTCACAGGCTCACACACGCTTTGACTGATTTAGACAGATTATAACTTCAGAGTTGTTCAACTTCACACCGCATCACGAGGTGCAGGAGAAGTTGTTTTTTACAGACTGGAGTCCTTTTTCTCTTTCTCTAGATTCAACAGTAGCTACAACAACAAACAAACGTGAATATATATAGGGTAGAGTCCAAGAGAAGAATCTCTTAGACTCCCGCACAATCCAAGACTTCCCCGTACTGCATAACACTTATCAATGCATATTCAATATGCACAATATCATTCCTAAACAGTTTAGATATCTAAGAATTCAGATCATTTGTCAAATGAAGGAATCCTATTGAGAATCAATAGATAGATATAGACTAATCAAATCTTCAAATAAAATCAATAGTTAAATATATTGAAGATATGATAAATCTCAAAGATATATCAAAGATATTGTATTGAGTATTACTAAAGTCCTAACTCAACTAGAACTTCCTAGTCTGAATAGGAAAGCTAATACCTTCAATCTCCCCCATTAGCTTTCATATTCAATCATGAAGACATACTTGCAAAGTTGGTTAGTAACAGAAGCAACTGTAACCATATCACAACAAGATCAATTCAGAACAAGGAGAAACAAGGGATCAGTTTCCATCCTTTCCCTAGTTTATCGAAGAAAAAAAATAATTATCATCTCTAAACAAGCTAACTAGAATAAAACATAAGGAGTCTGTGCTTATGCACTTACAAACCAGAAACCTAAAAATTATCATCCATAGTTTAGCACAATATATTCATAGTTTAGTCAAAAACAAAGATAAAAACTGCAGCAAATCAGTAAGTCTTCAGATTATTTTAGGATTAAATACTTGTTACCTCTTATACTTTGCTCCATAAAACAGTTATGCCTCACTTTTCAGTTTAAACAATTTAGTCTTTACAATCAATCTCTTATTCTCACACAATAGGTCCATATTGACTATTTTACCGCTCATTTCCTTTTTTTTTTTTTTTTTCAATTTCCTCTCTTTTTAAATTTTTCTAATTTTTTCTTTTTCATTTTTATGCTCTCTGAGTCCTCTCTCTATTTAAGATTGATTCTTGTTCTTTGCTATCGCTAATGTCCAAAAGATTTAATTGTACGAGTAGTGGAATGCTTAATTTTGGAGAAAAAAATAAAGGAAAAAAGTGAGGAAAACAAAAAAAATGAAAGAAATAAAGAAGATATCAGGAGTAAAATAGTCAATTTGGACATATTGTGTGAGAATTAAAGAGTATAAAGACTAAATTGTTTAATTTGAAAGGTGAGGGACAAAACTGTTTTATGGAGCAAAGTAGAAGGAGTAATAAATATTTAACCCATTATTTTTTATCTCAATCTTTGAGTTTTGAATAAAATGTTTTTAATGATGTGAATCACCAATTAGGGAAGTTTCTCAAACTTGTTTGGAAAAAAATATATTAGTCTACTAACTGCAAGCCTTTTATCATGTATGTTGGACAAAATTTGAGGGTGGTGTCATTCACTTCTAAGAATAATTAGTCAAATATGCAATTGAAAATGGTTGTTGTTATAACTTCTTGAAAACTGAACCATCACGTCTTAATGTTGTTTGCTATACATGAGAGAATTAGCAAAGGATGCTTGTGGAATGCTCATATTATTATTAATTTTACACATGATTTTTTTTGACATATACACAATCGAATATGGAGCACGTTTGCAATAGCCGTATTGCTGACAGAAAAAACCTTTTGTTGGGATCAAATATCATCACTTCTGGCGAATCTTGTTCCAAGTAATCCGCTCATAAGACAAGTGGACGATTTTAAGAGGAATTATGGTCTGGAGATCTCATATTATAAGAGATGGTAAAAATTGATGTCCACAATAATGATGAGCTGTCATATGGTTAGAGTTGTATGTTAATGAGTTAGTTAAGAAAAGTCCATGATCTTATGCAAGACTAGAATGTGATGCAAACCACCATTTTGTACGTACGTTTATCTGAATCCAAGGTTTCATTGAGGATTTCAAACACAACAAATGTATTTTTACTCTTGATGGTAAATTTATTGAAAACAAATACGAAGGACATCTACTATCCGCTAGAGGAAAGAATGGAGATAATGGTATGAAAAACTTGCCCCCTTTGTAATCGTTTTCCCTATTTTCCTTTGTCATCGTTTTCCCTATTATTTTTTTTTCTGTTCCTTTTTAAATTTCTTTATAATCTCTTCTTATACTAGTCACTCCTTATACTTTTAAAGTCTCAACAGTGTAGTTTTCGTGCTTTCAATTACAACTAATCACTCCTTGTAGTCTCAAATTTCAACTAGGCTCAAATTTTCGTCCATTATGTCCAAAATGGTTGTTAACAATTTTCTAATTTCCTCAAATTTCCTTAAGTAAGTTTCATTATTATTCTTCTTATTTTCTTTCCCTTTTGCTTCAAAACCAAAACCGAAAAATACACAACCGACCATGAAAGGCTAAGTAGCCCAATTAAGTTTGAGCCTTATTGACCAAATAAAAAAATTGAGCCTAGTATAGTAGTGTTGTTTGTAAGCTTAATTATACGAAATGGTAATTATTTATTATTTACATAAAGTGGACAACCACGGTGCACTTTCCAATCTCAAATCCCCAGCAAAGGGTAAATGACAAAATTACCCTTTGTCCTTTCTTCTTCTTCGAGAAGAAGAGGCTTGTCCAATTTCCTCAAGAATAGCACCCAGAAAACAACAAAACTAATAGAATTCATTCATTCGACAAACACTCGGGCCTAATTTTGACGATTTTCTAATATTTTGTGCCTTATAAGTTTATTTTTTCTGAAAAAAAATTCTCAAAATGATTCAAAACCGTCCATCTCTTTAATTCTCCATTAAATCACAACCATCCTTTTCTGCTTAAATAGAACAGACTGATCTGACTAAGTCAAATACGCAAATTCGGGTTTCACCGAGCCAAACTATTGATAATTGATGAATTATTTAAAGATAAATACTAAATAAAATTTATAGTACAAACTAAGGAAATATAACAATATTTGATTTCTTACTCTAGTTATGTGCTTGAAAGTAGTAGACGAAGAGATTTTTATATATGTTTTGAATCAGTTGACAAGAATTTATTAGAAATGATGAAAAGTTTAAACAATACAGTATTCAGTTATAATAGCAGCTTCAACAAAAGAAGGTATAGAAAAATAAAATCCATCCTTGTCTAACGAACACGCATATGTTGCTAGAAAATGCGCAGGCTTATTACCCTGCCGTCGGATGTGAGATCTGTATCTTGAAGTCATCATAAATCCGTCCTAAACGTGATGTATTAGGGCCTTCCGACACAGTCAGTTGGCGCTGAACCTCTGAGGCATCAGTTTCCAGTATCGCAGGAGAGAAACCATGAGTCGTAGCGAAAGCAACAGCCTTGCAACATGTTATTAACTCAGCATGTTCGGCCGACACCAAACCCATAATAGGACCTGCACCACCTGCCAACATTTTACCCGAGTGATCACGAATAACAAATCCTCATCCACCCTTTCGACTAACCTGGTGATATGCGCCATCAACATTAATCTTACAGAGACCAAGAGACGGGGCTTTCCACTTCACTGAGCTCTTCCTCAAAGCCTGGTTAGACACCACCAAGTTATGCGCTCTGAAATCCTTAAGTCGCACACCGAGCTGTGCACCAACATCCGTAGCCAACATCGACTTATCATTCCAGACCCTTTCATTCCTTTCCTTCCAAACCGACCAGAGAATGAAAAGAAGTTCCCCAAAATGTGTCAAGCTGAGTTCACTAGCACAATGACTAAGCCATTCCACCGAAGTCTCATGCAAACTACCCCAGCGATAACAAACATTTCTGAGAATAGGATGGACCTGAATAACAGTTTTAGTAAACACGCAATCCCTGCACAAGTGTAAAGTCGACTCCCCTAGCAGTCCACATAATACACAATGAGTGCCCACTACCACTACCCTCTTCGACATCAAGCTGCCCAATGATGGTAAAATGTTTAGACTCACCCTCCAGGCATGTACTTTTGCCGTATTCAGAATATTAGTTTTCCACAATTTTTTCCAAAAACTTGTACCAATGTTCTGAATTGATAAAAGCATACTTGTAAGCTGTCGTTACTGAAAATTTCCCATCAGGAGCCAATTTCCAACATAATCGATCACTTACGTGGCGTGTGCTTAGAGGAATACTCAATATCAGTTCTGCATCTGTCACTGTAAAACATCTCTTAATTTTAGCTGCATTCCATTCCCCATTCACCAGTAGCAAATCCCACACTCTGGAATTAGAATCTGTGGTAGGTACAACTAATTCTGGTTTCCCTAGCACTGATCCTGGAATCCAGTTGTCCATAAAAGTCTGTATTTGCTGACCATCCCCAATTTACCAATACATATTTTCCTTAAGGAGCTCTCTAACCCCGAAAATACTTCTCCATCAATAGGACGGAGAGGCACATTTCGGTGCTTCCCAAAAAGAGCAGTCTGGATAGTATTTTGCCTTATAGATAGATGCAATCAATGAAGAGGGTTGAGAGAGAACTCGCCAGGTTTGCTTTGAGAGCATAGCTATATTAAAATTTGACAAGCTTCGAAATCCCAATCCAACTGTTTCTTTTGGATTACATAGAGTATTCCACCTCTTCTAGTGTATTTTCTTCTGATCCAACATGCTGCCCCACCAAAACCTCGCACAAAGATGCTCCAAATCATCACAAAAAAATTTTGTAAGTCGGAAGACACTCATTGCATAACTAGGAAGAGCCTGAGCCACCACTGAGTAGTTTACCTTGCCATACAACTAATTTGGAGTCCAACCGTGCCTTAATATACTGAAACATAGCTGATTTTTTCCTTCCCACATAAGTAGGTAAACCCAGATATTTCTCGTGTGAATCAACAACCTGCACTCCCAATGAATCAGCAATAACAAGTCGCATCTCCTCATCTACACTCTCACTGAATATCATTGAACTTTTATCAAAATTCACTCGCTGGCCAGACGCTCTGCCATAGACATCAATTACCTCCTACACCTGATGACATGTAGTTAATGAGGGCCTCTGCATAAAGCATACTATCATCGGCAAATAACAGGTGGTTTACTGGTGGTGCTCTGTCGCATATGGCAATGCCAGGCAGTTCCCCATTCTGCAACTTTCTTCTCAAAAGAGCAGAGAACCCTTTGGCTCCAAGTAAAAATAAATACGGGGATAGAGAATCACCTTGTCTCAACCCGCGAGCCGGTTGTAAATAACCGCGAGTTTTTCCTCGTATCAGGAAAGAATAGCGAACTGTGGTAACACACTGCATGACAACCTGAATCCATTGAGAACTAAAACCAAAACGAAACATCACACGCTCTAAAAAGAATCACTCCATCCAGTCATATGCTTTACTAAGGTCAAGTTACAAAGCCATGTAACCCCTTCCCGGTCGCTTGTTGTGCACAAAATGTGCAATCTCATTGGCCACTAATATATTATCAGTTATCAAGCGTCCTAGTACGAAAGTGCTTTGAAAAGGAGAAATAATGCCAGGACGAATTACCTTCAGCCGATTTGCTAATACTTTTGAACAAATCTTGTAGACCACATTACACAATGCGATAGGGCGCAAGTCCGTCATATTCTCCGGGTATTAAGCAAATATGGGTATAATTAATCTGCTTCAGAATTTTACCAGTATGAAGAAAATTATGAACCGCTGCCACTACCTCATCTCCGATTAACTCCCAATAATGTTGAAAAAATAGTGGGGGCATCCCATCGGGTCCTGGTGCTTTAGTCGGGTACATTTGAAAAACAGCCTGTTTAATTTCCTCCCTTGTATATTCACTACACAGCTGTCTATTCATCTCCTCCGACACACAAGGATCAATAGCCTCGAGAGTTTGATTGATTGCATCCGTATCAATCTCCGAAGCCTCGAACATTTTTCCAAAATAGTCAGTCACTACTTTCTCCATCCCCTGAACATCTTTATGCCAAACCTCATCTGTATCAAATAGACCCTTAATCGAATTTCTGCTTTTCGAGGCATTGGCATATTGGTTGAAGTAGCTAGTATTGCTATCTCCTTCCTTGAGCCATTGAATTTTAGAACAATGTTTCCAAAAGATCTCTTCCTGGTGTAGCAAATTCTGAAGACTTCCAAAGAATTATGTCTTCTCTACCTGACGTTCAGCTAAAATCGGGCATCCCATAAGCTCTTCCAGTCTAGTTCGTATCGCCATCATCTTCACCTGGCGACCCTGAAATACCTCCCTCCGCCACTTATCCAGTGGAATACGAACCCACTACCAGAAAAGGGGTCATAGCCGACGACGCCATCTCGTCGGCCGTTTTCATTAAATCGTCGGCTATAGTCATATTCCCTCGTCGGGAATGCCCCGTCGGCTATAGTATAGCCGACAACACTTAGGGTAAGTCGTCGGCTATAACCCGAAACCCCTAAACCCTAAACCACGAAGTATAGCCGACGAACACAGCGTCGTCGGCTATTATGCTAATATTGCCGATGATAGAGTCGTCGGCTATAACTCTCCCCTAACCAAGTATAGCCGACGACTCTATCGTCGGCTATAAGTCCAGGCATAGCCGACGAATTAATCGTCGGCTATAACCTTCGCCGGCACCGGAAACGGCTTATTTTTGCCGGAAGCCGGGAGGTTATAGCCGATGAAATATGGTCCATTTCGTCGGCTATAACCCCTAAATATTTAAAAAAATTTAAAAATTTTGTTCGGGCCCAATTCCTGTTCGTCTTCGGTTTGGCTGCAGAAAATCCACAAATGTACATCCAAATAGCCAACAAATATCCACATCAATCCATCCGTAATATCCTACTGTACAAACCCCCTAACTAGCCATCTACGTACACTACTAACTACTCATCACCCCCTAAATGGATGGCGTCGTCGACGGGATCGTTCGAGTTCCGGTGGCTATGGCTACCCTGATCGCCTGGCGTACTCCGATGCGGGGAAGGAGTGGGGACGACGAAATCGGGCATCTGTGGCGGAGGCGGGGGCTCCTCTCCAGCTCGCTGGGCCTCCCAAGATTGCCGCATCCATCGGTACATCTCCGCCGCGGCCGCGTTGCTGGCCAGCTGCACCGAAGCCTGCTGCTGGAGCGCCTCCACCGCCCTCACCAAATCCGCCTGCGTCCTCTGCAGCTGTGTCTGCAAGTCTCTGCTCGTCGAAGCCGCACGCTGCGTGCTGGGATTGGCCGGCGTGTACTTCAGAACCCCATCTCCCGCCGCGCCTAGGCCTCTCTGGTAGAAGTAGTAGTTGCCAGTCCCTACCGCCGCGTGCATGATCTGAGAGGCGAAGCGCGGCTCAAGGGTGTCGATCGTGGAGGCAAACTCCACGATCGCCTCGTCAGACGCCCCTTCCCCCAGCGTCTCTCGCGCGATCCTCAAGGTGATCGCGTCGGTCTCCGCATCTATTCTCGCCTAATTGACAAGAAAATATAATAAACGAATTAATAAAAATATATATATAAATTAATTTAATGAAACACTTTTATTGAAGATGGGCGAATACTTACCACTTGGTCGGGACGGTCCGGATACATGTGCGCATGAATCCACGACAACGGCCTCGGCGGTCGGTCCCTCCTTGCAATCCCTGCCCACTGCCTCCAGGAGCGGGCGCCTCCGTGGTGGGGGTGCTCGTTCATCTTGCGGTTGTCGCTGTTCGTCTTCGAGATTTTCTTTATTATAAGAACAAACATATAAACGCAAATATAAATTAGTAACTAACTTAATATATTAGGAACTAACCAAAAAAAAATTATTAACTAATTTAGTTACTAACTAATTTAATTTAACTAGTAACTAACTAACTAACTAATTTAATTTAGTAACTACCTAACTTACTAACTACCTAATTTAATTTAATTTAATTTAATTTAATTTAGTAACGAACTAACTAACTATGTAACTAACTAACTAACTTAATTTAATAACTAACTAACTAACTAATTAATTTAATTTAGTAACTACATAATTTAATTACTAAATAACATTAAAAAGTTATAGACTAGGCTAAATTTTCTTACCGAGACCCTGTCGCTCCCGAAGTAGGCTACCAGCCATAGCCACTCATACTCCCTGTACCGGAACTCGTGGGGGGTTGCACCTCGCCCCAAGCCCTTCTCCACATTGTACGTCCTGTGGTGCGTCATTTTATGAGTATTACGAGCATTTCAAGACGTTGGTTAATTTCATCTTGACCAGCTCATGGCATTCGCCAAGGTCTCCTATTGCAATACTTTTATGAGGGAATGCGTGATTTGGACAAAGAGTTTCTTGATTCAGCTGCTGGAGGATCTTTCTTAGAGAAGACGCATGAGGAGGCTACTACACTTTTGGAGACACGTGCCTAGAAGAATCAACAATTCGGGTCTCAAACTCGAACCAAGCAAGTGCATGAGACAAGGTCTAATCTGGCACTAGAGGAGAAAGTTGACAAGCTCTCCAACATGATGGCTCAATTGATGAAGCAACAAAGAGCCCAAGTTTGTGGGGTGTGTGCCGAAGGTCACCCTACAGATCAATGCCCTCAAATGGGAGGCCAGAGCTTGGAGGAGGTCAATGCTTTGGGATACCAAGGAGGAGGCTTTCAGAATAATTTCAAACCAAGGTATCATGATCACCCCAACTTCAGATTGTCCCATAATGACAACGTGCTCAAGCCCAACGTACCACAAAACGCACCATTTCAACCAAGGGCAGCCGTACCATTCCAAAGGCTACAAGCTCCCTACGTCCCACAGAATCAAGGTGTGTCAAACGCACCTAACTTTGATGAGACCATGAAAGCTCTAGCTATGGGACAAAGTCAGCTTAACGCCTCTACACAAGCCTTGTTGGTGGGACAACAAACGAATGCCAAGGATATAACTGAACTGAAGAATCAGATGCGGCAAGTTGTGGATTTCATGGGGCAATTCAACGAACAAGGGAGGTTGCCCTCCAATGTTATCAAAAACCCCAAGAAGGAACAAGCTCAAGCTATAACCATAAGGAGTGGTAAAGTGTTGGAGGGACCGATCCCTAGAGTCCCAAAGAAGAAAATTGGAGCCGTGACTATTGAAGAAACCAAAGGTGATGCACACGGCAAGGATGAGGCCAAACAAGGAGAGGTAAGTAAGGATGATCTTGAAATAATGAAAAAAAGAGACATTGAGAAAGATCCGGCTACCTCAACAAAAGAAGTACCCAAGGTAAACGATTCCAACTCGAATGGTTTAGTTAAAACTAACTAATCTTCATGTTTACCTTTTCCCTCTAGATTTGCAAAAACAAAGAAGGAGAAATCAGATGAGGAAGTGTTTGATATTTTTCGCAAGGTGGAGGTAAATATACCCTTGTTGGAATGTATCAAGCAAATACCAAAGTGCCAAGTTCTTGAAAGAGCTATGTACCACAAGAAGGCATACGAGGGAGGAGCAAGTGGTGAAGATGAGTGAGACAGTTTCGGCTGTCATTCAAAAGAAGCTTCCTCCTAAAATGAAAGACCTAGACATCTTTACAGTGCCTTGTATAATTGGACAATTTTGTTTTGATAATGTTATGCTAGATTTAGGGGCTTCCATTAATGTGATGCCTTATAATATTTATAAGTTCCTAAGTCTAGGTGAATTAAAGAAAGACAATGTGATTATACAACTAGCTGACAGGTCTAACAAATATCCTAAGGGATATGTTGAGGATGTTCTTGTGCAGGTAAATAATCGGATATTTCCTGCAGATTTCTATGTACTTCATATGGAAGAGTCGCCCCTAAATTCCACTCAAATATTGTTGGGGCGACCATTTATGAGAATAGCAAAAACTAAGATAGACGTTGCTGAGGGAAATCTCACCATGGAATTTGATGGTGAAGTGATTAGCTTCAATGTGTTTGAAACAATGAGGTATCCATTTTCTGATTTGAAACCGTGCTATGCTATTGATATTATTGATTCTTTTACACAGGTTTTATCAGAAACTTTGGATCAATAGCAATGAGCTATTGAGATGGGGGCTGGAATTGACGCATAACAGGAGGGAATGAGTGTGAATCAGGCACGGCTCGAACTTGAGCCGTCCATGCGGAACTTGAGGTAACCCCTCTCCTAAGGTATAACAAATTTTCGTCAATTCCAATTAGCACTAACAAGTTGTTACCATCTGTAGAAAAGGCCCCAAACTTAGAGCGTAAGGCTCTACCCGATCATCTCAAATACGTTTACTTGGGAAACAATGAAACTCTACCAGTTATTGTGTCATCAAAGATGAGCGAGCAGCAAGAGGAGAGATCGATCGATGTGCTTAAGAGGAACAAAACCGCCATTGGTTGGACTTTGGCGGATATCAAGGGTATAAGCCCTACAAAGTGTGTGCACAGGATCTTGCTTGAAAAAGGAGTCAAGCCTACTAGGGAGGGTCAGAGACGTTTACACCCCCCTATGATGAAGATTGTCAAGGACGAGGTAATCAAATTGTTAGATTGTGGCGTGATATATCCGATATCGGATAGCCAATAGATCTCACCCGTCCAAGTTGTACCTAAGAAGAGTGGAGTGACCGTGGTAAAGAATGAGAAGAATGAGCTTGTGCCACAACGATTGGTGATAGGTCATAGGATGTGCATCGATTACAGAAAGTTGAATGCTACTACACGCAAGGATCACACGCCTCTACCTTTCATGGACCAAATGTTGGAGAGATTAGCTAGTCACGAGTTCTATTGCTTTTTGATGGGTATAGTGAGTACAATCAGATTTGCATACACCCGGATGACCAAGAAAAGACAACGTTCACATGTCCCTTTGGTACGTTTACCTATCGACGCATGTCTTTTGGTTTATGCAACGCACCAGGTACATTTCAACGTTGTATGTATTATATATTCTCGAATTATATTGAAAATATCATTGAAGTCTTTAAGGATGATTTTAGTATATATGGAAAAGACTTTGATGCATGTTTAGAGAATTTAGAATTAATCTTGGAGAGATGTGTCGAAACTAACCTTGTTTTGAATTGGGAAAAATGTCATTTTATGGTTAATCAAGGGATAGTTTTGGGACACATAATTTCGGCTAAGGGAATAGAGGTTGATAGGGCCAAGATTGATATTATGCTTCATTTACCCTCCCCCAAAACTGTGAGGGAGATTCGTTCGTTTCTTGGCCATGCAGGTTTTTATAGGAGGTTCATCAAAGACTTCTCTTTGGTAGCAAAGCCCTTATGTTCCCTATTGCAAAAAGATGTTCCATTCGTATGGAGCAAGGAGTGTGAAGAGGCTTTCGGCAAGCTTAAGGAATTATTGACATCGACACCTATCATAGCGCCACCTAATTGGAGCTTGCCATTTGAGCTCATGTGTGATGCATCAGACTACGCCGTTAGAGCAGTTTTGGGACAAAGGAAGAAAAAGAGGCCGAATGCCATATATTATGTCTCTAGAACTTTGAATGATGCTCAACTAAATTACTCCACCACAGAAAAAGAATTATTGGCTATTATATTTGCTTTAGAGAAATTTCGTTCTTACCTTTTGAACTCTAAAGTGATTGTTTATTCAGATCATGCAGCCCTTAGGTACTTGATGAAGAAGAAAGATGTCAAACCATGCTTGATTCGATGGATTCTCTTATTATAAGAGTTTGACATCGAAATCAAGGAAAAGAAGGGGAGTGAAAACATTGTGGTGGATCACTTGAGCAAAATTGTACAAGAGGAGGAATCGTTCCCTTTGGGAGAGTCTTTTCCAGATGAGCAGCTTTTTCGAATGGAGACACATGAACCTTGGTATGCTGATATTGTGAATTATTTAGTTACTAAGACTTTTCCTAGTGCAGTTTTGAATGCATGCTAAGACAAGAATCAAAAAGATGGCAAGACACTACATTTGGGATGATCCATATCTTTGAAAACATTGTAGTGATCAGATCATTCGACGTTGTATCCCACAAGAAGAGCATAGGCCGATCCTAGTTTTTTGTCACAATGAGGCGTGTGGAGGTCATTTCAGACCAAAGAGGACATCCCTTAAGGTATTGGATAGTGGATTTTATTGGCCCACAATTTTCAAGGATGCTTACATATTTTGTAAGATGTGTGATAGGTGCCAAAGAACAGGTAATATTGGTTCAAAAGATCAAATGCCCCTTTCTCCCATTATTATTGTTGAACTTTTTTATGTTTGGAAAATTGATTTTATGGGACATTTTTCCCTCTTCCAAAGGCTTTCTTTATATCTTATTGGTTGTTGACTATGTTTCTAAATGGGCTGAGGCGAAAGCCACAAGGACTAATGATTCTAAAGTTGTTGCAGATTTCTTGAGAACTAACATATTTTTCAGGTTTGGAGTACCGCGTGTGCTTATAAGCAATGAAGGTTCTCACTTTTGTAACAGAACTATAGAGGCTTTACTCAAGAAGTATGGTGTCACTCATAAGGTTTCCACCCCATATCACCCTCAGACAAGTGGAATGGCAGAAGTTTCAAATAGGGAGATCAAGAAGATATTGGAGTAAACTGTTGGCCCAACAAGGAAAGATTGGAGCGACAGACTTGATGATGCTTTGTGGACATATGGGACAGCCTACAAGACACCTATAGGGATGTCTCCCTTTAGGCTTACATACGGCAAAACATGTCATCTCCCGGTCAAACTTGAGCACAAGGCGTGGTGGGCGGTAAAGGAGTTCAATATGAACTTAGATGCGGCAGGTTTACACAGGAAATTGCAATTAAGCGAGCTTGAGGAAATGAGGAATGATGCATATGATGCCGCTTGGATTTACAAGGAGAAGATGAGAGTGTACCATGATCAGCAATTGAGGAGAAAAACGTTTCAAATTGGTCAAAAAGTTTTGTTGTTTCATTCTCGTCTTAAATTATTTCCTGAAAAATTGTGATCATGTTGGATTGGTCCTTATATTATTACTAATCTGTTTGTTCATGGTGCAATTGAAATTTAAAGTATTGAAACAGGTAAAGCTTTTAAGGTGAATGGTCATCGAATTTAGCCTTACTACGAGCCTTTTGAGGAGCACACCATTGAAGAAATCGATTTAGAGGATGCATCAAGATCCTAGTGTGCATGGAGAAGAGTCTAGGCTAAAGGACTATAAACAATTAAGCGTTGCATGGGAGACAACCCATTTCAACCAAAATTGTGAAGGAGCCATCAACGAGAGTTTGCATTTTCTAAATCTCTAAACTCTTTTTTGTTGAATTGTATATGTGAGACGTGTGGATTTATCAAATGCTTAGAAATTGCAACATTATTTATGATTTACATTGAGGACAATGTAACTTTATAAGTGTGGGGTAGAGATACATTTTTCCATGATTGTTTGTTTATTTATTTATTTGTTTCGAGTTAAGAAAAAGAAATACGAAAAATTCAGAAAAATTTAAAAATTTTCATTGTTTTTAGTTTAAGATTGAGTCTTAGGATGCCCCTAAAGAGTCTATGATGATTATATCTTTGAATGCATAGATGATGGTTTTACATGATCATAAAAATAAATTGTGAGTTTCATGGATATTGTGATTGGTATGAACATGTGAGATTTTGATTGATATATAATAAAGCCTGCATGTTTGAGTTAATTTGTTTTTACATAATATCCTATGTGAGCTTTTCTGCCAAATACTTTCTTTTTGTGCGTTAAATATAATAAATGGCACAAATTTATACTAAACTTCATCATTCTTTGATTATTCAATGATTATGTGTCATAGCTTTTAATGAACTCTAGAATGCTAGAACTTGTTCTTGATGATTTTTGAGACTATTATTCATGACTATGTCTTGATTTTGAAAGTGTTTGAAAAGATCTTACTAGGATTACCACCAAATCCAAATAACGCATTTGCCTAATTTGTGCCAGTCGTGGGACTCCTTAGTTTTAACCCCTATGAGCTTACACTGAGCCTTTCTTTCATCACCATGATACACATTCCTTGAACTTAGAATATTTATTCTTTACCCTTGTTCTCAAGACTTGGTAAGGCTTGATTTTGAAGCGGATATGTGATTTGTAGTGATGTTGTGAAGCAAGTGTAGGGTGAACTTAGCAATGTTTATAAAAATTGATTGATGTCGTGCCTAAAGAAAAAAAAAACAAATCGGACAAAAAATAAAAGAGAAAATTGTTGAGTCCAAAATAAAATAAAAGAAGAGGCACGGTTTCGAGTTAAAACAATGCTAAGTTGTTGTGAAATTGAAGTTTGTATGTAAATTGAAGGTCTATTATTGTATATTTGACCTTTGTTCGATTTCATTATGGAAAGAAAAGAATGAAGAATGGGCCCAACAAGTTGAAACTTGGCCCTTGGAGTGGAGTCATAAGGAGAATTGAATTTTGCTAAGTTTTGGAGACAATTTTATCACCACGATTCTAAATAAGAATACCATATGCCAAGCCCCATTATTATTCCTTTTAAAGATCTTTCTCATGAGTTAAGCTTATGGTTTTGGTTCATTTGTGCATATAGTTGTTATATGAAGTTTATCTTGACAATATTGTTCACAAAGTGCTTTTATTTGATGAAATATGCAAGCTATTTGTTGCCTTACAATCTTTTCTCTTGCATATACTTTGAGTGAATATTGCCATATCATGAGTGAAAAGAAGAGAGTATGCCTAGTGAGGAGGATTGAATAAATTTGACATGTTTACATGCTTATTTTCTCACTTCTTACTTATTCATACCATGAAACATGTCTATGACGCTTGGGATTATTGCGCTTATATTCGAATGTTTAAACTTGAAAGCTATGTGTTTAAAAGATCCTGAGACAATCATTTAGGGGCAGCAGTTTTAGTAGAGTCTTTTATTTTGTTTTGCTAAGGGACTAGCAAAAGCTAAGTGTGGGGTAGTTGATAAGAGCATTATATGCGACATTCTTAATGTGTTTTATCCCCATTTATGCAATTGCTTAACCCCTATTGTTGTATTATAGAGTCATCGAGTCCAATTAGTAGTCTTTGGCAGAGTTGTTTGTAAATTGAGCTTAAATGTCGAAAACTGCATGATTTATGAAGAGTTTGATTCAAAGTAGGATTCCTTATTACTTCAGGAATCCTAATCGGTTTAGGAGTCTACATTTCTCGACGTTTCTCAGAACGTCGAAGGATTTAAGAGTTTCAATCAAAGTAGAACTCCTTGTTGTAACAGGAAATCCTGACAGAATCGGGAATCTATCAAATTGTGGTACATTTTATCTTCTCTTTCTTATATATATTTTTATCTTATTTTCAGGAATAAATTGAAGAATTTTCGTTAAACAAAAGAAGAAAATCGGATTTAAATGGGAAGCATGCCAAGCACATGTCATGAAGCTTGCTAAGCAAGGAACAAAGAAAGCATGCCGTGCACATGAGAAGGAGAAGAAGAATTTGGATTGAACTACAAAAGGAAAAGAAGAATTCAGATTAAAGGAAGAAGAGTGTTGTCGAATTACATGAGGAACTCAATGACGAATGTGGACTCAATTCCATAAACATTCATTTAGGATTTTTGCCGAATTATCCAGTAATTATTAAGGGAATTTCGGCAAGTAAAGGAAGGAAGGAAGAGTCTTGCCTTGCAAGAAAAGAAACAAGAGTTTTGGCACAACTCTATGTGCCGAACCCTAGCTCCTATGCCGAAACCCTAAGCTTCTCTCTCTCCTATATATAGTTCGGCATTGTCTCTAAAAATATCATCTCGACTCTCTCTTTCACTAAGCCAAATTTTTGCCGAACTCTCACCACAATACCAAAGAAGAATAAAGCCGAATCCCCTCCATCACTCTACCAAAAATCGCATCTCCATCACCACCGAATCCACTCTTTGCCGAAGTCTCTCCAAGGTTCTACAAAGTGTGATTCACTCTACTCTCATGGCTTTATGTTTTTTTTGTAATTATAATACTTTGTCTATGAAGATTATATGTATTTGTGGATCTTTATTTGGTTTTATTAGTTCTATTTTGGATTTCCGAATTTGCTACTTGGTTATCTAATTTTCGGGTTATGTTCATAATGATCTTTGATTTTAATCAGGGTTTGTAAGATAGTACGAATACCATGTGTTCTTGATTATGTTTTGGTTTATTTGCTGAATTCGTATGCATCACAAGTTTAATGCATGAGTTCGGCCTTGACCAGGGCTGAATCTCATGTGTTTGCTTCATATGCCGAATAATGTATAAGATGAATTATGCGCGAAGTTGATTCATCTTGTATGTGTTTAAAGGGCTAGAGTAATTCTGAAAATATACATGTTGATGGGGTGAGATGACGCCATACTTGTCACTTGTTTCCAATTCGACTCATTGTGATTATGTGTTTCTTGGTTTACACTACCAGATCGGACAGAATAGCCGACGAAAATAATTTCGTAGACTATGCCAAATTTTCGTCGGCTATTACTTCTGCCAACGAAACTTTCGTCGGAAAAACGGCGTCGGTAAAACCAATAGCCGACGAAAATAATGAAATCGTCGGCTATATTCGAGTATGGCCGACGATTTTACCGACGAAAATTCATTTTGTCGACCAAACCTGGGCAAAATATCCGACGAAATTCGTCGGCTATTTTCGAGTATGGCCGACGATATCGTAAACTATAGCCGACGAAATTCGTCGGCTATTTGTTCTAAAATATAGCCGACGATTTCATCTATTTCGTCGGTTATTTCGTCAGAATATATTAATATTTTAATAGGCATTAATTAGTTATAGCCGACGAAATAATGTCAGTTTCGTAGGCTATAACGGTTATAGCCGACGAAATTTGGCAAAAATCGTCGGCTATAACACTTATAGCCGACGAAATAATGCCAATATCGTTGGTTATTCTTACATTTTGGGGAAAAAAAATTAAATTAATTTCTAAATTACCATTCCAAGCAACCTGCAATTCACAATGACAATCCATGCATTTACACCAACAAGAAACACGTCTAAATGACTTATTATTTAATTTGTTCCAATATACATAAAATATAACCCTAATCATCACCTAAACCACTAAAGTCCACCACGTCATCCCCAGCATCCTGCTCTCCATCATGCTCGTCATCCTACTGAACGAACTCGAGAGGTTGAGGCATTGGAGGTAGGGCTAGGCACTGAACCCCGTTGAAACCGGTTGAACCGGAAAAACCGAACCGAGCCGGCCGGTTCGGGCCGGTTTTTGAAATAAATTTTGCTCACATTTCTCTGGCCGGGCCGGTTCGTCCTTTCTCCGGGCCGGGCTCGGTCCATCAGTATTTTTAAGTTAAAAGGCCCGAAAGCCCGAAAGGGTAAAAAAAAAAAAAAAAAATTCTTAAAAATCCTACTGCCCTAAAATGAGTAAAATCCCTAAATCCCTTAAAATCCCTAGTTCCCTTCCCTATGGCGGACTTCGCCTCTTCGATTTCAAACTTTCAGTTCTCCGGGCTCCAGCACTTCGACTGGTTCTCCCTGTCCCTGTCTCCGGCAGACGGCAGTTCTCCACTTCGACTGGTCCATCAGAACTTAAGAACATCAGTTCTCCACTTCTTCGGTTCTTCCAAAAGGGTCCATCAGTTCTCCACTTCTTCGGCTCTTCCGCGGCCCCGCCACTTGGACTCTTCGGCTCAGTTCGCCGACGTCGCCCAATTCACAGTCTCACCTTCGTAAGTTCTTAATTTCAGTAATTATTACATAAGCATTATGAAAAATTGCTTTCTTAGCTTGATTTGTGCATGATGTTAGGACTAGTTAAATTATTGTTTGAGCCTTTGAGGAGTGAATTCTCGGTTCATGTTTTGATATCATGTGGATCACAAGTTCAGAGGTTCCCTTACTTTTCAATGTTCATACACAGTTATAGACTGTTTTGGATTTGGACTTTTGCTATCGTGTTTTGGACTTTTGGAGTTTTGGATTGTGGAGTGTGGACTATTAGTGTGGTCCTCGGAGGCTCGGACTGTTTTGGATTGTGGAGTACTTTGTGTAATTACATTGCTACAGCTTTCAAGCTTCAACCAATGTCTAATATGGCCAGTCGGATGAATTCAAAGATATTGTTTAAATTGGACGCACTAACACGCAAGATGCAACACCTTTGACTCTTAGGCAAGAATTTAGTGGCTATTCTACACAAGTATGCTTCATTTCATCTTGCATTGATTGATATGGCCACTTTTTTCCCTCTATTCGTTGAGAGATTCATTTCTGGGTATCTATTCGTTGAGAGATTCATTTAAAGCTCTTCTCTTTGGCTGCAGGTGAAGTATGGAATTGAGCGAGTCTTGTGCACTCTACCCCGCATGTATCAGGTACTCAAATGACCGTCATTTACTTTCACTGGCTTCTCGTATTTTCCTTCATCAGTACTGATTAGTTGATTTCTTTTGACCAGCTTGCACATGGTGTGCTGTTGGTACTGGATTGAATACAAAGAAGGGGTATGAATTGCTTTAAGGTTTAAGAGTATTCACCTCTTTGTGGTTATATCTACTTACGTTTGTCTGCAATGTCATTGTTATGTACCTTTGATTCTATTCGTAAAGCAGTGGAGGGCTGGAGGGCCAGAGGCTGTGGAGCACTAGGCCAGCAACATTGTTTTTTTTTTTTTTAGGTTTATTTTCTGGTTTCTGTTGAACTGTTGGTACTTGGTAGTACTTGGTGTGATTTAAACTTTAAGTTTTACTTTATATTGAAGACTTGAACTGCCGAGCATAAACTTGACTACTTGAGCTTGGTTAGACGTTAGTTTTTCTGTGATTATTGTCTTCGCTTCATCCATTTTGATTGAGTCTTTACATAATTAATAATTTCATTCCAAGAATCTCATATTATATGTTTACAGAATTACAAGTGATGAAAATTGAAAAGTGAATACATATTTATACATTTATAGTTTTATACTGCATGTTTACAGCAATTACAGGGATTTACCGATTTTTTGATTTTGGGACCGAAAGGCCCGAAGGACCGGCTCGGACAGGCAAAGACCCGGCTCTAACCGGTCTTTGAATTTTTAAGAAAAAAACCGGCCCGAAATTATGTGTCCGGTCCCGGTCCCGGGCCGGTGAAAAATAGGTCGGTCTGGGACCGAGCCCAGCCCTAATTGGAGGTTCAACTAACGACTGAAACGGGGGCGGGGGTTCAAGGCTTTGTTGTTGTGCCGCGAACATATCATACCACCAATTTTGTTGGCCGGCGTAGTTGTGTCGCCGAATTCTCTCGCATTCAGCATACTAACTCGACATATCCAAATGATACTGCTGTATTCTGCGGTGTTACTCCTGTGATCTCTGGGACTCGGCCGCCAATCTTGCGGCCAATCTCTGCATTTCCCCCCTCATCTGTTGGTTGTCCCCGCCTCCCTACTTTTGACCTCCCTTAGTGGTCTTCAGGAGCCATATTCCAAAACTTCCCAAACCTCGGCAGTAATATTGGTTTGACCGGTGTGGGAAGGCTGCGTCGAACATCCTCGCTGCCGTTTGGACATTCGATCGGTCGACCTGGCGTAGGGCTTCTTGCAGATCTGCCTCTGAAATGTTCGGTTGTGTCTCCCGAACTACTTGCTCATACACTTCTTCTTCGGCCCGGATCACCCTCTCCTAATTGAATGGGAAAAAAAAATAATTAATATTCTAACAAATATATAATTAAGTAAAATTAATAATTAAAATTTTAAAATCGTAATCAACGACTTACGAGCTGTTCTGTCGCTTGTGGATAAGCCTTCTTGAACGTCTCCACGTACGGGTTGCTATCAGGATGATCTCTAAGCGCCTCCTCCTGATATTGTGCAAATGGCCTAGAACCACCATGATGGGGGTTGTGTTACGGCGACGGTTCGCAGAGTTTATCCGAGACCGTTCCTTCAAACAAATAATAAAATATTAGAAAAAAAATGCATAAAAAAATATTAGTGTAATAATTATAAAATAATTAAACTAATAATTAAAATTTTAACAAAATAAACATTTATAGTTAAGTTTAGTATTTACCTGCATAAGTGGGTTTTTGAAGTCTACTGTCTTCAACCAACGCCACTCGTACTCCCTGAACATGAACTCTCTTGGAGTACCCATACGACCACGGTTGTCGTATTCGTTAAAGTGGGTACGGAGTTCGTTCTTCCACTCTTTGAACCTACGGAAAAAACAAAAGTGCATTAGAAATATTATTAATATCATAAAATATTTCAAATTATAAGATGAGGAATTCCCAACGTACCTCGAGTTTTGCATCGCGTCCGCCCAATCCTGCTTGTGTTCGGCAATCTCGAAGTATGTCTGAAAGATAATATTTTATTAGTTTTACAATTATAACAATACCGAAAATTATTAAATATTACGATAAAGAAATTAAATTTTTTAAATTACTCACCGACGCCGCGTTGTTGACCTCCCTCTTGATCTCTTCGGGCACATCAGCCCACCGGGTCCACAACATAGGGACTTTATTCCTAATTATTGCCCCCACGGCGTTTTTTCCCCTGAACCTCCTGATTAGGGGGTTCGTTGATCTGGATCCTCCCCCTGCTCTCAACAGTTCTCTTGAGCGTGTCAAAACATATGACACCTCTCGTATTCCTCGTTGAACTGCTACCGGCTGTCCCTATCACATAAACGACGATTGGTTAATAAAATTAAATATTAGTGCGTTAATTTTAATAAAACATTTAATTAATAAAATCAAATGTTACCTGAACCGGATGACCCGTCTGTCGACTTTCCTTTTCTCCTCGCCGAAATCAGGAGGCCAGGTCTCTCAAATGGCTCCTTATGGTATGCCTCCGCAACACTCACGTACAGAGGCATATCAGGCCATATGGGCACACCACGAAAGTCGACCTCGGGTATCGCAGGAATATTGTACGGGAGGTAGAGCTGATTTGGGAGAGTAGCCCCCTCAGTCGAGTCAGCAGCAGACGTCGCCGGACTCGTCATCGGCTCCCGATGAACCTCAGGCATACGGACCTGAGGAACGTCTAGAGCTATCTCGTCCTGAAATAGCTATGACAGGACCCGCCCCAGGTAACACACTGTTACCCAGAGTAAATCCTGCGGGGACCATTTCAAGGGAGGTTTCTACCGAAAATTCGGCATGACCTTTCTTAAAATGGACAACCCTGACCTGGAAAACAAAACTCAAAAACACTTCGATAAAATCCAGCCTGACTCATGGAGCCACCTGCTCCCCCAAAACTAACTAACTTCTCTCTAACCAACAACAGTTCACTTATATAGAAAGAAACGATAATCAAAAAGTTTCCGAAAATCATGACATTTGGAGTTCAACCCAAAAGTAGTAAGAGTAGAGTTTACAACAAATACACACTCGAGTATCAGAGCACTATACAACCAAAGAAAAATAAAAGGTACAAGTAGGCTATACTAATAACCTACATTTCAAGCAGCGGAAAAGAGGAACTAGGATCCTTGTCTCGGGCACCGGACTACTCTGCAAAACTAGGCAGTTGAAAACAAAAGGGCCCAGGGGAAAGTAATTTAAAAACATTAGCGTGAGTGGACAAAAGGTTCTACAATTAAATATAATAATTTAACGAACATTTATATTTTACTTTCCACGCTTTTCATAATATAAAGAAAATCACGATGCATGTCTTTACCATAAAAATGTCATTTTAAAAATAATCTTTCCATGAAAACATATCCCAGCCCCTCTGGTTCGGGAATCTATCAAAAGTCGAAAACCTCACAGAGAAAATATTCCCGCAACCAGTCAATGGAAAAAGAAACATGTCATCATGACCAAATCCCATTGGTCATGTAACAGGGGAAAGTCTACCCACCATAAATAACTGGAACCTCGTCAGGCTCCGGGTCCGAGAGTCCTATTGACTCCCCCCGTGTCTAAGTCTACCACCTAGACACGTCACTGCCTCAATATATACCATCCTACGTCGACCACCGAGCGTGAATCTGACATATATGGTCAAGTCGTCACCTCGCATGGGATGAGGCCTCGCTAGCTAGCATCAATATAATAATACCGTGGACCCTCGTATGGTGAAAATCTCCGAAATCAAATCAAAATACATTTCCCCTATGTAATCATAAAATAATACGGTCTCCGACCGTATATCCAAGGCCCATAAATATAAACAACGTAAAGCATGGGCTCAAGAACAAATAAAACCAACGTCAACGATAAATTATAATGTCCAAATAATTCAAAGCATATAACCATGGAATTTCCATTCCGGCTAAATATCAATAAATAATAACTTCAAGATATCAAGATACTTTGCTTACTTCAAATCATTTATAACAATTCGATATAAATAGTTTATCCGTTTAAATCACAATATCCAACAATTTAAAATCATATAGTCCACGGAAATCCCATTTCCTATTACATATAAATAAACACAAAATTTCTATAATGTCAAGTTAATTTATGAAATTTATAACCCTTTGAAAATCGACACCGAAAAATCATCCTTTCAAATAACTTATTGCTCTTCGAAAACCCAAATATTTCCACACATATATATATGTATATAAACCCACAAAATCAATTAATCATGCATGCATCAATTTTAAAAAAAAAGTCCACTCACTGTACTGGGTCGATCTCCGACCAGAGTCCTCCTCACGCTGAGGCTCTCCTCGACCTATAGGAAAAAAATATTTAATGAAACCAACTCACAACCAAAAAGTAACAAATCTAATTTAACGACATCCTCACTCGCACGTACTCCTCCGATTACACCCAAATACGTAGGAACTATTTGTCATCGGCCTTCGTTTTCTCGCCGCCGCCACCGCCGCAGCAGCGGCAGCCATACCGCCACCGCTGCCATAGCAGCGGCAGCTCCGTCCAAGGCCAAATCGTCCCAAACGGCAACCCAAATGCCCCTCCTTCCTCTCTCCGCCGTCCTGCTCCGCTGCAGCCGCCACACATGGCGGCTGCCATGGCGGCCATTCCTCCCCCAACACCATTTACCAACAATTTTTCAAATTTACTAACCGAAATACCTTGAACAATTATCTTAACCCCTTAAAAATCTTCAAACATTCCCAAAAATAATGTTAATACATTGCATGAAACATAATTAACCAAATTTCATTCTCAAAATACCCCCACGGCGGCGGCACCGCCGGCGGCAGCGGCGGTCAACACTGCCGCCGCCACCAAAATTTTCCAAAATTTAACATAAGCTTCATCTCATTAATTCGAACAACTTTCCCTTCTACAACAATCATCAATTTAAAGCTTAAATAGGTCGATTAACAAAAACCCCCAATTCGGCACTATTCATCATAAACCCTAAAAATCAAATTCATTGATTCCTCCTTGCTTACTGTAAATTGAACCAATTCCTTTTAAGGGGCTGTTTACGACGACAAGACCTACAATTCAAAACCAAGAACTCGTCCTATTTCGACCCGAGGAGAGAGAATCGATAAGGGGCTCAATGAACAGTAAAACGTCCTTAATTCGATTGATTCCTTTTAAATTTCTGCAAGAGGGGATGGGATACTTACCTAGAATTGTAGAGGAGGAGAAAAGCTTCGTCTGGACTCCAAGATCACCACCCATGGTGGTCGGATGGCGGCGCAAGGGCGGTCGGAAAATCCGACAGAAAAGAGGCACGGGGAGAGAAAGGAGGCACGGGGAGAGAAGAAGAGAAAAGGAAAAAAAAATTCTGATTTTCACCCTTTTTACCATCTTACCCTTTCCTCTTCCTTTTATACTTACAACGAAACCGGAAATTATCGTTTTCACGTCACAACTTTTGTGTTCTAACTCCGATTATAACCAATAATATACCGATAAGTTCGCAACGACGACCTCTTCAACTTCCTCGAGCAATTAAAATTCTTGGTTTAGTCGACTTATAAAAAGTCAACCAATAAAATTTTCGAATCGTAAAAACAATTACCGGAACGTAAAAATAAAAGATAAAACTGTCAAAAGTAACTCGAGATTCGGGTCGTATCAAGCTGCCTACTGAACCTCAGAGCATCTGGCCCGAGAGGGGGACGTGAACTGCTCGACAGCCGCCCCGCCTAGAGAAGGGTCTGGTGCCGAGAACTCACACTCCTCCGCGGCTGGGATGAATCCACACTCCTCCGCAGCTGGCTGGTGGTCCTCTCAGGCTGGTTAATGGTCATGTCGGAGTCTGCGGAACCGGCAGAACTTCCAGAAACCCTAGATCTGGAAGAACGACGGTCTCCGAATAACTGTCTGAGTGCATCGGCCATCTGTAACTTGAGGCATTAATACATTAATTAATATTAAATTATATTACATTAAATAACAAATTTTAATTAATATAATAACCAATAATACTAACATATTTCAAAACATACTAACAAATTAATATTTAAATTTTAACTAATTTTAAATAATACTAACCATTAACCTAAATATAACAATTTATATACAAATATAACTATATTTCATTATTAACATATATATAAATACAAATAACCATTTATATATTAACAAAAATATAACCATTTATATAATTAGACTACCAATTTATATATATAATTAATTTAACAATTTATATATAACAAATTATATAACAATTTATATAATTAAAATTAAATATATAAAAATTTCTATACCTAAATTATAACAAATATATAACAATTAAATTTATTAACAAATATATAACAATTTATATAATTAAAATTAAATATATAACAATTTATATACCTAAATTATAAAATTAAACTAAATTGAAAAAAAAAAAAAAACCGGATCGGAGGAGGAGGAGGCCGGAGGAGGAGGGGAAGGAGGTCGGAGGAGGAGGGGAAGGCGGAGGGGAAGGAGGAGGAGGAGGAGGCCGGCTGGCCGATTTGAGGAAGGAGGGGGATCGGAGGAGGAGGAGGCCGGAGGAGGAGGGATGATGGCGCCGCCGATTTGAGGAGGAGGAGGAGCAGAGCGGCGGACTGGAGCAGGAGAGCGGCGGATTGGAGCAGCAGCAGCAGGAGGAGGAGGAGGAGAGCAAAATGTCAGCTAGGGTTCGCGAGTTTCTGATTTATAGCAAAAGAATAGCCGACGATTAAAAAAGATTTCGTCGGCTATAGCGGCGGATTGGAGCAGCAGCAGCAGGAGGAGGAGGAGGAGAGCAAAATGTCGGCTAGGGTTCGCGAGTTTCTGATTTATAGCAAAAGAATAGCCGACGATTAAAAAAGATTTCGTCGGCTATTTAAAGAATAGCCGACGAAATCTTTTTTAATCGTCGGCTATTCTTTGAATGTCGTCGGCTATGCTTTAACTATCGTCGGCTATACTTTGGAAGATCAGCAGCCGTCTGATCTGAGCCATCCAACGGCGGACAATAAAAAGGCGCGGATCGCAAGAGTTTAGCCGACGAAAATTATATTTCGTCGGCTAAACTTTGGAAAATCAGCAGACGACATATAATTTTCGTCGGCTAAACTGTTGGTCAAACCACTAAGTCAAACCTCTAAACGCTTTAGAACGGAAATTAGTCTAGTTAAACGACGGTTTCTGGCCTCACCTTCAACAGATAATAGTTTCAAATCAATGAGACGCAACTAATTGTATAAAAATTTACAAAATTGATTTAACGAACGTCAGGCTACCCATAGGAAAACGGAAGTAAAAAACAGTTAACCGCAACATTCGGCACACAGAGTTTGTCGGAATCTTGTCATTTTTCAACCGTAGACGTATTTCATTATTTCGGTCATATCTTATTTGACTACATATTTGCATTTGAAGAGTCTACGTATAGTAACCATTTGAAACTATACATTCACTTAAACACTTAGTAAACAAGTTAAGGAACATTAGTGCATATGTTCTGATTTTGAATCTAAAAGTTTAGAAAATCTATTTCAACCGTCAGATATCACCGTTCACCTTAAATACATGTATGAAAAAAAATCAAACTACATCTGACAACGTTAAAGGCTCGATCGGGATGGTCAATCGGGTGAGTCAATCCTTTAAACGCTTAAAAATGGTAATTGGCCTGTCTAAATGACATTTTTTGTCCTGACCTTCAACAGATAATAGTTTCAAATCGATGAGACGCAACTAATCGTATAAAAATTTTCCTCAAAATATTTACCGAACGTCAGGCTACCGATAGGAAAATGGAAGTAAAAAACAGTTAACCGCAACATTCGGCACACAGAATTTGTCGGAATCTTGTCATTTTTCAACCGTAGACGTATTTCATTATTTCGGTCATATCTTATTTGACGACATATTTGCATTTGAAGGATGAAGCAATGGTTTGTCGATAGTGATAGAAAATAGAAGCTGGTCTTTTTTTGTTTTTTTTTTTTATCATAGCCGACGAAATCAAACCTAGTACTCGTCGGCTATTATTTTGTCGTTTTCTGTCAAGCATAAAATATTTATTTTTCAATATATGAATGGCCGACGAAATCACGCATTTTTCGTCGGCTGTTATGAGTATAGCCGGCGAAATAATGCATATTTCGTCAGCTATTCTATGAAAAAAAAATTAAAAAAATCAGTGGTTTTACACCTCTCGTATTCCTATATCCTGTTCATATATAACCAAAATTGAACATCAAAAAAACAGAAACCCAACTGTCAACATATTTCAAATTTTTTTTTTTAAGAGGTTTGGAACCCAGCCTAGCTGAGAGGCTCGTCCCCACGCCCGTTCATTAGAAATGAGTGGATTATAAATGAAATGATTACATCATCTAAATTACTTAATCCGTCGGATTGTAATCGGAATCATCGGATGAGTCTTCTTCGGTTTCTGAATTGCTCGATAGGGGTAATCTATGTCTTTCCTCACCACTAGAGTCCTCGTTAGTTTCTTCATTTGGATCAACATAAACAAGTAGTGGCTCTTCACGTCGAATTCGCACCGGCGTGTCTAGGCGAATAAAAGAGGAGTCAGGAATACCGTTTGAGTTGGGCTCTTGATACGCGGTGCCACCTTCCTCGTTCTCTTCAGCCACTCCAAGTGTAGACGCCCGGTAAATGTTGCGATGGTGGATAGTGTTGACTACTTTCCACGGGTCCCCCTTGGCGAGATCATCAAGATAAAACACTTGTTTCACCCATGTGGCTAAAACGAACGGGTCATCCTCATACCATGATGTACTAGTGTTCACAGAAGTTATGCCATATTGATCGGTTTTCATGCTCTGCGGCCGTGTGTCAAACCATCTACACTTGAAAAGGTGCACTTTCATGCCTTCCCCATAATGCAGTTCCACAACTGAATGGAGAACACCGTAATAGTCAACTCCATCATCCCCACCATGTGCCATAACCCCTGAATTTTGTGTTTTCAGTCTGACGTCTCTCTCTTCACATCGAAATAACACACCATTCACCTTGCACGTCGCATAAACTTTTGAATAAACCGGCTTCATCGCCAGAAGTCGGAGTTCGTGCGACCAATTTGGGTGATTATCATTTTTAATAAGGTCCATCTGCAACCATCAGAATCAACTATAAATATGAATAATTATACACAATAATATATAAATACGTATAGAATAATGTTAAAGTTACGTACCCAGCGGCCGAAATACTCTGCGAATGTCCGGTTGTGGTAATCGAGATCACCTTCTACTTGTTCACAGTTTAGATGCATGTTCTTCCAAAACTGAACTTCTAAACAGTTAATTAGTACCCACCAATGTGCAATGGCTACCTCATAATCTTTCAACTTGTAGGAAACTGGCTTGACGGTGTAAGGAGCTTGAGGCATTTTTCTCTTCCCTTGTTTCAACCATAGTTGTTTTCTGATATTCATGTTTTGCAGATCAGTGCGAGCCTTAGGACCGTCTTTCGTCTTCCCCTCCAATTTCAGCGTTGTGCCCACCACACTTTCAGAAATATTTTTTTCTATGTGCATAACGTCTAGGAAGTGACGGATCAGCAACTCACACCAGTACGGGAGTTCCCACAATATGCTCTTATGTGTCCAGAATTTGTACTCCTCAGGTCTTTTAGGTATTTCCGCTACAATATCGGGATGATTGCTGAGGGGCCCAAAATCGTACTCATTAAGCACTGCTAAAATTTCTCTTCCCGTCCATCTTCTGGGAGGACCACCGTGTTCTTCGGTTCCATCAAATGCGGCGGACTTGTAACGCCAGTGGTGATCCGCCGGAAGGAACACACGATGACCCATTCTGCATATCTTGTTGCAATGAGGGGTGCTCCCATAATCGCTGAGGCACTCTGGACAAGCCTTGTATCCCCTAACAACGCTGCCCGACAACATCCCATAAGCAGGAAAATCACTGATGGTACCAATAACCATGGCATGCATCTGGAACGTCTCCTCCTTGTACTTGTCAAAAGTGGGATGACCAATGTCCCACAATACCTTAAGCTCTTCAATCAATGGTCTCATATACACATCGAGACATTTTCCTGGGTAACCAGGCCCCAGAATCAACAACGTCAACATATTATATTCCTTCTTCATGCACATCCACGGAGGAAGGTTGTAAGGTACCAAAACCACCGGCCATATACTGTATGAAAGACTCATGGTGCTGAAAGGGTTGAACCCGTCGGTTGAGAGCCCGAGCCTGACGTTTCTGACATCTGACGCAAAATGAGGAAACTCATTGTTTATATGCTTCAAGCCGCTCCGTCAGAGATGTGTGTCATGATATCTACATCTCCCGCGTCCCGCTCACCGTGCCATCTCATAGCTTTTGCGGTGGTTTCTGACATGTACAACCGCTCAAGCCTATCTCTCAACGGAAAATACCGAAGCACTTTCACAGGTTTCCTATTGCCTGCTTCCGTCAACTTATATCGGTCAGACTGACATATCGGACATGCGTCAAGGCTAGCATGGTCATTCCCTTCTGCATCTTTACCCCAGAAGAGAACGCAGTCAAATGCGCATGCATGGATCTTAATGTAGGAAAGTCCTAGATCTTTGAGGATACTTCGGACCTTACGGTGATTGGTAGGATTACGATGACCCTCCTCCAACAATGAAGAAGTGTACTGTAGATATTCATCCACTTGCCTGATAGTCGATTTTGTCTCGACTTTAATCCTCATTACCTCCATCACACTTTGAAGAACTGTCTTCTCAGAACTTGAAAACACAGGGGTCTGTTGCAATGCAATCAGTTTGTTGTACTTGTCAAAGGCAGCAGTGTTGACAACTTGTGGGAAGGGCAGCACCGGGTCATGCATATATTGTTCCCCACGTACGCCGCTTTCAAAAGGAAACACGTCGTTGACGAATGCCATTGTTGGATCGTTGGATGTACTACTACTGCCCGCCTCAAAAAACTGCCCATGATCATGCGATCTATCTAATGATGGCTCACCGTGATATATCCAACGTTTGTACTTCGGCCAAAACCCATTACTCTTTAGGTGCTCCCATACTGTCCTAATCGGAAATCGACACATATCACTACGACACTTACATTTCTTGCATGGGCAATAATGGTAATCATTCCCGTTTGTATTTTCCTCGACGAACTGCAAAAAATTTACAACTCCTGTAGTGTATCGTCGGTCATGCCTTGGAAGCGAAATCCAACTCTTATCCAGATCCATATATAGCCTGATAATAATATATATGTATAACTTTAATTAATAAGAAATTAATTAACACATACATATATATATATATATATATAAATCCTTAATAATTAATTACATTACTGTTGTAGGAAAATGGGAAAATGGTCTACTCATTTCATTGATAATCCCCTTTATATAGGGTGAGTATTACAACGGTAATAGTAAATACATTAATGACAATAATGACTACCTAATTACCTCTCGTCAGTTACATTGACGAAGGCACATAATGTGTTTTTCCTTTAACACTCCCCCTTGTGCCGAGTCAGAGGTAAAATGGTGCATGTGGTGTTGCCTCATTAAAAACCTTGCCAAGTAACAAAAACCCAATGGGAGAAAATAAAACTTTGGTAGAAGGACAAAAAGAGCGCAACGCACCTATTACATTTGAAAACAACATGTATGTGCTAGACTCCCCCTGATGTCTGCACCTCCCCCTGATTTTTACATTAATCATGGGATTCTCCCTGATTCTTTCATTTGATCAAGGGAGCTTCAGTAACATTAGCATAGTTATGCATTTTCACATGTTTTTCCAAATATGACTTTGAGCAATGATTTAGTAACTAAATCTTGCCACATCGTCCTCAGATCCAACTTGATTTACTTTGATCTTGAGGATAAGGTTGTTCATGAACTGAATGCATAGGTTCATATTTGAACATCAGGTTCACTCGTGGTATGACCTTCATATAACAAAATAGTCATAACTTCGTCTAGAGTATGAGTGAACCATTAAGAGATTTGAAATTGATCTGTGATAACAGATTTTCTTATCTCACCTTTAATGCGTTTTTCTTTACGCATAGTTAGGTATGACGTGGATAATTTCTTTATCATGTCACATTCTATGCAGAGATTGAATAAGCCCAAATCTTTCATATCTTTAATGAAAGAACGATTTGCGTTGCGTAGGCGCATAGCTAGACATAACTTTACAAATTTACATCGAATGAGAGGTCGAGTCTTACATATTATGTTTAAGTACAATCATGCGTCATTATACTTGTATAGGAATTTCATTTCCCAATACTTCTTCGTCATCTTCCTTTAGATGAAAAACGGATCTATTCACTACCAGAAAAGGGGTTATAGCCGACGATATGGGAAAAAACGGCCGACGAAATAGTACCTCGTCGGCTATAACCCGTTATAGCCGACGAACTACTATTTCGTCGGCCACATCGTCGGCTATAATATTATAGCCGACGACTGCCGACAACTCGTCGGCTATAACTATAGCCGACGAAACGTTTTTAGTTATAGCCGACGAGGATGGTATTCGTCGGCTATAAGAGTTATAGCCGACGAAAAGTTTTTGTTATAGCCGACGAGGGGGGTATTCGTCGGCTATAACTCTTATATCAGATCGACCTTCTGCATCAGGGAGCTCATTCGTCCATGAAATCGTCCAAAACGCTCTGAAATCGTCCAAAACCTCGGCCATAAGCTTGAAAGGTACGTATATTGCTGTGTGTGTTGATTTAGTTGGTTATATGCAGAGGTGTATTAATTTAGAGTTTAATTAGAATAAATGTGTGATTAATTTGATATATATATATATATATATATGTGTTGAGATGAGATTATTAATGGGTTGATATATATGTTGTATTGGTTAGATAGAATTGAAGTTTTGTTGAAGATTAGTGATTGATTAATGTTGATTTATAGGTGATTTTAGATGAATTTGATGAAAAAATGTATATATATTAATTAATTTAATTGTAATTAAAAATATATTGTTGGTATATATAAAAAATACATTGTGTTTAATTAATTAGGGAGATTGACGATGTTTTAATTAATTTAGGGATGCATGTGTGTATATATATATATATATATATATATATGTGTGTGTGTGTAATGATGAATTTTTTAATTAATTAGTACGTACGTAGTACGTGCATATATACATATCTATATATAGCTATATTTATTTCTTGAATTTACAGGATGGACAAGAGTTGGATTACCCTTGGAAGATGGGATCAGGCGTATCATGATGGAGTTAGGAGTTTCCTGGATTTTGTGATGGCTAACTGTGGAGACACTACACTTCATTATTGTCCGTGTAAAAAGTGCAAGTGTGCCACCCCACGTCACCGGTTTTCCATAGAGACAGTGGAGCAACACCTGGCTAGATATGGATTTTGGGTCCTATACACTAATTGGATTTATCACGGTGAACCAGAGTTTGCGGGTCGTCATGATCATGGACAATTTGCCGAGAGAGGGAGTTCCTCCAATGATCCGACAACGAACTGGATCAACGATATGTTTCCTCGTGAGAGCGGTGTCTTTGAGGAAGCACCAGATGTGCAACTCCCACCTCCGGAGATGGAGTGTTTCCCTGATATTGAGCCACTCGAGCCATTACCCCGATCTCCGGTCAACACAAGTGGTATGGAAAAGTACAACAACCTGATCGCATTGCAACAGACTCCGTTGTACCCCGGATGCAGTAAGACTGTCCTTGAATCTGTCATGGGAGTGATGAAGATCAAAACGGAGAACAAAGGCACTGTCAAATCGGTTGATGATTGGCTTCGGCTATGGGGTGGGGCGATGCCCCCCGGACATCGGCTTCCTACCAGTCATCATAAGGTGCGACATATCCTTAAAGATCTCGGCCTTTCCTACATCAAGATTCATGCATGCAGATACGATTGCGTTCTGTTTTACGGGGAAGGACTTGCAGATCTTGAATACTGCCCATTATGCAATACAGAGCGGTATAAGTTCACTCCTAAAGGGAACAAGAAAGCTGTGAAGATACTTCGGTACTTCCCGCTGATTGATAGGCTTGAGCGGTTGTTCATGTGTGCTTTCACGGCCGAAGCTATGAGATGGTGGGCTGAGAGGAATGTGCCTGACGATGACACCCTTAGACATCCCGCCGACGGAGAGGCTTGGAAGAAGAACGTGTTGGAGTTTCCCGAATTTGCATCAGAGGTTCGAAATGTTTGGCTAGGGCTATCATCCGACGGTTTCAACCCTTTTGGCAAGAAAGAGCTTCAGTACAGTGTGTGGCCAGTTATTTTGATTCCGTACAACTTTCCACCGTGGATGTGCATGAAGAAGGAATATAACATGCTCACATTGTTGATTCCAGGCCCAGGTTATCCGGGAAAGTGTCTCGATGTGTATTTGAGACCCGTAATTGAGGAGCTTCGGTACTTGAGTCTGAACGGCCACCTGGTCTACGACCGGTTCAAAAATGAGATGTTCCGGATGCATGCCATGCTTGTTGGCACGATCAGTGACTTTCCTGGGAGGGGTATGTTGTCGGGCAGCGTCACCAGGGGTTACAGGGCTTGTTCAGAGTGCATGACTGTTGATTGCTCCAGTCCTCATTGCAGCAAGATTGTCCAGATGCGTCACCGTCGTTGGCTTCCGCATGACCATCCATTTAGGGACGATGCACAGGCTTTTGATGGGACTGAAGAAAGGGGCTGGGCACCGGAGCAATGGACAGGGGAGGAAATATTGGCAGTGTTGAATGAGTATGACTTTGGTCCGCTTAGCAATCATCCCGATGTGTTGCGCACGATTCCAGAGAGGCCGGATCGGTATAGGTTCTGGTCACACAAGAGCATCTTATGGGAACTTCCTTATTGGGCCAGGTTGGCTACCAGATACTACCTGGATGTCATGCATATAGAGAAGAACGTGGGTGAAGCCGTGGTTGGCACAGTTTTGAATTGGGAGAAGAAAACAAAAGACACCCCCAAGGCACGCGTTGATCTGAGAAATATGGGACTGCGGGACCATTTGTGGTTGAGAGAGGGCAGGAGCAAAATGCCCCAAGCTCCTTACACCGTCACCAGGGACCAGAAACATGAAATCTTTGGATGGCTGAGTAATGTCAGGTAACTTTTTATTAATTAGGCATGTATTCCCTAAAGAATCCATCTGTTGTTGGACGACTATATATGCATGAAATCTAATTGTTGTTAATGGCTATGCAGGTATCCTTATGGCTATGCGGGTAACATAAGCAAGTGTGTTAACTACCGAGACAACAAGATGTACGGATTGAAGAGTCACGACTGCCATGTACTGCTTCAACGCCTCTTCCCTATTTTCATTCGAGCGTACTTGGAGGATGAAGTGGTTGAGCCGTTGGTGGCGTTGTCAAGATTCTTCCAGAAGTTATGCGCTAGAGAAGTTAGAAAATCAGACCTCATGAGAATGCATGAGGAAATCGTTTTTATCTTGTGCAAGTTCGAGAGGATATTTCCCCCAAACTTCTTTGACATCATGCCTCACCTGATGATCCATCTTCCCCAACAATTGTTGCTTACCGGTCCCGTACACTACACTTGGATGTATCCCATCGAAAGGTACATGTTATTCATAAATTTGATTTATACATGTTTTTAAATAAAAGTTGCATGCTCTTAACACGCACTTGTTAACCTTGCAGACAACTTGGAGACTACAAGAAATATGTGCACAATAAATCTGCGCCTGAGGGGTGTATTGCTGAAGCTTACATTGCGCATGAGTGTGTAACGTACGCCAAGTTGTACTTGGGAGCGATGGAGGACCCCCCACAACATCCAAGTCGAGATGACCCCGAGTTCAACCTATCTATCGTCGCCAACTCTGTTGTACCATACGGAAGCTTCAAGAAAAAGGGTGTGGACAAGTTGCCTGACCATGAGGTAGGGATTGCCCACTGGTGGGTTCTAATAAACTGTCCGGAGGTACAATATTGGAAACGTCACCATCTTCACAGCAAGGAAGTTCGCGGTGATGTCGAGTACCACAACACGACGTTTGCAGACTATTTTCCACAATGGGTAAGTGTATAAATATATATATTAGATGGCTTTCTTTTACAGTTCCCTATTCTTTAATCATAAACACACCGAGTGATTTGAGTTATATTTTTCAGCTGATGCAAGTGGCTGCGAGGGGTGGTCATACAAATTACTCAGAGGAATTGAGGCTGTTGTCGATGAAGCCGATATCTTCCACAGTCCGCCCAATGTGTGATGTCAACGGCGTTAAGTATATATGTGAAGCTAGAGACGGGGAACGCAAAACACAGAATTGTGGGGTGATGGTCGATGGTGCAGAGGGGGGCGTGGATTTTTACGGTGTCCTACAGTCAGTTGTTGAACTCATTTATGGGAACCGCACACGGATCGATCAGTACGGCATACTTTCGGTGAATACCGCCACTAGTGTGTATGAAGACGACCCCTTTGTTTTCGCCACAGCGGCCAAAAAGGTCTTTTATCTTGACGATCCTTTGAACAAAGGCACGTGGAAGGTAGTGAACCATGTGTCTCAGCGAGACATATACAGTGCTACCACACTTGGTGTGAGCACAGAGTGTCAAGAAGCGACCGCATACCAAGAGCCTGACGCCGGCGACATTCCGGAATCCTCCACCATCCGCGATAATAATGTGACGCCGGGCAGAGTGGTCCGACTTCCTAGGGGTCAGGTGCCCATGTATGATGTTAATCCGAATCGTCTATATCAGCCCGACGATGACTCAGACGACGAGTACGAGCACCGGTTGCCAGATATTAACTACTATACTACGTCTGACTCAAGTGATGAGGATGATTCTGATTATCATCCTTAGTATACTATTTATGTATGTATTTGTGTACGATGGTGCATGCATGTATGAAAATAATTTTTGTCCTTAATTACCGTTTTTCGAATTTATGGGAAATTGTATTGATTTGTTTGTGCGATATTCAGGAATTTATCAGGTGAAATAGGCAATTTTCAGGCCCTAAATGGCAAATTTTCAGAAAGATCAGCGTTATAGCCGACGAAATGGACCATAATTCGTCGGCTATAATGCCCATACTTTAGCCGACGACTTGCAATTCGTCGGCTATAATTCCCATACTGTAGCCGACGACTTGCAAGTCGTCGGCTAAAGTATATTGACCGAAACCATACGTAGACCGTTCAAATGCAAAAGTGTCGTGAAATAAGATACGACCGAAATATTGAAATACGACTACGGTTGAAAAATGGGAAGATTCGGACAAAATCTGTGTGCCGAATGTTGCGGTTAGGTGTTTTTTACTTCCGTTTTCCTATGGGTAGCCTGCCGGTCGGTAAATATTTGGAGGAAAATTTTTATACGGTTAGTTGCGTCGCATCGATTTGAAACTATTCTCTGTTGAAGGTCAGGCCAAAAAACGTCATCTAGACGGGCCAATTGCCGTTTTAAAGCGTTTAGAGGTTTGACCAAGCAGTTTGACCGATCCGATCGAGCCTTTAACGTTGTCAGATCTAGTTGTATTTTTTTTCATACATGTATTTAATCTTAACGGTGATATCTGACGGTTGGAATAGATTTTCAAAACTTTTAGATTCGAAATCGGAACATATGCACTAATGTTCCTTAACTTATTTACTAAGTGTTTAAGTGAATGTATAGTTTCAAATAGTTACCATACGTAGACCGTTCAAATGCAAAAGTGTCGTGAAATAAGATACGACCGAAATATTGAAATACGACTACGGTTGAAAAATGGGAAGATTCGGACAAAATCTGTGTGCCAAATGTTGCGGTTAGGTGTTTTTTACTTCCGTTTTCCTATGGGTAGCCTGCCGGTCGGTAAATATTTGGAGGAAAATTTTTATACGGTTAGTTGCGTCGCATTGATTTGAAACTATTCTCTGTTGAAGGTCAGGCCAAAAAACGTCATCTAGACGGGCCAATTGCCGTTTTAAAGCGTTTAGAGGTTTGACCAAGCAGTTTGACCGATCCGATCGAGCCTTTAACGTTGTCAGATCTAGTTGTATTTTTTTTCATACATGTATTTAATCTTAACGGTGATATCTGACGGTTGGAATAGATTTTCAAAACTTTTAGATTCGAAATCGGAACATATGCACTAATGTTCCTTAACTTATTTACTAAGTGTTTAAGTGAATGTATAGTTTCAAATAGTTACCATACGTAGACCGTTCAAATGCAAAAGTGTCGTGAAATAAGATACGACCGAAATATTGAAATACGACTACGGTTGAAAAATGGGAAGATTCGGACAAAATCTGTGTGCCGAATGTTGCGGTTAGGTGTTTTTTACTTCCGTTTTCCTATGGGTAGCCTGCCGGTCGGTAAATATTTGGAGGAAAATTTTTATACGGTTAGTTGCGTCGCATCGATTTGAAACTATTCTCTGTTGAAGGTCAGGCCAAAACACGTCATTTAGACGGGCCAATTGCCGTTTTAAAGCGTTTAGAGGTTTGACCGAAAGATTGATCAAAGAATAGCCGACGACATACAGAACTTCGTCGGCTAAAGTGTTGCGATCCGCGCCGTTTCATTGTCCGCCGTTGGATGGGGGAGATCTGACGGCTGCTGAGGTCCTTGACTATAGCCGACGAGATTCATACTATACGCGACGATGTGCATACTATAGGCGACGATTTGCAGACTTCGTCGGCTATAACCGGCCCGCAAAGCCCAACTTAGGCCCGGCCCGGATTTAGTTAGAGACTATAGCCGACGAAATCGTCGGCTATAGTCATAGCCGACGAAATCGTCGGCTATAGTCATAGCCGACGAATTAAAATGAAATCGTCGGCTATAGTCCCTCGATTTAAACTGAAACAGAGGCGCCTCTCCCCCATTTCTGCAGAAAACCTAAACCCCTAAATCGCCGCCCACCCCTCCCCGAGCCTCCCCGACGCCGTCCGAGCCTCCCCGACGCCGACCAAGCCTCCCCGGCCCTCCCCCACCCCTCCCCACCCGTCCCCGGCCTTCCCGAGCCCTCCCCGACCCGAACTCGAACCGATCGGCGCCGTCCTTCCCTAGCCGCCGTCGCCGCCGCACCGCACCGCCGTCCTCGTCCCCTAGCCGCACCACCATGTCAGGTAGTCCCCCTCTCCCTCATTTAGGGTTTTTGTTAATTTTGTGGAATTTTGTGATTTTGTGGAATTTAGGTATTTTTGTGAAATTTTATGGTTTTTGTGAAATTATGTGGAATTTAGGGTTGTTGTGCAATTTATGGAATGTTGTGGAATTGTTGTTAATTTTTTGGAATTATGTGGAATTTTGTGAAGGATATATATATATATATATATATATATATATTTTCCGGAATATATATATATATATATATATATATATATATATAATTAGGTATATGGAAGTTTGTGGAAATTTTTTTAATGTTGTGAAATTTTTGTTAATTTTGTGGAATTTTTAGGAGGATATATATATATATATATATTTCGGAATATATATATATATATATATATATATATAATTAGGTATAAATATATTTAGGTATATATATAATTAGGTATATATACATTTAATGAAGTTTTTTATTTTTGTGTGAAATTTATGGAATTGTGTGGAATTTTGTTTAATTTTGAGGAATTAACAAGAATTTTTAGGTATATATATATACCTTTAGGTATAAATATAGTTATGTATATATATAATTAGGTATATATATATATTTAAAAAAGTTTTTTATTTTTTTGTGAAATTTAAGGAATTTTGTGTTATATTTCGGAATATATATATATATAATTAGGTATAAATATATTTAGGTATATATACATTGAATGAAGTTTTTAATTTTTTTGTGGAATTTTTGTGCAATTTATGGAATTTATATACTAATTGTGCAGGAAACCGTCGCTTTGTAGACCGATGGCTTGGCAGACGGACCGAGAGCGACCCCGACGCTCAGGCAGGATCCAGCCGTGGGGGGAGCGGATCCAGCGGTCGTCGGGGCCTAGGCCGGCCTTTGAGTCGACGAGAGGAGACGTTGATGGGATTGACGCCGAGCGATCCACGTGGGGGCTCCTCGTATGAGTCGACGGGAGCGGGCCCTGACTCGAGTGTCGGAGGAGGACGCAGAGCCACCAGACCCCAGTGCACTTCAGCACTGTTCCAGGATCGGCAGCCGACCCCACCGCGCGCCGATCTGGACCCTCCAGAGATGCTCCCTGTCCCCCCACAGCGACAGCGTCCACAGCTACGGGGCCCACCGTCAGGGGGAGCAGGCCCCTCAGGGTCCACGCCCCGTATGTCTCCGCCATCGGGGATGTACATGGTCCAGTTCCTCCCTGCCATCCCTGAGTACGACGCCAGGGGGAGGCAGATTTGGAGGCACGACCGGCCTCACGAGATTCCCTGGGAGGAGGCCTACTTCTACAGTCCTTTCGACTCAGAGGACTGCCGCGGCCTGTGGGCCGTTCGTGAGAGGGACAAGCAGTACAACGACGCAGGTAATTGGTTAGTTTAATTAATTATTTACATTGTTTAATTAATTATTTAATTAGTTAGTTTAAATAATTATTTAACTATGTGTTCATTTTAACAGGCGTCCTCGTCAATAAACCCGCGGGGACGAGACGGACCAGAGGGCCAGCGAACATGTCCACCCTGGAGAGGGAGCTGGCCGGTGGGATCAGAGAGATCCTGCCCGGTCCCGGTGAGGATGGACGCCCGATTGAGCGGAGAGACACCACCACCAAGTACATCAACGCGACGGGCATGCTCGTGCGGGACAGGGTCCCACTGTTGTGGCCCGACTGGGGCTCTGTGCCCGATGAGATCAAGGCGCGAGTGTACAATGCACTGTCGGTGAGTTAAATATGATTTTTATTATAGAAAATAAACAATTATGAATTCAGTCCTTATAACTATATAAAAATATTTTCTAATTAATTTATAATGTTGCAGCAATGGTTTAGAGTCCATCCTACCTTGGACTGGTGGAGAGACGAGCAGCTGAAGAACAGGTTATGTGTTTTGCTTTTTTTTGTATAAATATATTTATTGGCAGTGTACGAATATATATATCTAACAGTTGTGTTCTGTTAATATAGGTACTCCGAGTGGAAGAACGAGCTGTCCACGCACTACAGGACGTACCATGTGGAGCAGCGCTTGGGGCGAGCTGCAACCCCCCACGAGTTCCGGTACAGGGAGTACGAGTGGCTATGGCTGGTAGCCTACTTCGGGAGCGACAGGGTCTCGGTAAGAAAATTTAGCCTGGTAGTATATAACTTTTTAATGTTATTTAATAATTAAATTATGTAGTTACTTAATTCAATTAATTAGTTAGTTAGTTAGTTATTAGTTATTAAATTAAGTCAGTTGGTTAGTTACATAGTTAGTTAGTTCGTTACTAAATTAAATCAAATTAAATTAAATAAAATTAGGTAGTTAGTAAGTTAGTTAGTTACTAAATTAAATTAGTTAGTTAAGTAGTTACTAATTAAATTAGTTAGTTAAGTAGTTACTAATTAAATTAAATTAGTTAGTAACTAAATTAGTTATTAATTTTATTTTGGTTAGTTCCTAATATTTTAATTTAGTTACTAATTTATATTTGCGTTTATATGTTTGTTGTTATAATACAGAAAATCTCGCGGACGAACAGCGACAACCGCAGGAGGAACGAGCACCCCCACCACGGCGGCGCCCGCTCCTGGAGGCAGTGGGCAGAGATGGCGAGGAGGGACCGACCGCTGAGGCCGTTGTCGTGGATTCATGCGCAGATATATCCGGGGCGTCCCGACCAAGTGGTAAGTATTCGTCCATCTTAAATAAAAGTGTTTCATGAAATTAATTTATATATATAATTTTTAATTCGTTTATTATATTTTCTTGTCAATTAGGCGGAAATAGATGCGGAGACCGACGCGATCACCTTCGGGATCGCGCGAGACACTCTGGGAGACGGGGCGTCCGACGAGGCGATCGCGGAGTTTGCCTCCACGATCGACACCCTTGAGCCGCGCTTGGCCTCTCAGATCATGCACGCGGCGGTAGGGACGGGGAACAACTACTTCTACCAGAGAGGCCTAGGCGCGGCGGGAGATGGGGTTCTCAAGTTCACGCCGGCCAATCCCAGCACGCAGCGTGCGGCTTCGACGAGAGGAGACTTGCAGACGCAGCTGCAGAGGACTCAGGCGGAGTTGGCGAGGGCGGTGGAGGCGCTCCAGCAGGCGGAGTTGGCGAGGGCTGCGGAGGCTTCGGCGCAGCAGGCCAGAGACGCATCTGTGGCGGAGATGTACCGATGGATGCAGCAGTCTTGGGAGGCCCAGCAGGCTGGACTCCAGCCCCCGCCTCCGCCACAGATGCCCCAGTTCGTCGTCCCCACTCCCCCCCCGCATCGGAGTACGCCAGCCGATCAGGACAGCCATAGCCACCGGAACTCGAACGATCCGGTCGACGACGCTACGCGTTTAGGGGGTGATGATGAGTAGATATATATAGTGGGTTAATTTGTACAGTATGTAGGATATTAGGGATGGATTGATGTGGATATTTGTTGGATATTTGGATGTTTGTTTGTGCATTTTCTGCAGCCCCCGAAGACGAAGAGAAATTGGGCCCGAGTAAAATTTTTTAATTTTTTTAAATATTTAGGGGTTATAGCCGACGATATTGGCATTATTTCGTCGGCTATAACAGTTATAGCCGACGATTTTTACCAAATTTCGTCGGCTATAACCGTTATAGCCGACGAACATGACATATGTCGTCGGCTATACCCTCCCGGCTTCCGGCAAAAAAAAGCCGTTTCTGGTACCGGCGATTGTTATGGCCGACGATAGTGTCGTCGGCTAAAACGGACGTAGAGCCGACGATAGTGTCGTCGGCTATACTTCGGGTTAGGGGCAGTTACGTAATTTTTAAAGCCGACGATCTTCTCGTCGGCAATGTTCGAAGTATAGCCGACGACGCTTTTTTCGTCGGCTATACCTGGTGTTTCATAAGCCGACGACTTACCCCGTGTGTCGTCGGCTATACTATAGCCGACGGAGCAATCCCGACGAGATAATAGCCGACGATACTTCGTCGGCTATGACTATAGCCGACGAATTAATGGAAACGGCCGACGAGATGGCGTCGTCGGCTATGACGCCTTTTCTGGTAGTGATTGTTAGAGTAAAGACTTCGACTGATCATGGGAATATCTGTAGGCCTCACTTTATTCTTTAGAGTGCCTAAGCCGATTGATGGATGATCACCATCATTACAGTCCTTGAGTTCCATTTCAAGACTGTGTATTCCCAAAATCTTTTTCTTTCTCAACTTAGGATTTACAATACACTGAGTTTCTCTTATTTCATTTAGAGTTCATATATATCCATAATGAAAACGCAAGGGCATAATTTATCAATCCCTTTCCAATCAAGTAGTCACTTTAGTGAACGTTTCAATTTCTTTTGCAAACCTACTCATGTGATCTAGAGTCACTTGATTTGGGTGGATCAAGTCCGTTTAGGATCCTCATGTATATCTCTTAATTTAGATCCCCATAGAGATATATGTTTTGATCACTTTTCGTAAGCTGCATGTTCAGTTTTTCAGAAACTACCAAACTGACAAGGTAGTGGAGTGCAATGACATCCATTACGAGAGTTTGTCTCATCGTAGTCCATTACGAGAGAATATCTCCTCGTAGTCGATTCCAGTGCGTTTTTGAGAGACCTTGCGCCATAAGGTGAGTGTGCATACTCTTATTCTCATTACGCATTCTAACAAAGATATATTTGATAGGGTTTATATTTGCGGTGTCGGCGTCACCTGCCCAAAAGACCTATTTCTTTGTTTATACTGGATCGCTTCTTTCCATTAGGCCAGTTTACTAAGTTGACATTTTTCAACGAAGTATGGTTCGATAGTAGACTCATTATTCCACGTCCTCATGTACACTAGTGTAATGTGTTTGTAGAGATCTCTATACTTTAAGGATTGGTTCTAACATTTGAGGCGTCCCCCAATGATAACCACAATCCATAAATATTCTCATGAGACGGATTTGAGTATCACTGATCAATAGATCAGGTTGTGCCAAACTTGTTTTCTTCCTTTACACAAGTATGTATCGAACCTAAGGTGGCCTCCCCCTCTTCCTTGGAGAGCCACGGCCTGTGACACCATTTATGCCACTTATGGCGTCACCATGCCACCATCCATGGTGGCAGTGCAATACCCAATTCCTCTTGGGTGGTACCATGTCCTTTTGATAAAACACAATCCTTGCAGGTATATTTGCAGCAAGTTTATATGATCTCGTCACTTTAATGTATAAGATATCTACACACCTTACTTTGTGTGATTTTTGGGGATCGAGATGAGACACAGTGGGGACAAACCACGACAATTCCTGTCGTTCCACTTGAACATGCTTGTTCTTATCTCCCCCTAACGACGGGAAGACTGTCTCATCCAAGTGACACACCGCAAATCTAGCGGTGAGGAGATCGCCTGTCAAGGTTTCGACATAGCGGACTATAGCTGGAAGTTCATATCCAACATAAATATTTATTCATCTCAATGGACCCATCATTGTGCGCTGTGGCGGCGCAATTTTGGCACATAAAAAACATTTAATGGAGCTCAAGGATTGTAGATCCGTGTCAATCCAAAAAAGCTCAAGGATTACAAGTTCGTTTGAAATCCTTTAAAATCCTCACACATAGTCACTAGCTATGGTGTAAATTGGTTCAATGATGATGGCCATAGATGAAAAAGTAACGCTGCCTGCAAAAATTGCATAACCCAAAACGGAAGTATTGGTGTGCTTTACCAATATTAAGACTATTACTGTAGTCGTTTTCCGTGAGACCAATTGGATTTTTATATAGGAATATGATGTCCATTACAAATCCCCTATAATAAGCCATAAAATCATCACACCTACGGAAATTAACCCGGCCTAGGTGCTTTGACTTTCTAGCATAAGCAGCATAAATTTTAATTGTGGATGGTGTCATGACACGTGACCTGTGTGTCGACACAACAACCAACACCATAAAATATCTATGGTGTCCGCAAGTTGGTTGAATTGATCCACTGAATCCTCTTTTGATTCAATATAACAACATAATGAGAAACTCATGTGTCCTTTGCATATGATGATCTCAATCATAATTGCTTTAACGAATAGGCTTTGAATGATGTACTTTTATCCATAAAATCATGACGGATAGGAGAAGCATAATAAGGTATAAATGCATATGCTTGTGCATCAAATATATTATAATGCCACATTGGGGGAGCGGCGGAATTTAGGAATTGAACATACGTCTTCAACCCTATATGACAATATTTGAGGATAAAATGTTCATTGATCGTCCTCAGATTCGTGTGTGAACCATATTCTTCTGGTGTTTGCTTCTATTTATCCAAAAATATGGGTGTCCATAGTAGTTTCTTTAATGTATGGATCACCATATCAAAGCCAATCTATGTCAGAATTCCAAAAGATCATTTTCTTATGACGTTGGATTTAATTAGCGGTTACTTAGAACCTACTAAGTTGACATATAATCTTCTCTAATACTCGTTTACATTCGCAGTCATTTAGAGGTAATGCAAAGGAGCTCAAATAAATTCTCACTTGTGTCTTTTTCACATGAAAATCGTGGCGTAAATTTCTTTATAATGTGGAAAACAAAATTCAATTTTCTCTTGGCATTATTTGTCAATTTGACATATGTTCAATATATATCGAAACGTAACTCAAGTTCTTTAGAGTAACTCGATTGGGAAATGGGAATTGTAAAAAAAAAATTTAATCCCAATTAGGCAGGTGTATTATGAATCCCAAAGGAAAATATATACTAATCCTTATTACTTTCTTTGATATACTAATCATTATCATATACTACTGATATAGTACTCTGTTCTTCAGTACTATTATTTTAGAGATTACATTGTGCGTTTCTTTACACACGGTTCTTTGTTTCATGCCTATATTATGATATGTTGCTTTACTTTATGCAATACTTTGCAAAGTTAGATGTAGAAAATTGAATCATGTGTATTATGAATAAAATTTGAATAATCTCAATTCCTTTAGAGAAAATTCAAAAAATTATCATGCCAACGATTACATTTAGTCTTGTCCAATTTAGAGAGAGAAACTTTAAGACCAAAAGTCTAATTTAGGACCAAAAGTCGTATTTAGGCGTAATAGCCTTTATAAGGATATCTTAAAATTTTTAAAGTAGACTAATCAAAGTCTATCTTGGATTGAGCCAGATCCTTTTTGCTCTTTTAATAGCTGCAATGATGAGATTTGTCATTTAACATATTCTTCCCAGATATTATGTTTTTAGTTGTAAACTCTTTTTCAATGTTATTGTTGGATATTGAAGATACTTTTCCAAAATCCGCGTACTCATATGATTCTTCATATTTATTGAAAGTCGTAGCTAATTTTTTTTGCTAGCTTATAATGTACGTATCAATAGTTCATTGAATTACAACAATGGCAGAGTGCTTCACTGCACATGACATGTCCCCTATGTCATCTTTTAAATGTTACATTGTTTCCACTTACTTTTGGATGATTATATGAATTTTACGTCCATGGTAATTACCCCTTGTTTTAGGGTCGTTGCATTACTTTGCCCAATTTGTTCAAGAATATATATATATATATATATATTTTTCTAAGACCTTACATCGTCATTGCCTTTTGATTTAGGGTTGTTGCATTACTTTGCAAAATGTGTTCCAGGAAATTTCTTTTTCTCATACCTTACATTGTCATTGCCCTTTGGTTTAGGGTTGTTGCATTACTTTGCACAATTTGTTCCAAGAAATAATTTTTTTTCTCAGACTTTACATCGTCATTACCCTTTATTTTCTCAGACCTTATATTGTCATTGAATATATTATAATTATTTCTTAGCTATTTACATAAAGCAATTTGCATAAATATACCATGCGCAAGCCTTAGTTGGCTTAATAGGGGAATTTGGTACTCAAATTCTTCAGAGTCCAATATGTCAAAACTAAACTGTGATGGTTAGACCTATCTATAAAATAGAGGAAGAATAGAATGGATTAATCTCGTGGTCTAAATGACATGCACGACGACTAATATAAACCAATATACATTATGGTAAATCCGTGAAATTTCATTATCACAATAAAATTTTAGTTTCTCCATTTTCATTGCATGTGAAGCTAATGAAATTCCATTATCGTTGCTTTCTACGCAATAAATAAGATATCCATGTTGAAAAATTTTCAATAAATAAAAATTGGATTTCAAGACCAAAATTTGTAATGGTCATATTTTTCTTACTTCGTGAAAATACTTTTTCACAATATAGGTTTGTCACTTTTTCTTTATATTGTATTGCTCATGAGATTTGCATTATCATGGCAATGCTCAAATTAAATAACATGTTAAATAAAAACAATTATTTAACATAATAAAATAGACATATAATGATGCTCAAATTTCATAAATATATGTCATAATATAATAAGATAAGTTTGAGCATTATATCATTAACGATCTAATGAAAATGATAACGTTAATTAGATCTTACTTGTTAGTTTGCCAAATAAACTGCATATTAAGCGATTGCTCGATCTCTGACTCCAAATAGTCGTCACATATTAATCGCCGCATCGTAATTGATAAATCACATAAAAACAAACAATATTCATATGATTAGTCACTTTAATCATATATATTTCACATTTACCATATAAATTAAAAAAAAATTCATATTTACTATTAAATTCGAAAAATAGTAAATAGTTATATAGTAAATAGTTATACAGTAAATATAAATTACTGTATGGTAATTTCAAAAATTAACTTTGTATTTTACCCCCAAAATATCCCTCTTTTTTTTTTCAGATCCGGGTTAGGCCAAAAAATGGGCCGGGTCGAGATCAGGCCCAATGGGTTGGGTCGCACAATCTCTGCCGACGAATTTTTTTTTGTCGGCAGAACTTCTGAGGCAGTTTTTCCCGACGAGTTGTCGTCGGTAGAAACGGGATCGGATCGGGGCTGCTGGAGCGGCGTGGATGGATCGGGGCGGCTGGACCGGCGTCAGTGGAGCGATCCGATCGTCGATCGAGGTCTGGGCTGGCGTCGTCGGCGCTCGGCCGGGCTGGCGTCGTTGGCTCTCGGCTGGGCTGGCGTCGTCGGCGTTCGGCTGGGTCACAGAGAGAGCAGACGTCTTCGCCGCGACTGGGTCGAGGCCGATCGGAGGTTGGCGTCGTCTGGGCTGCTGGATCGAGCCAGGCGAGGCAGCGTCGTCGGCGCGGGATGGGGTCCGATCTGGATCGAGCACATGCAGCGTTTCTGAGGAGGATCGAGCCGGAGTGGGACGAGGCCGATCGGAGGGAGGGAATAGATCGGAGGCCGGTTGGGGCAGACGCCGATCGAGGCGAGGCAGCCCGATCGGGTTCGAAGGAGGGTCGATGGCGTCAAGCTGGGCCGGCGAGCAGGACTGCTGGCGTGGCGCTGAAGATCGGCTCAAGGCCGCGACGGAGCTGAGATCGGAAGGGTGCCCAGAGAAGATTTCTGGGTGTAAGATTTTCCAAGCTTTTGCCGACAAACCTGTCGTCGGCAGAGTAAGGATGGCAGAGGAGAGCCTTCTTTTTCCGACTAACTGTTGTCGGTAGAGTGTATTTCTGGGGATTTTCCGACAAGGTATTGCCGGCAGAAAAGAATATTAGGGTTTTTTTTCGTGAACAAAACCTAGAGTTTTTTTTTTTCTCTCTGGCTAAAGCAAAGTGCTGATAACGTGTTGTAGGAAAATGGGAAAATGGTCTACTCATTTCATTGATAATCCCCTTTATATAGGGTGAGTATTACAACGGTAATAGTAAATACATTAATGACAATAATGACTACCTAATTACCTCTCGTCAGTTACATTGACGAAGGCACATAATGTGTTTTTCCTTTAACAATTACAATATATATTATTAACAACATCAACTCATATATATATACCATTAACAACCATTATTTAAGTTACACTATATATCAACCATTATTTAAGTTAATTACACTATCAACAACTATTAATTAACATATATATATATATATATATATATATATATATTTTAACACTAATTAAAATAACATCAAATTAAAACACATAATTAAACTAAAACTCAAAATCAACTCAACTAAAACTCAAAATCAACATATATACATACATTCTAACACTAAAACAACAACAAATTAAACAAAAAATCACTTAATAAATCAAAATTACTAAAACTCAAAATCAACTCAACTAAAACTCAAAATCAACTCAACTGAAACTCAAAATCAACATATATACATACATTCTAACACTAAAACAACAACAAAACAAAAAATCACTTACTAAATCAAAATCACTAAAACTCAAAATCAACTCAACTAAAACTCAAAATCAACATATATACACATATACGTACCTATATATAGCTCCACAATGTAAGAGAGGACGGATTTCAACAATACCCACAGATTTTTCACTCTTTCTCCCGTTTTTCCCCTTTTTTTTGAAATGAGCAGCTGCTGCCTAGATCTGAAAATATATAGACTTATAGCCGACGAAAATGTCAACTTCGTCGGCCATACTTCCAAAAATTTTCGTCGGCTAATGTTTCGGAGAAAGGCCGACGAAAATACAAATAGTCGACTGAAATATGAATATAGCCGACGATTTTTTGAAAATACCAACGAAAAAACGGTTTCGTCGGCTATGGTTAAACTATGGCCGACGATTTTTTTTTTTCACCGACGAAAAATAAAATCGTCGGCTATTCCTTAGAATTACCGACGAAAATTTTAATTCATCGGCCGTTTTTTTTTTTCGTCGAGAAAACCCTTTTTTCTGGTAGTGTTAATTTCTACGCGAAGTGTCTTTAAACGATTTAACACTATGTTTAAGATTATGCGCGAAGGTAGTTCTGAATAATTAAGGAGTTTTGCTAATTAGATAAACCGCGAAGGGCTCTAATTAAATTGGAACTAAACTAATCTTGAGTACTTGCTGATTCGCTATGTTGTTACCTTGTGCAAAATTGTTAAATGTTGTGTGAGTTTTGTGTTTAGTGTTATGTGTTTGAGATGATGATCATATGTATATATTAATTTAGGTTTTTATTTTCGTAATTTTCAGTAGTTATTAGATACAATTTTCAATCCCCCCATATTATTATGTGATACTTCATGAGATTGAATGCCCTTGATTTCCCCGGATAGAACGAGCTCTACTTGTCAATACTACAATCGACACAAGAAGGGTAATATATGTATGAGATTATTTTACAGGTACAAATATGTTTGAGAGTAAGTCCCATCAAGGAGACGAATAATTTAGTTTCGTCGCCTAAGTAAAATACTTAGGCGACGAATTAATTAATTTCGTCGCCTAGGTAAAATACTTAGGAGACGAAGAAATTAATTTCGTCACCTAGGAGTCACTTAAGAGACGAATTAGTATCTTTTGTCGTCTAAGTAAGATACATATAATTCCCAAATCGATCGATTGCTTCAGTTCATTCCTCTCAAATCCCTAATTCTCTAAAAACCCAGGATTCAGTCTCTGTCACTGATAGGAGCATAAAATGCGATTTTCTTAATATGTTTTTACCCCCATTTATCCAATGCTTAACCCTTATTGTTGTAAGATAGAGTCATGTAATTGAGTCTTGAGTTTTGGTTAAGTTTAATGTGAGAATGTGCTTAAATAGAAGAATTTGGACATAAATTATCAAAAGCCTATTCGAAAAGTCTCTGAGATGTTTTATTGAATCTGTAAAACATAAACTTTGCTTTTGATAGATTTTTCTTCTCTCATGTGAAGTTGACACATAACGGATTGAGAAAGGCAAGGAGTCACTGAAATTGGAGCAAAATAAGATGTAAAGAATCACAAGTTTAAGTCGGATGTAAAACCAGAAACTTCAGCACATTTCAGTGTACGTCACTCAATTTCCCGAATTTATTCCCGACGATTCACAAGGAACCAGAAGGCGAATCATGTATGGATGGAAAGCCCTGTATGTCTAGTTTCATATGCAATTAGAATCGTAGCAAAAACTTTCCTGAGCAAAAGGTTATGCTGGTTAGAATGCAAGGAGGTCAGAACTGCCGAGAAAGAAAACCTTCTGTCCGATTTTTGAGTTTTTGGTCTTTCTTCACCAAGTTTGTGTCCAAGATCATTATTGAAGAGCTACTGAACATAATGGAGTATTAGGAAGTCATCTTAGCAAGAATAAAATCAGAGAATTAAAGAAAATATGCTTCCCTAGTACGAACAAGAGAAGAAGACGCAAAGAAAGCTTTCCCGGCCCAACTAGGGAAAGCCACGACTGTTCTTGGTTAATTGTCCAACTTTGAATGAAGCTAGTCCAGCATCAAGTCCATGAAGTATTGATCCATGTAGAATTTGGCTGAACCAAAGAAGAAAAGAAAATTGAATTCGGAATGGAAAAGAAGAGAAAGCAATCCGAGTTCTACATGGAGTTGGTTTACGAATGTGGACTGAATTTCATCCTTTGTGCAAGATTTCTGGCTGAATTAATTCATGGAAAACCTAAAGAGATATTGCTCAATTATTCAGTCATTATCTTGGGAATTTTCGACAGAAAATAGAGGAAGAAAATCGCGACAAATCCTGATAAAATTCGGCAGAATTCCTGTGCACTTCATCTAAATTCCACGGACTCTTCCGGATAGCTCACTTCGAATTAGAAGGCAAATCGTATATGGATGGAAAGCTACGGGAGTCTAGTTTCCAACCCAACTAGAATCACCTCAATATTTTCTAGAGAAAGATATTCCGTAATCTTCACTTGAAGGTTAAATCTGCCAGTAGGATAAGTTTGAGAAAAACTAGGTTTTTTGAACCCTAGTTGCAGCCAACCTTTTGCCTCTATATATTGGACAATTTTTACACATAAAATGATATCTCTCTTCTCACGCTCAAGCATGGCCGAAACTCTACCAAAATAATTCCACAAAAATCTTATACAGAAACTAGAGCAGCCGTACAATACCTCTTTTGCCGAATCCATCTTTATGGCTTTTTATTTTCTGTATAAATTCAATACTTTGTCTATGAAGATTGAATAGATGGATGTATGTTGTTTTGGTTTTATTAATTTAACATTGGATTTCCAAAATTTTGTTATGTGGTTTTGTTTTCTTTTTGTTTGATTCGTGAACAGTAACATGTATGATTTGAGTTTGTGATTTAGGGCAGTAGGTTCACATGTGTTCTTGTATGGATTTGATTAATTTTATTGAGTTTGTGCATCATAAATTGTGTGCTTGAGGGCTGACTTTGTGGCTTCTCCTTAGGTGCCAATTTCACTTACTAAAATAATTTAGATTGCATCATACGCGAAGTTGTTGTGGTCTAGGTTGTTTAATTAGGGCTGTTATAACCTTGAAAATTTGCATGATCAAATATGATGAGTGACGCCATTACATGTTTGTATGTCTCCAATTCGGCTTATTGTGCTTATGTGCTTCTTGTGTTTAATTTCTACGTGAAGTGTCTTTAAACCGATTAGTACCATGTTTAGGATTATACGCGAAGTTAATTCTAAATACTTGTGAAGTCTTAACGATTAGATGAACCGCGAAGGGCTCTAATTAGAATTGGAATTGAATTTGTTTAAGTGCTATGTGAAATACTTGCTGCCGTGAGTTGTGAATTCTTGTATTGCATGTTATTGAGCAATTTCGTGCTAAGCTATGTGTGTGAAGATGATGATCAATTGTATATAATAATTTAGATTTAATTTCATAAAATTCAGTAGGTATTAGATTCAAATATCAAACCCCCAATATGATTTTGTAATGCTTTATGTGATTGAACACCCTGAATTTCCCTGGATAGAACGATCTCTACTTGTCCTATACTAACGATGACACAAGAGGGTAATATTTGTGTGAAGTTGTTTTGCAGGTACAATGTGCTTGGATAATAAGCTCCATCAATTTTTGTAGTTGATAGGAGCATAAAATGCGACGTTCTTAATATGTTTTTACCCCCATTTATTCAATGCTTGACCCTTATTGTTGTAAGATAGAGTCATGTAATTGAGTCTTGAGTTTTGGTTGAGTTTAATGTGAGAATGTGCTTAAATAAAAGAATTTGGACAGAAATTATCAAAAGCCTATTCGAAAAGTCTCTGAGATGTTTTATTGAATCTGTAAAACATAAACTTTGCTTTTGATAGATTTTTCTTCTCTCATATGAAGTTGACACATAACGGATTGAGAAAGGCAAGGAGTCACTGAAATTGGAGCAAAATAAGATGTAAAGAATCACAAGTTTAAATCGGATGCAAAACCAGAAACTTCAGCATATTTCAGTGCACGTCACTCAATTTCCTGAATTTATTCCCGACGATTCACAAGGAACCAGAAGGCGAATCATATATGGATGGAAAGCCTTGTGTGTCTAGTTTCATATGCAATTAGAATCGTAGCAAAATCTTTCCTGAGCAAAAGGTTATGCCGGTTTGAATGCAAGGAGGTCAGAACTGCCGAGAAAGAAAACCTTCTGTCCGATTTTAGAGTTTTTAGTTTTTATTCACCAAGTTCGTGTCCAAGATCATTATTGAAGAGCTATTGAACATAATTGAGTATTAGGGAGTCATCCTAGCAAGAAGAAAATGATCGAACCGCCGAAGCGACTCAAGCAATCAACAACCCTACAATCGTTAGTAGTATAGAATAAGTAGGGATCGTTCTAGCCGGGGATTAAGGGAACCTGAAATATGAGAATGTTAACAAAAATATTCACAAACATATATGCACACAATTGTCACACTTATATACATATATACGAATTTACACGTCACAATAGGGGAAAGATATGGTTCGGCAGCAAAGCTGTTACTAACACTAAGATACGAAAATTAAACCTAAACTACTATATACAAGTGATCATCATCTCTCACACAAAACAGTTCACACAAAAGACTCTTTAACACATAGATTCGCATACAAGAAAGTAAGAGACAAGTATTTAACATGTTCAAGACTCAACTTAGTTTCAACTTTCAACCAGAACGTGAACCGATTTTTACCCAGTTGAGAGACTTTTCTTATGTTTTAAGATCGAGCTATTCGCATGGTGATCCTAAAAGTTATGCTACCTTATACAAGTCATAGCATTGAAGCACTAAAGTCTATAGTTGAAGACAAGCAAACAAGTAAGGTCGTCAATCTTCTTATTTAACATGCAAGTCCTAAGGTTAACCACTCTAGGTGAGCACAACAAATCAAAGTGATCATACGTCTACTTAGTTCATTATAACTCAAGCAAATTAAACCTAATACCTAGATCATGTTCAAAGACAACACTAAGTACCGATTATAAGCCCTCACCTTAGTTCTAACCAAATTAAATCCTAAACATGCTTCTAATACCACTGCTCTAATTATCCATACATACGAAATCCATGAGTTAAAATTACAAAACTTGAACATAAACATCAATCATGCAATAGTTTACATAAAAGTTCAATAAAAACCAAGAAACGAATTGTGTTAATACAATACAACCAAACTACAACAAATACTAAAGCCATAGGGGGAGTGGATCACACTTTTAGAACCTTTGAAGACTCCTCAAGACGTGACGAGATGGTACTTGCTGCTGCTCCTTAGTGCTCGGCCTAAGCAGGAATCGGCAGAAGGCAAGGTGAAGGGATTCGGGAATTTGAAGTGGTGGTGATAGTGTTTTGGCTAAGTATTTGGGTATTTGGTACTTAAGAAACTTGGTAGAGCTTTGGCTAGTATTTTATGCTTGAGATGAGATGCTTTTCAGAATGAAAAAGTGAGGTTATTTATAGAGGAGAGGGGACTGCCGGCTGCCCTAATGCATAAGGAATTCAGAAAACCAAGTGGAATAAGGATTTGAAACCTTCCTTTCATAGTTCAATTAGGTTTTCTTTTTCTGAAATGCTCTTCAAGGCTTGGGCTTCACATCTTCATGGACTTCTTGTATGATCATTGGACTTCAATTGATAGGTCTTGATCCACCAAAAATGCTTCTATTGCCGGCAGCATCATCATGGCATGAATCTGCCTCATTCGGCAGCTTCTCCTAGTTTGACTAGGAGAACTTCTTTCTTTGTTTTCTTCTTCAATGCCCGGGCTTGGTGTCATCCTCCTTCCTTCCATAAGCTTGGATTATCGTCACAAATGCTTTTGTACACCATATGATCCACTGAAAACAGTAATTGCAAAAAGGAGGCAGTAGCATCCTGGAATCGGCAGACTTGATGTTGTTGCAGTAACTCCGGCATATCTCCCTCCTCGGAGATCCGATTGATGCGATTCCAAGTCTCAGATAAACTAGACACATAGAGCAACCTCCATATAAAACAGTTTGATCAAATTCCTTGTGAGTCGTCGGGAATGATTTTTCGAAGTTGGGACACAGTCCCAGCAAAATCCTGGAAGTCCCTGGATTGGTTTGCTCGAACTGCTGTTTTGCAGCCATCTTTTGGGTGACTTCCTGAACTCCAATTGATCTGAAACTTTAACACAACATTCCTCAGTATATGAGTATTAAGCACACCAAATTTCATTGAATTCGGACAAGGATAGATCATAGTTTCACTCATCTCAAAATCACAAAAAAGACATATTTTGCGCTATTTTCCAGATTTCTCATACTTAGTCATTTTTCGGATTCTTAACCATTTTTCGCCAAACTCTACCAAATTAACACTAAACTAAATTATGACTCTATCTTAGACAAATAAGGGTTAAACAAAGTATAAACGAGGGCATAAGCATATAATATCGTCGCACATTGTGCTCTTATCAGAAAATCAGAGAATTAAAGAAAAATACTTCCCTAGTACGAGAGGGAAAAGAAGACGCAAAGGAAGAGTTTTCCCGGCCCAACTAGGGAAAGCTACGGCCAGCTCTTGGATAAATTATCCAACTTGGAATGAGCCTAGTCCATCAATAAGTCCATGAAGTTCTGATCCATGGAAAATTCGGCTGAATTAAAGAAGAAAAGAAAGTTGAATTCGGAATGGAAAAGAAGAAGAACTAACCCGAATTCAACATGGAGTTGGCTTACGAATATGGACTGAATTTCATCCTTTGTGCAAGAGTTTTGGCTGAATTAATTCACGAAAAACCTAAAGAGATATTGCTCAATTATTCAGTCATTATCTTGGGAATTTTCGGCAGAAAATAGAGGAAGAAAATCGCAACAAATCCTGATCAAATTCGGCAGAATTCCTGTACACGTCATCCAACTTCCACGGACTCTCCCGGATAGCTCACTTCGAACCAGATGACGTGCCATATATAGATAGAAAGCTACGGGAGTCTAGTTTTCAACCCAACTGGAATCACCTCAATATCTATTTTCTAGAGAAAGATATTCTGTAATCTTCACTTAAAGGTCAAATTTGTCAGAAGGATAAGTTTGAGAAAAACTAGGTTTTGTGAACCCTAGTTGCAGCCAACCTTTTTCCTCTATATATTGGACGATTTTTACACAGAAAATCATTTCTCTTCTCACGCTCAAGCAAGGCCGAAGCTCTACCAAAATAATTCCACAAAAATCCTATACAGAAACTAGAGTAGCCGTACTATACCTCTTTTGCCGAATCCATCTTTGTTGAAGTCTTGCTAGGTTCTTCAAAAGTGTGATTACTCCTTTATGGCTTTTTATTTTTTGTATAAATTCAATACTTTGTCTATGAAGATTGAATGGATGGATGTATGTTGTTTTGGTTTTATTAATTGAACATTGGATTTCCGAAATTCTGTTATGTGTTTTGGTTTTCTTTTTGTTTGATTGGTGAACAGTAACATATATGATTTGAGTTTATGATTTAGGGCAGTAGGTTCACATGTGTTCTTGTATGAATTTAATTAATTTTCATGAGTTCGTGCATCACAAATTGTTTGCTTGAGGGCTGACTTTGTGGCTTCTCCTTAGGTGCCAATTTCACTTACCAAAATAATTTAGATTTCATCATACGCGAAGTTGTTGTGGTCTAGGTTGTTTAATTAGGGCTGTTATAACCTTGAAAATTTGCATGTTCAAATATGATGAGTGACCCCATTACATGTTTGCATGTCTCCAATTCGGCTTATTGTGTTTATGTGCTTCTTGTGTTTAATTTCTACGTGAAGTGTCTTTAAACCGATTAGTACCATGTTTAGGATTATACGCGAAGTTAATTCTAAATACTTGTGAAGTCTTAACGATTAGATGAACAGCGAAGGGCTCTAATTAGAATTGGAATTGAATTTGTTTAAGTGCTATGTGAAATATTTGCTGCCGTGAGTTGTGAATTCTTGTATTGCATGTTATTGAGCAATTTCGTGCTAAGCTATGTGTGTGAAGATGATGATCAATTGTATATAATAATTTAGATTTAATTTCGTAAAATTCAGTAGGTATTAGATTCAAATATCAACCCCTAATATGATTTTGTAATGCTTTATGTAATTGAACACCCTGAATTTCCCCAGATAGAACGATCCCTACTTGTCATATACTAACGATGACACAAGAGGGTAATATTTGTATGAAGTTGTTTTGCAGGTACAATGTCACCGCCACCGCCACCGCCCCCGCCACCTCCTCTCTCTCTCTCTCTCTCTCTCTCTCTCTTCAGGTCCATTAGGTTACACATTTTGGATCGCTGCATCGATCAGGTATGTTCTATTATTTCTCTCTACTCTCGTATTCGGGTTCTCAAATCCCTAGCATATATACAGGAAGCCTGGCTTAGAGTTGTTCATGAGAGTTGTTAAATGGTTCTGCCACGAAAATATTGATGCTTCATTGTTCGATTCTTGTCTTTTTAATTGGTGTTTGGTTTTCAGCTGAACAAATTAAAATTTGCACTGTTTGCTATTTAATTTGTTATCATGAGAAATTCAGATAGTTTTATGAACTAGAGATATAGGTTTTGTGTTCTATGAGCTATGTTTACTTGTGTGATTTTAGATTGAATGTTCTGCTTTACTAAATCATATGGTTGCTTGTATGTACATGGACATTGAGTAGCAACATTCAATTGATATGTTGTCTATACGAAATAGTGTATTGTTTCTCTTGTATTTTGCTATGCATAACGAGCTGTTTTATTACTTTTCTTTGTTTTATTTGGGGTTGATGAAACCAAATCCCTATTTTTATTGAACAAGATGATAGGAGCATAAAATGTGACGTTTTTCATGTGTTTTACCCTTCATTTGTACTTTACTTAGCCCTTATTTGTATAACATTGAGTCATATAATAGAATCATGCATTTTGGTAGAAGTTATATTAAAAATGTGCTAAGTATAGAGTAAGTATAGAGAAAAATGCATAAATTTGTCAAAAGTCGATTTATGACTCTTAAAATGTTTTGTTGGATCTGTAAATCTTCGGCATTGTATTTGATGAATCTTTCTTCTCTCATATGCAGGAGACATGTTGATGATTGAGCAATGGAAGGAGTTACAATAATTAGAGCAAAAGAAGCTGCCAGGAATTACAAGTGCAAATCGGATGCAAATCCAAAAGTTCCAGTAATTTCCTGGGCACGCCAACCAACTTCTAAAATTTCTCCAGGACAATTCACGAGGAACTAGAAGGCGAGCCATATATGCATGGAAAACTCTACGAATCTAGTTTCTATAGAACTTAGAATCGTATCAAAAGTTTCCTTGAGGAAAAAGTTATGCTAGTCGCAAAGCCAGAAGGTCACTGCCCTGCCGAGAAGAACAACATTCTGCCCATTTTTATATTTTTCTGTATTTGAGCACCAAAGTGGTTTCTAAATTCATCAAATGAGAGTTGCTGAGCTACATAAGGCATATGGGAGTCGTCCGAGCTAAAAGGAAAGAGAAGAATAAGGAAAGAAGAAATCTCCTAGTCCTAGCAGGAAAAAGAAACCGATCGGCTGGACTAGGAGAAGGTGTTCCTGGCCCGACTTGGGAAGCTTGCAGCTGCATCTATGGACCATGTATCCAGCAAGGAACGAGCCAAGTCTATGAAGAAGTCCATTGCAGCTTATCCAAGAAGAAATCGGCACAAAAGATCGAAGTCCTAGAAGAACAAAGAAAGGAAGAAAACCAAAACCGGAAAGGATTGGGATTTCCTTGCCGATTTGCAAGAGAAATTTTGTCGATTCTCTTCAGCCTCTCCTCTATATAAAGCCTCAACCTTCATACAGAAAAATTTATCACATCCTACGCACAAGTAAAGCTTTAAAGCTCTACCAAAGTTCAGCCAAAAATCCTATATAGAATAGCAAGCCGAAAACACCTCATCACCACCTCAAAGTTCCTGCCGATTCCATACCTACTGTCCAGCCTTCATCTGATCATCTCTACCATGCTTTGAAGCCTCCCTTAAGGTGTTTAAAAAGTGTGATCTGATCTACTTCATTTTTCAACTCGACTTGTATTTATTTTATGTAGTTATGCTTGATTTTGTCTATGAAACTTGCTTGTATTTTTGGTTTCGAATTGTATGTCTATGTATTGTTCGAATTGAAACTTGGTTTTACGATTTATATATTCAATTCATGTTCAAAATGTTCTTGTGGTTTTTGAAGGTTAAAATACGGATTGCATGTTAAAGAGTAAAGAAAATATGTAATAACTAGTAACTAAGAGAATCGATAAGCATGTAACTTGGTTTAAAACTTGTTCTTTGTTTATTCTTTTAACTCATGTGCCTTAAAGATTGACGGTCTATGTAATTGCAATGTGTAGGGTATCTATCTCATTTGCCGAAATTAATATAAGTTGAGTCGAACGTGTCGTTGTCTTGATTTGTGTTATTTCTTAGGGATAGAGTAGTTTAAAGAATTTACATGTCAATGCGAGAAGAGTGACGCCTTACTTGTTAACATGTCTCCAACTAAAAATCTTTCATGCTAAATTACTTTTCATGTTTGTTTTCGACGATAAGTTTTCTCAAATATGGCTAGTACAACTTTTAGGATTAGGCTTTAATAGAAAATTTTAAAAGTACTTGTGAAGTCTTAAATCGGTTAGTGAACCTAGAAGGAACTAATTAGGTTGGAACTAACTCGAGTCTAGAACTTGTTATATTGTTGCCGTGTCTCTTATTTGCTATGTGGTTATGTGTTTTGATTGTTTTGTGTGAAAGATGTTGATCACATGTATATAGTAGTTGTAGATTTATTTTCGTGTCTAGATCATTAGGGCAGCTTGCTGCCGATCCCTTTTCATCACTCATTCGTGTGTTTTATGTTATGTAAATGTGTGAATATGTGTTTCTAACATTTTTCACGTCAGGTACCCTTAATCCCCGGACTGAACGATCCATACTTGCTTTATAATAACGATATTTTATAAGGTATTATTTGCGTGTATTGTTACCCCGGTTATGACACTCGTCACAAAACCTGCCTTTGGTCGTGAGTTGGTGGTTTTGGTTCCAGTCCAGCTAGCTTTCATCTTACTTAAGTAGATGTTGCTTCAACAGTTGCTTGGTTACAGATCACTTTCTTAGTTAGAAACAATGGCAGTTTTTTTTTAAATTGCTAGTATTTGGATTGTATGTTATTCTACTTTGTCTTTTGAATCCAACGTCGGGAAAACAATTCCATCTTAACTTATCTATAATAACATTGATAAAATTTTATTTAGCCGGCCTAGTCCGTTTTTGGATCCAGAAACCGCCACTAGACCATTTTTGAGAATTGTTCATGAGAGTTGTTAAATGGTTCTGCCACTAAAATATTTATGCTGAAAACCAAACACCAATTGTTCAAATGCCTCATGCCTTTGCTTATTTTTCCCATTAGCCTGAATTATGAGTTTATATATGATGTTGATGTATGTTGTGTTTGTGATATAAATTCGTGTTTCTTGACAGGAAAAATATGTCGCCGACTAATGGGAAAAATAAGCAGAGGCATGAGGCATTTTTTGACCGCCTTTACAGGTTAAATGCTTCAGGAGAGAGTTCGTCGCAGCCAACAACGGTCGCGCATGCGAGTGGATCAACACTACCTATCCCTCCCCCGTTGCTGGTGGAAGATAGTTCAGCCCCTCCATCAACACAAACCGGTTCTCAAACCAAAGACGATGATGGTGAAGAGATTAGTTGTCGGAGCACACCTCGTCCTCGGCCTGATGGAGGTAATGACAACACTTTTAAGTTCTTCAGTTATAAATGTGTTATTACAATATAACAAATCTTTTATTATTTTGGCGGCACCTCCCCCCAAACGCGAACGGGGGCTGGTCAAAGGCTTAAGAGCCTATCAATTGGATGCAACACAAAGAGAAGGTGAAGATCATAATGGATGAGGATTTCTTGCATGGACCACACACCAGAGGACTGAACAGTTGGCTGACTCATGATATCGATCATATTGTTCGGGACATCATTCCCATAAGTGCATTCAGTTGGTGGGAACTGGCTGAGGGGGATAAGCAGAAGCTTGTAGATGAACTCAAAGTAAGAAGAAAACAACTCAAATTTTTAATATTTTATTTTTCTATACCTAAGTCAGTTTGCACATTAATTCATTTTTTTTTTGTAACAGCTTGTTTATGACATCCCTTGGGGTGATAAGAAGATGTGCAAGTGGGTTGACGACCATGCTGCCAAGACCTACAAAAGGTTTAAGAACAAGTTCAAAAGGCTCAGGATTAAGCACCCTAACAAAATCCCAAAAGAGTTCAAAAGTAGGAAGGAGGAGTGGTTTTGGCTGCTTCAACACTTCCAAAGCCCTGAGTTCCAGGTATACAATTTCTAACATTAGTCTGCACTTCCAAATGTAAACATTCTTTATTTTTGTTTTGTTTGAATGCTCATTTGTCTCATTTATACTTCTACAGAGACGATCGGCGACCAACACAATCAACCGGGATAAGAAGACATTGCACCATCGGTCCGGTTCAAGGCATTTCATCTATGGGCCGCTCGAGTTGAAGGAAAAGGGTGAACCATTGGCATTGGTGAAGAATTATGAGATGGTGTACCCTCCTGATCACCCGATAGCGGCAGAAAATATAGTAAGTTTCCTATTATGTTTAAATTCATCATCTTGCTGGCTCTTATGTGAATTTGCTTGTTGGTTTTTGATGTGGTATGGGTTGACTTTTGATAATTCTAGTTGATTTATGATTTTAATACACTTCATTTTCAAATGCAGCGAAAGATCAGACTCGAGGTCGATAAGGTGATGACTGATGTGAGGGAGCAGCACCCAGACATTCCAGAAGATCAGATTATTCACTATTTTGAAGAGCCGGTTCAGGCCCAAGTGCTTGTAAAAGCACTAGGACCGCGAAACAGCGTAAGATTCGGGAGTTAGAAGGAGTAACCTTTGGTGTCAGCTCTCAATCATCTTAAGGGGAAAGTTCCACTGCACGTTGTCGTTGGTCCTCAAATGTGGAGCGTATCACACGGGTGGAGGAGGAGGCACGAAAGGCCAAAGAGGAGGCCCGAGAAGCCAAAGAATGAATCGCACTACTTGAGCAGGAAAACCGAGAAGGCAAAGACCGTCTTAGTCGGTTGGAGGAACAATTCAACTTGTGTGCAAATCTTCACTCAACCCAAAAGTAGATTGGCTCCTCTCCCTCCCATATGATAATGTTGGCCGCTTAATTTCTTTATCCTTAGCGTTTTAGTTTGTATGAACAAATTTATTAATATTAAGTATTTAGTTTGTATGAACAAATTTATTAATATATTAGTTATATTTTGTCTCAACTTTCCAAATAATTTTTTTTTTTAATTCAACAACTTAGGCGACGAAAATCATGTAACTCGTCTCCTAAGTGCACAACTAAGGCGCGACTGTGTATTTTTTTCGTCGCCTAAGTTGTTTAATTTAAAAAAAAATATTAGTGAACAACTAAGGCGACAAAATTAGAAATACTCGTCTCCTAAGTGGACCACTAAGGCGACGAATACAAGATTTCGTCCTCTAAGTCTTCCTTGGCTTAAACTCAAGTCGACAAAAAATTTTCGCCCTCTAAGAGAATGTTTCGTCTCCAGAATATTTTTGTGACGAAAATGTTTCATCACCTAAATAGTTTCTAAGGCGACGAAACAATATTTGTTTCGTCGTTTTAGTACTTAGCTCACCACTTTTAGATGACGACATTTTCGTCGCCTAAGTACTTAGAGGACGAAAAAACCTCTTAGGTGACGAAAATGTTTCGTCTTCTAAGATATTCAGTCTGGTAGTGTTACTTTATAAACTAGTTGTACCACATTCGTATTCATAGGCGCGTTGTAATTCAAATGACTAAAATTTAAAAAAAAATAGAAAATTGTCGACTTGATGTAAACACGGCTTCGAAGTATGGCTATAATATAAAATTCATGTATTTTCAGTAATGTTAGGGTCTTGATCACATATGTCTAAAGTGGTTGGGACATATACAATGATAGTCATTGTCCAACATACGAACTCCATGCATCCACTATGATGAAAGTGGTGGAGATTGTGAAATCTCAAAGGTTGGCTCAGGTTCCTAAATCAGGTTCTTCTCGTGGCGTTCGAGCTGGCGGTATAGGGGGTGATTAGGATGTTGATTGTTGTGCCCTTCTCGATGAGTACGCAAGAGACTTCTTCCTCTCGCTTTTCTTCCTCTCAAAAGCTGATGGGTTCCTATGTCTCATGCCTGGTCTTGGGTGTGAGATCAGTCATAATTATACCAACCTCTCATGGGCGCTTACAGCATGAGCACTGGGCTTCAGCTGTCTAGGGCAAAATGAATGAGGCACTGACAATCATGCTCACGATCCGCTGTGGTGGAAGAGATGGGCCAAGGTGGTCCAATTCCAAGGGAAACCACTCGTAATCAAGACCAAAAGTCTTTCACTGCTACGGAATGCTCACTATCGTTCTCTCTCTGGCGTTTAAGTCAGGAATTATCACAAAATCAAGGAAGAGGGAAGATTGAGAAGGTGTTCTTTACCTCAGTATGGAGCGTGTGTCGTAGGCGCATTTGGTGACAGCTGTGATGCACTTTGGTCTGGGTCGTGTCTGTGCGTGGGTTAGTAGGGAGCGCACGTTATAGGTGTTGCTCAGGCGCAGATGGTGACGGCTATGCACTTTGGTTTGGGTCATGTCTGTTCGTTCACGTGTATGATCGGGTGCATGCTGCCTTGTAGAAGGGGTTGTGGCACGTGCAAACGAGCATGACTTGCACACCCGGCGGCGTTCTTAAGATTGAGCAAGGACCACCTTAAGACTAACTCCATCGATAAATCGATAAGTCAATCTTAGGATGGACAACCCTAAAACCTGCAACGAACAAAAACACTTCTAAATCCAGTTCCAACCTCAACACCTGGAGCCATCTGCTCCCCAAATCACAACCACCGCCAAAAATAAACACAAAATCAATCTTAACTAATACTCAATTGGCTCATAGGTAATTAGAGCAGTCTAATACAATGAACTGGAAAAGAATAAGAAATAGACAGATAAGCGATCAACAGATCCCACCTTGCGGAAGTGACGACGATGACTATGCCTCGACTCCGAGTACTCTTGACCTCCAATAAACTAATCTGCACACTGGGCGATTTAATGCGAAGGGCCCAGGGGAAAGTAAAGTAAAAAGGTTAGAGTGAGTGGATAAAAAAAATTTAATATAAAAATATTATATTACTTTCCCGATATTTTAAAAATAAAAACCACGATGCATGCGCTTTAATAAAACCTCTCACGTTTCAGAAAAATCGTAGTTATAAATCAGCCCCGCTATATATTGAATAATCAAATAATATTTTCAAAGGATAATATTATCGAAAATCAAATAATAAATAGTTGGACCAATCTCATTGGCCCATTCTCAAATATTCTTGTAATAAAAACTCAGCCCCGTTGGTTCGGGAATTTATTAAATAAATGAAAGTCTCATAAAAGAAAATATTCCTAAAAGCCAAATAACAAAATATCATGACCAATTTCATTAGCCATATAATATCATCGAATAAAACAAGGGAATGTTAGCACCATGTCATAGTAAGCCTCCCATGCTAAGGGTCGGAGCCTCTAAGACTCTGTAGCGTCCCATGCTACTCCTCCAAACACATCGACCACCAAGGTGAATCAGACTTATGTGGTCAAGTAGTCACCACACATGGGAGGAGGAAGTGTATACTCCATACGTCGACCACCGCGAGGCGGGTGTGACCTATCCAGTCAAACCATCTCTCGCGTGGGGTACAAGGCATACATCTGTATAGACTAGCTAGCTATAAATAAATGACCCTGATATGGTGAATAAAATTCGAAAACAAAACCGAAAATACGCTTCTCCTATATATCATAAATCAGTGTGGTCCCCGACCGCACATCTGAGGCTTATAAATATATTTAAATAGAATAATAGCCTCGATGAAAATATATTTAACCGACATGTCCCACATGCCGTAAAATAATATCGAAGAAAATAGATATAATATCGACATGTGAGACATGTCGTGAAATTCACAAATAGTGAGATCATAAAATCCCCGGAAATCCCATTTTCGGATAAAATTACGTACTATTCAAAATTAATCGTAAATATATAACTCAAATCCATATTTCAGTTTAAATATTAAATGGATGGATATTCATATTATGCTTAAGAAATCATTCAATTAAAAATAAACTACATTTCATAAAATATTTATGCATGCATTATTTAAAATAAAATTCACTCACAGTACGGCCGAGCTTGTCGCTCATCCGAACTCTCGTCACGTCGAGTATCCTCTCGACCTGTAACAAAGATGTATTTATACATATTCCAAAACGCGGATTTAATTTATAAAATTCAAATCTACGGACATCCTCACTCGCACGAAACATCCCAATTTTCTTTCTTGTTATCGGTATAGGAATTACACCTCAAATACTAAAACAATTTACGTCTGAAATTACTCAGGACACTCATCCCGTGTCCGATCAATTATTTTATTGGTTATTTCGTCATAAAATCCTTTTAACCAGTTTTTAACCTTTTACCACAAGTCAACTGTAATATTCGACGGTCAAACAGTAATTGTCAAAATCAAATTACTATTTACCATTTCACTTTACTGTTTACCATTTACTTTACTGTTTTACCATTTTGCCAATTACTTTTTATCTTTTATCGTTTCACTCTAACCTTTTAACCATCTCCTCCACTCCTTCACTGCCGCCGGCAGCAGCAGCGCCACCACAGCGCCAAAAACACCACTGCAGACCCCCTAAATTATCACACCAACCTCACCACAGCCGCATGAACCTTTCCCCGTCGTCTCCACCGCCAAGAACCTATGCAATCGCCGCATACGGCAGCCGACACGGCGGCAGAAACTCAAACACCTGCAATTTGACTAAATTCCCAGCAATTGAACTTCAAATCACACCTAATCAACTTTAAACAATGTTTTGAACACGATTACAACCTCCAAATCCACAAATTTCATCGTCTCCGCCACCCTCCGACAGAAACTCTAAAACCCTAGAATTTCAAATCTCAAATTCTCCTTACTTGGGTTGAATCGGTTCAATTTCTTTGGTGGAGTGGTTGTGCGGGTCGAGACTTTTGATTCCCGAGCAGAATCAGGTCGATTGGTGGCCGGAGGAGGAAGTTCTAAACCGTTGGTGGCGGAACTTTCCGAGCTGCGCATGGCCAAACGACGACTTTTCACGCCATGCCACTGCCATAGACCCTAGAGGAGGACGAGCTGGTTCGAATGTGACCGGTGCGATGGCCCAGTTCGATCTGACGACGAAGAACCGAGGGCGGCGCAGTGGTCGATGCAGAGGGTCGGGGTCGCGTCAGGGAGGAAGAGAGAGAGAGAGAGAAAGGAAAAAGAGAAAGGAAAAAGAAAAATAAAAGAAATTTCCCGTTTCAGAAAATATTCCTCCGGGCTATTTATACTTCTCCAAAAACGGAAAGTTACCAATTTTACATCGTAATTTTTTCATACGAACTCCAAATTAAGCATGCTACATGTCAACGAACTCGTTTTAACGTCATCTACCATGTCGTGAAATAACATTCTCGATCGCATCAACTTATAAAAAAGTCAACTTTTAGAAACTCTGAAACGTAGAAACAAATTTCCGGAACATAAAAGTAAAAGTTAAACTGTCAGGAGATAATTTAAGGTTCGGGACTTATCAACATATTGTACTTAATTTTCTAAAAATAATTACATTTAATTCTACAAAAATCAATATATTAAATTCAACAATGAGTGCAAATTCCACTCCCTATTTAATTTTAAAATTAAACGAACAAAGTAATATATGATATTTCTATCCTATCCAAAGTCCAAACCAAGTGAAGACCTTTTTCTAGAAAAACCAAACCAAAATAATGACGAAAAAAAAAAAAACTTCGACGTGCTATGATGGGGGAGAAATGCAAATGACAGAATGCAAGGTAGAGAGAATTATTTACTATTCAATAATCTCCATTTTATTAAAAGAAAAAAGTCCAATTTTTTCAGAAAACTGTAAATGGATTTATGTGGTAGGCTTACGTCAGCTACCATGTTCTAGAGGGTAGACATAAGAGCCTAGTAGTAGGTACTAGGTATAAGGGGCGGGGAGGCAGAGACAAAAGGCTAAAGCGCGTGGGTCCCAAATGCATGACAAAATGGTTCCTGAATTGGACTTTTTGCTCCTGCACGGTTCTAGTACCCAACCTCTTTCAATCATTCATTCTCCTTCTCCCCTCGCCTCAGTATCTAACATAATAAATTGTGTTTCGCTATTTCCCGCCAATCTTTGACCAACCAGTTTTGAAATAAATATATATTAAAATATTAGATAACGTGTACAATTTTTTACCCCTCATTACCCATTTTAATGAACATTCTAATTTCTTACCCTATTAAACATAGAATAACACTTTTTATTACCTATTTCAACAAATCTTTTCAACCCTAGTATAATTTTAATATTTTTCTTCTCTTTTTGTCCTCACTCCTTATACACTCATATGAAGAGAAAGTCGAAGATAGAGAAGACTTTCGCGGAATGTTACCCAACTCCGCCGGCGTCCCATGGCCAGCCGCCGGAGTCGCCGGATTCCGATCACCAAATTGTTTTCTCCGGATTTTTTTTTTATTTTTTTTTCAATATTAAATTACTAACTCTAACTTTAATAAAAAAATAATAATAATTTCGCCGAATTTCAGTCACCGGACTCAGATTACTGACTCCCAGTAAGCAACTTACAGATTCCAGATTTCCGGTAATCAAGTTACTGACCACCAGTAATCAAGTTACTGACCCCAAGTAATAATATCACTGACCACCAGAACACCGGCGCTGCACTGCTCCAACCTCGACGCACGACGCCGGGCCCAGGGGGCTGCACTGCTCCAACCTCGACGTCGGACCAAGGACGCTCGACGCCGGACCCAGGCCTCCTCATGTCGACGTCGTCTCCGCTTGACCCAAAAAGCCTCCTCCTGCAGACGACGACGACTGCGACGACTGCTGCCCCAAAAGTTCTCCTCCTTCAATAGACGATGACTGCTGCCCCATACTTGTTGAGAGAGAGATATGTGGTTTTAGTATAGGGTAATTAGGTATTTTTGTAAAGATTCATTGGAATGGGTAAGTAACATTGGAATGAGCAAGTTTCTCCCATTTTTGTGCAAATGATCATTTTTCCTTAAAATATTTGTATGTATTTTCATATTTCTCCACCGTGATTTCATCGCTAAAGATAATGTGGTGTTAAATATGATTACAGCGGCCATTGAAGAAGCCACTGAAGAAGAAAGATAATTGAAAGCGACTAAAAAAACTTCTTATTTTTTTTAAGGAAATTTGAATCTCATTCAAAAGAGGGTACATAAAATGCGCTTCAGTGAAATTGACCTTCTTCATCCCTGTCCAGCAGCGAGCCTTGTGCTAGGGGTGGGCATTTGGGCCCGAGGGACCGACAACCCGGCCTGAAAAATCTGAAAAAACCCAAAATGGGCTGATCCTTATTTGCTAAAAGCCCGGACCAAATTTGGGCCCGAACCGAAATAAGAAAATCGGGCCAAGCTCGATCCTTGAAATTTTTGAGACCGAAAGCCTGGCCCGGCCCGACCCGAATTAACATATGTGGCCACTTGTCACGTTATTATTATGCCACTTGTCAAGTTATTTTTAGTTAAATAATGCATTAAAGACAAATAATAAGTACAATATTTATAATTATATATATATATATATATATATAAATAGCTTGTGCTCTAGTGGTTCGGAGTATGGTTGTTTTGTAGGAGGTTCGGGTCGAAAACCCTAGTGGTGGGGCTTCGGGTCTTCTCGAATCTTTGATATAGCAGTGGTGATGCTCCTCCATGATGAGGGTGGAGGACTTGTTGCGGCGTCCGACGAATTTAACCTTGTCCTGAACGAGTCGCCGAAGCGGCACTTCAATGATAAACCCTACAAGAAACGTTAGTAGTATAGTAATAAGTAGGGATCGTTCTAGCTGGGAATTAAGGGTACCTGAAATATAAGAATGTTAGAATAAAAACACACACACATATGCACATAACGTCACACTTATATACATGTAAAAACAGGAAATCATAGGGGGATAAGATGAGATTGTTCGGCAGAAACAAGGCTGCCCTTAAACCTAGACATGAACATAAAGACACGAAATAAAATCCTAATTTACTATATACATGTTGGTCGACATTCTTCCACAAAGCAATAGCACAAAAGCAATCAAAACACACAACAAGTTAGAAAACAAGGCTCACGGCAACATACTAAAGTGTCATAAACTCGACTTCGTTCCAACCTAATTAGCTCCTAAACGGTGTTACTAATCGATTAAGACTTCACAAGTACTTTAAGATTATCTAAACGCTTAACCCTAAAGTTATACTAGTCATATTTGAGAACTCTAAACGAAGAAAACAAATATGAAAAACAATTAGACACGAAAGTCTTTTTAGTTGGAGACAAATTAACAAGCAAGGCATCACTCTTCTTATTACTATGTAAATTCTTTAGACTAGTCTAACCCTAGGAAACAACATAAATCAAGACAACTAAACGTTCGACTCAACCAATGTTTATTTCGGCGAATGTAAGATCGATACTCAAAACACATTGCAATTGTGCTAAGCAGCAATCTTTTCGGCACACGGATCTAAAGTCCTAACCAAGTACGAATTTTAAAACCAAATTAACATGCTTGCCGATTACCTAGTTACTATCTTGTTACATCTTTTCTTTATATTTTAGCATGCAATTCGAAACTTAAACCTAGAATACCTTATTAACATCTTAAGTACGAATAAAACATGCATAATTATAAAACCAAACTCACAATTGTTTTTCACATAGACATGAAAACACAAAAACCGAACATACACATGAGTTTCATAGACAAAACTATACATAATTACATACAATTAAAAACAAGCCGAGAAGGGGGAAGAGATAGATCAGATCACACTTTTGAAATCTTGAGAAGATCTTCAAAAACATGGCTTGATGGTTGGATGAAGGCTTAGAACTTGGTTCGGTTGATGGAAGGGTTTTGAGGTGGTGGTGATGTGTTTGTGGCTTGGTATTCTATGTAGGATCTTTGGCTGAATATTGGTAGAGCTTTGGCTTTTGCTTTAGAATGTGACACGTTTTCTGTAGAGAGGCTGCCTCTATATATAGGGAGAATGATCAAAAAGGGCCTGTAGCATTCCTTGTGCAATTCGGCAAGGTAAACCTTTTCCTTGCCGGATTTGGTTTTCTCTCTTCCTTTGATCTTCTAGGAATCCTCTTGCTGCCGAATTCTTCATGGATCGGGCTGCAATGCTTCATGGACTTCTCTTGTGGACTCAGCAACTCTCCTTGATGGATAATGGTCCATGGATACGCAACAGCTAGCCTCCCTTACTCAACAGGCAAAACTTCTCCTAGTACCGGCAGGTTTTCCTATCCGAGCTAGGAGATTTATTCTTTCCATATTTTTCACTTCTCTTTTGCTATTGGCTGATTCCTCTAATCATTATTTATCTTGTAAAATCCCATTTTATGCATTCGGTTCCCTTCTTTATGCACAAAAACAGAAAAGTGCAGAAATAGGCAGTAGCTTGTTCTTCTTGGCAGGGCAATGACCTTGTTGTCTTGCAACGAGCATAACTCTCTCCTCAGGAAAGTTTTTGATGTGATTCCAAATTCTGTAGAAACTAGACTCGTAGAGATTTCCGTGCATATATGGCTTGGCTTCTAATTCCTTGTGAATCGTCTTGGAGAAATTATGGAAGTTGGGTGATGTGCTCAGGAAATTACTAAAATTACTGGATTTTTGCGATAAGCTTTCACTTGTAATTCCTGGCATCTTCCTTTGTTCCGATTGGCAAAACTCTTTCCATTTCTCAATCATCAATATGTATCTTGCAGATAAGAGAAGAAAAATCCATCAAAAGTATAGTTGAAGTTTTACAGATCCAACGAAACATCTCTACAATTCTTTAAATCGGCTTTTAGCATTTTTCTACATTTTTATCTATTCTTAGCACAATTTTGATGTAAATCTACCAAATACTCATGACTCGTTTATATGACTCGATTCTACAACAATAAGGGTTAACACAAAGTATAAACGAGGGTTATACACATTAAGAACGTCGCATTTTATACTCCTATCATGTCCCACCGGTGTCTTCGTTAGAGGAGGCCATTGTTGGTGGCTTTGGATGGCATCTTGGGTTTCCTAGGTTTTTTTTTCTTGGGTCCGATTTTATTTCTTTGTTTTTTATTTTGTTTAATAATGCTCTACACTTTAGAGTGCAGAGGGTCTTAGCCTTGGATTACTTGTTTTTTAATCGGTACATGATTTAATCCAATTGCACTAGAATTGATATATACCAATGGGCCTTTAAGTAGATATACTGATGGTTAAATTTAGTACTTTCTTTCATTTAAGGTGTAGGAGTCTTAGGCATTTTTGTATCAGAGTTTATCTCCCGCTTAAGCAGGCGTAGGTTTGCATTTGAGATTTATCTCATACATGCCCATTGGTAATGTAAGCTTCAGTCGGTATGGGCGACTTGTCCAATATAATATATTCTATGCTGTCTTCATACTAGATAGATAAAAAAAAATTGTGGTAAGATATCACTGTGATATAAAGAGATAGACCACTTATAGTCGAGCTAGGTAAACACGAACCCATACCAATTACCTTGAAGGCTTGAACATACATGAACCCAACCCGACATGACCAATTAATAGTCCTAGGTAGGATCTCACAGGAAGGTTATTAATTCACCTCCATAAGAGAAGCGAAGTCACATTAACATCTCCTTCTTTATTATTATTATTATTATTATTATTATTATTATTATTATTATTTCAAAATACAAGTTGATTGTATTAGCTAATTAGTGAACAAAAAGAGAAATTTTATTTACACACCTCATTCTAGATACACATTTTTTTCCCTACAATTTACATACGACTTTGTGGATATGTAAAATTACCAAAAAAAATATTTATATATTAAAAAAAAGAAACATATTTGAAATAAACTATCCCAAATGAGGAGAGACAAGTCAAAGAAGATCTCGACTATTGAAACTGTTTAAGGAAGATCTCAACTATTGAAACTGTTTGGGGAAAATATCTCAACTAGGTGAAACACTAAATATATAATTATATATGAAAATCCAAAGGAGAAGAGATCTAGTCAAGGAATATCTTAACTATTTGAAACTCTTCGGAGAAGATCTCAACTAGGTGAAACCCTTTAAGAAAAAGTAAAAACGTTCAAGGAAGATATTAATGAATTGAAACCATTTATAAAAAGGTAATTTATCCTTTAAGAAAAATCTCAATGAAGTGGAACTGTTATGTTGGGAACTCACTAGAAACAAATTTGGAAAAAACTCAATTCGTTCTGAAGGAAACCCTAGCAGCGCCGCTGCGTTGCACTCGTAACCTAGAAAATAATTCTTGTCTATCTCGGCCACCTTGTGGTTTCTTTAGTCTTCCCCTTCAGATCTTCAATCCTTAGTCTCCATCCCTATGGCCAACCTTGACGCTGTCACCCGTAGTTTTGCGCAAGCTCTCGCTATTACAGGCAATGATGTGGTGGATTTGTCGATCTTCCATGACGAGGACGACGATGATGTTTATGAGGAATATATGACAGTTCTTCGACTAACAAAAGACTCGTAGTAGCATTTGAGTTGTTTAACTGATCTAAAATTTACTCCTTATTTTACAATGTACACTGTTACTTAATTTTTTTTAGTCAAAGTTTATATAATGAGACAAAACACATGTTAATAAAACAAAAAATTAAAGTTATTTGATATGAGCACAATGTGCGACGATATTATATGTTTTTACCCTCATTTATGCTTTGTTTAACCCTTATTTGTCTAAGATAGAGTCATAATATAGTTTAGTATTAATTTGGTAGAGTTTGGTGAAAAGTTGGTTAAGAATCCGAAAAATGACTAAGTTTGAGGAATCTAAAAAATAATGCAAGTTGTCTTTTTCGTGATTCTGAGATGAGTAAAAATGCGATCTATCCTTGTCCGAATTTAATGAAATTTGGTGTGCTTATTATTTATATACTGAGGAATGTTGTGTTAAAATTCACCACCTTTCATAAAATCATTCCAATAATCAACACCAATCCACTTACCGAATTCTTCAACAAGGTTGTCACTTGGATTGTAATTTTCGATGGCTTTAGTTTCTTTGTATTTATACATTAATTTGTCTATGAATTATGTATGGATTCTTGGTTCCGATTTTGGTTTTGTTAATTATTCATGGGATTTCCGAATTCTTGTTATATTGTTTGGTTTTCTTGTGTTTAATTACCGAATTATGCTTGTGATTTAATTGAATATGGTATGATGGGCAGTAGGTTTTTGCATGTTTTCTTAATTTAATTAGGTTTATTTCCTTAATTCGTGTGCAACCGAAGGAGATGTCTAGATGCATTCGAAAGGCCATGAGTGTTGTCTAGATGTTGAATTCACTTGCCGATTTAATACATGTTGGATCATACGCGAAGTTGGTTTTAATGTGTATTTATCTAAGGGCTAGAGTAATTCTGGAAATTTACATGTCGAAGTGGGATGAGTGACGCCATACTGACATGTTCCAATTCGACATATTGTGCTTATGTGCTATTTGTGTTTAATTTCTACGCGAAGTGTTGTTAAACCGATTAGTACTATGTTTAGGATTATACGCGAAGTTAATTCTAAATACTTGTGATGTTTTGAATAATTAGATATACCGCGAAGGCTCTAATTAAATTGGAACTTAGTTGATCTTGAATACGATATTTGTTTGCTGCCCCTTTTACTTGTTTTAATTTCGTTGCATGTGTAATGAGTCTTGTGTTTTGTGATTGTGTGGAAGATGTTGATCAATTGTAAATAATAATTTAGGATTTAAATTTGTAAAAATCAGTAGGTAATTAGATTAAAATTCGACAAGCCCCCTTATGTGCAACAGTTTGTGTGATTGAAAGCCCTTGATTTCCCCGGATAGAACGATCCCTACTTGTCCTAACTACAATTGACAAAAGAAGGGTATTATGTGTATGAAGTTGTTTTGCAGGTACTTTGTGCTTGGATAATGTCTCCATCAATTTTTGGAGCCGTTGCCGGGGATGCGCCACTAGGAGGAGTGGCAAGACTAAGTAATGTGACATATCCTGCTGTTGCACCTGGCAAAACAGCAGAGTTTGAGTTGAAGGGTGGATTTATTCACCAATTGCCCAAGTTCTATGGATTAAGTAAGAGGATCCTAATCGCCATATCCACAAGTTTGAATTTCGATGTGAGTCAATGTGCCCAACTGGGGCAGATTTGCAGCATGTGAGGATGAAAGCATTTCCTTTCTCACTGGAAGAAAGGGCAGCCGAATGGTTCTATGCAATGCCACCAGGAAAAATGACGTCTTGGAACACAATGATGAAGAAATTTCTCACCAAATATTTTCCTTCATCAAGGGTGACACAAATCAGAAAGGAGATCACCTCAATTAGACAAGAGCCAGACGAGAGCTTTGATGTGTACTATGATAGGTACAAATCTTTGGTGGCAACGTGTCCTAATCATGGGATACATGAGGGTCTTTTACTCCAATACTTTTATGAAGGGTTGCGCCCTATGGAGAGACGATTTCTTGATTCAGCTGCTGGAGGATCATTAATGGAGAAGAGCAAAGAGGAGGTTAAGAACTTGTTGGAGATGCATTTTACTAACCAGCAACAGTTCGGGTCTACTTCCTCCAAGCGTGTTAGTGAGGCTAGCGGATTTGAGGAGTCTAGTGCCATCAAGGAGCTTCGTGAAGACATGGGGAAGATCACTCAGATGATGACACAAATGATGAAGCCGAAACAAGCTCAAGTTTGTGGTGTTTGCCGAATGGAAGGGCATGTAACCGATTTATGTCCTCAACTTGGAGTGGATGATCATTTTGAGGAGGACAATGCATTGGGATTTCCTCAACAACAAGGTGGGCAGCGGTTTGGGAATTTCAACCCAAGGTACAACGATCACCTAAATTTTCGTTGGGCCAACAACAGAAATGTTCAGAACCCTCAACCGTTGGCGCAACCACAAGCAAACCAAGGAGGCATGGCGTATCAACCAAGACCTCAAGGACAATTTCAGGGATTTGCAAGACCTCAGCAACAATTCTACAACAACAATGCTCAAGCATCATCAAACCCTAATTATGATGCAATGTTGAAGTCTTTGAATGATGCAACTCACACATTGTTGCAATCTACAACCTCAAACACTAAGGATATTTCTGAGCTTAAAAATCAGATGGGAAAGGTTGTGGATTTTATGGGGCAGATCCAAGAACAAGGGAGGTTACCTGGAGGAGTGATCCCTAACCCCAAGAATGAGCAAGCAAAGTCAATCACCACGAGGAGTGGTAAAGTCTTGGAAGGGCCGAATGTGGGGAAGGCAAGGGAGGACGTGTTGGTGCATGATGAGGATGTTGCTGAGCACAAGGTTGTACACGGCAATGAAGGGGCAGCACAAGGCAATGAGGCCGAGAAGAATAAACCGAGCAAGGAGGAGCTCGACGTTATGAAGAAAAGGGATTTGGAAAATGATCCCGCAACCTCAGAATCACACAAGGTAAATAACTCAACTCAAGTGGTTTAGTTAATACTAACCTATCTTTGTGTTTGCCTTTTCCTTCCAGATTTGCTAAATCGAAGAAGGAGAAATCAGATGAGGAGGTACTTTATATCTTTAGACGTGTGGAGGTAAACATTCCATTGCTTGAGTGCATCAAGCAAATTCCCAAGTATGTCAAGTTTTTGAAAGAGCTTTGCACAACAAGAAGGCATACTCGTGAGGAGCATGTGGTGAAGATGAGTGAGACAGTTTCAGCCGTCATTCAAAGAAAGCTCCCACCGAAAATGAAAGATCCTGGCAGTTTTACTATTCCTTGCATTATTGGACAATATTGTTTTTCTAATGTTTTGCTAGACCTAGGAGCGTCAATTAATGTGATGCCCTATAATGTTTACAAGTCTCTAGGTCTAGGAGAATTGAAGAAAGACAACGTGATTATTCAGTTGGCTGACAGATCTAACAAGTATCCTGAGGGATATGTTGAAGATGTTCTTGTGCAGGTTAATAATCTGATATTTCCTGCAGATTTTTATGTGCTTCATATGGAAGACTCGCCCCACAATTCAACTCAATTACTTTTAGGGCGACCATTTATGAGAACCGCAAGAACAAAAATAGATGTTGCAGAAGGCAACCTCTGATACGACCCGAATATGGAATTAACCTTTTACGGTGTTACGAGTACTTTTAGCGCTCGGGGATTGTTACGATTCGGAAAAATTCACAAGGTTGACTTCTAAATAAGTTGACCTGACCGAGGATTTTATTTGACGATGAAATAGAAGTCGTCGAAACGAGTTCGTGGACACGCGGCACGATTTATTTGGGGTTGGTATGAAAAAGTTGTGATCTAAAATCGGAAATTGTCCGATTTTGGACGAGTATAAATAGCCGCGGGGAATCTTCCCGAAACGGCATATTCCCTTTTTCTTCTTTTTCTTTTTCTTTTCTTTTCCCCTTCTCTTTCTCTCTCCTCTTCCCCGATCCGGATCGGCCTCTGGCCGATCTCCGCCGTCCGGCCAAACTGGGCGGCCGCACCGGTCGCGTTCGGACCGTCTCGGTTCCCTCGTCACGCCGGTGGTGGTGATTCACGACGAATCGCCGCCGTTTGGCCGTGCACAGCCCGAGAAGCTCTGAGCCCGATCGGGTGGTTCTCCCTCCTCCGGCCACGGTTTGGCCCGATTCCGGTCGGGAATCGAAGGCCTTGACCCGCACGTCAAGCCCATGGGAGGAATCGAACCAGTTTGCACGAGGTAAGGAGGAATTGGAATTTGAAAATTTTAGGGTTTTTGGATTTCGATTTAGAGTTTGTGATTTAGATGTTTTTGGTGGATTTGGAGGTTAGATTAGTGTTTAGAACATTGATTAGAGTCGATTGGGTGTAATTTGGTGTGGAATTGGTGGATTTTTGGAGAAATTGGACGTAGGGGGGGTTCGGCTGCTGTGCCGGCCGCCGTATGTGGCGGCTGGGGCTGTTTTTGGCGGCGGGAACGAGCTCCCGAGGTGGTGGCGATGGTGTTGGACGAATTTGGCCTCGATCGGAGGTGTTTTTGACCTCCGGTGGCGAAGCTGCCGGCGGCGATGGCGGCGGCGCTATTCCGGCGGCCAGAGGTAGATGACGATGAACAGTAACAGTAAAAGGTAAAAGTAAAACAGTAAAAAGTGAAAAGTAAATGGTAAAACAGTAAAAGTAAACAGTAAAACAGTAAATAGTAAAAGTAAAAGTTAAACAGTAAATGGTAAATGGTAAATAGTAATTTTGACTTTGACCATTTACTGTTGACTTCCAAAATTACGGTTTGACTTTCACTTTTACTGTTGACTTACCGTAAAAAGGGTAAAAGCTAATTAAAAGGATTTTACGACGGAATAATTATGAAAAGAATTAATCGGACACGGAGTGGGTGTCCTGAGTAAATTCGGACGTAGATTATCGGTACTAAAGCGTAACTCCTATACCGATAACTGAAAAGGAAAAATTAGGAGTTTTCAGACGAGCGAGGACGTCCGTGGTTTAGATTTTATATTTGTTTTCCGAGGTTTAGAAATTTACGATTTCGCCCATGTGACAGGTCGAGAGGGTACTCGACGGGACGAGAGCCGAAACGGCTACCAGCTCGGAAAGACTGTGAGTGGATTTTTATTTTTAAAACAAATGCATGCATGATTATTTTATTGGAATGAAAATTTCTTTTAAAAATGAAAATTTATTTTGATTATATGATTTTAAAGTATGAAAGATTATATGAGGAAAGGAAAAATATATGGTTATGTTATTGATAAAAAGGATATTTATACTGGAAATGAGATTTTCATGTGGTTTTATATTTTCGAAATATTTTGAGTATGATAATCCGCAGACCGGAATGAAATTCCGGGGATTTTGTAAATTTTATTATTTATGATTTTTCTGACATGCGAGGCATGTCGATGGGATTTATATATATTTGATTTGAGTTTACGGCATGGTGATTTGCCGGGTACTTTTGATTTTACGGCATGTTAATTTGCCGGGGATTTATGGTTATACTCTTTTGAGGCTACGAGTTTATGTGATTCTATATATATATATGAGCCTCGGACGTACGGTCGGGGATCGTACGGATTGTTATATATAAGGGGAAAGGGGTTTTTGGTTTGTTTTCCGATTTTCACCATACGAGGGTCCACGGTATTATTATATTGATGCTAGCTAGCGAGGCCTCATCCCACGCGAGGTGACGACTTGACCATATAGGTCAGATTCACGCTCGATGGTCGACGTAGGGTGGTGTATATTGAGGCGGTGACGTGTCTAGGTAGTAGACTTAGACACGGGGGGAGTCAATAGGACTCTCGGACCCGGAGCCTGACGAGGTTCCAGATATTTATGGTGGGTAGACTTTCCCCTGTTGCATGGCCAATGGGATTTGGTCATGAGGATGTTTTTCACTGTGATGGCGGGAATATTTCCTCTGTGAGACTTTCAGCTTTTAATAAATTCCCGCATCATTCGATTGAGATTTTTATATTATTATATGACGTGATTGAGGTATTTATACGATTATACGATGTGGCTTCGGGAATATTTCACTTATGAGACTTTCAGCTTTTGATAGATTCCCGAACCAGTGAATTAAGATTTCTATATTTTTATATTATCTAGTTTCGGGAATATTTTCTCTATGAGGCTTTCGGTATTTTATAGATTCCCGAACCAGTGGAATTGAGATTTCATATGACCAAAGAGATTGGTCGAGATGTTTTATAAGTTGATTTTCAAATGGTTATGATTTTATATGTATTATAAATAAACAAATGAGTTTTGTTTATTTGAGTTGTCAGCGAGGCTGAACTGCTTTAATAGAATTTTTCATATAACGTGATACGTTTATTTATACATATGCATGCATTGTAATTTCCGATTAATATGAAAAGGTGGGAAAGTGATAAAATGTCTTTAACTAAAAGCATTAGTTTTTAAATTATTTTATTTTTATCCACTCACTCTAACGTTTTTAAATTACTTTCCCCTGGGCCCTTCGTTTTAAAATGCCCAGTGTGCAGACTAGTAGTCGAGGTCAAAAATACTCAGGTCGAGGCATAGTCAACGTCAGTTTTGCTTCCACTCGGTAGGATCTTTTGATCCTTTATCTTTTGATTTTGTATCCTTAGTTACTTTCTGTAGAATGCTCTGATAAATTGTAGATGTTTTAAAAGTGATTTTTTACTTTGGTGTTTATTTGCGGCGGTTGTTGTGTTTTGGGGAGCAGGTGGCTCCAGGTGTTGAGGATGGATCTGGCTTTAGAAGCGTTTGTGTTTTTGACAGGTGTCGGTTGTCCATTTTAAGAGAGGTCATGCCGATTTTGTGGTAAAATCTCTCTTAAGGTGGTCCCCGCAGGATCTGATCCGGGTTTCGGGGTGAAATCTGGTTCGGGTCCTGTCAACCTCACCATGGAGTTCGATGGTGAAATAATTGGCTTCAACATATTTGAAGGTATGAGGTATCCGGTTTCTGACTTAAAACCTTGCTATGTTATTAATGTAGTTGATTCTTTTGCACAGGTTTTGTCAGAAACTTTGGATCAATAGCAACTAGCTATTGAGCAAGGGGCCGGAATTGACGCATTAGGGGAGGAGATTTCGATGGAGGCATGGCAAGATCTTGAGCCGTGCATAGCACAAGTAGTTGCCGAGCTAGAGGCAACACCCCACGTGATGAGGTCATGTCAATTTTTGTCAATTCCCATTTCCACTAATAAAATTCTACCATCTGTGGAACAGGCCCCTATTTTAGAATTGAAGGTGCTTCCCAACCATTTGAAGTATGTATATTTGGGAGACGATGACACACTACCAGTTATTGTGTCATCACAGCTGAGTGAGCAGCAGGAAGCACGTTTGACTAGCATGCTGAAGAGAAACAAGACCGCCATTGGATGGACGTTGGCGGATATCAAGAGAATCAGCCCTACAACTTGTGTCCATAGGATCTTGCTTGAGGAAGGAGCCAAACCTACTAGGGAGGGTCAGAGACGTTTACACCCCCTTATGATGAAGATTGTGAAGGACGAGGTGATCAAATTGCTGGATTGTGGAGTCATTTATCCTATATCAGATAGCCAGTGGATTGCACCTGTCCACGTTGTACCCAAAAAGAGTGGAGTCACAGTTGTGAAGAATGGCAAGGATGAGCTCGTGCCCCAACGATTAGTGACAGGTCATAGGATGTGCATCGACTACAGAAAACTGAATGCTATTACTCGAAAGGATCACATGCCTTTGCCTTTCATGGACCAGATGTTGGAGAGACTAGCTGGGCACGAATTCTATTGCTTCTTGGATGGGTACAGCGGTTACAATCAGATATGCATTCACCCAGATGATCAGGAAAAGACGACGTTCACATGTCCCTTTGGTACGTTTGCCTATCGACGCATGCCTTTTGGTTTATGCAACGCACCAGGTACATTTCAACGTTGTATGTACTCATTATTCTCTGATTATATTGAAAATATCATTGAAGTCTTTATGGATGATTTTAGTGTTTATGGAAAAGACTTTGATGCATGCTTAGAGAGTTTGGAATTAATCCTGAGAAGATGTGTAGAAACTAACCTTGTGCTTAATTGGGAAAAATATCATTTCATGGTAAAACAAGGGATAGTTTTAGGACACATAATTTCTGCAAAGGGTATTGAGGTTGATAGGGCAAAGATTGATATTATGCTTCACTTACCCTCCCCTACAACTGTAAGGGAGGTACGTTCGTTTCTTGGCCATGCAGGTTTTTACAGGAGGTTCATGAAGGATTTTTCGTTGGTGGCCAAGCCCATTTGTGCCTTATTGCAGAAGGATGTTCCATTCGTATGGGACAAAGGGTGTGAAGATGCATTTGTGAAGTTGAAGAAATTGCTGACGACAGCCACTATCATGGCGTCACCGGATTGGACGCTACCATTTGAGATCATGTGTGATGCTTCAGACTATGCAGTTGGAGCAGTGCTTGGACAGAGAAAAGATAAGAAGCCAAACGCCATATATTATGCTTCTCGAACACTTAATGATGCTCAATTGAATTACTCTACTACTGAGAAAGAACTATTGGCTGTGATATTTGCTTTAGAAAAATTTCGTTCATATCTTTTGAATTCTAAAGTGGTTGTTTATTCTGATCATGCAGCCCTTAGATATCTGATGAAGAAGAAAGATGCTAAGCCACGCTTGATTCGATGGATTCTCTTACTCCAAGAGTTTGACATCGAAATAAAGGACAAGAAGGGGAGCGAAAATGTTGTGGCGGATCACTTGAGCAGAATTGTGAAAGAGGAGGAAACGTTGCCACTTCAGGAAACTTTCCCAGACGAGCAGCTCTTTCGAGTGGACACAAAAGAACCTTGGTATGCAGACATTGTCAATTATTTAGTTACTAAAACTTTTCCAAGTACATGTTTGCAGGCAACCAAGACGAGGATCAAAAAGAATGCAAGACACTACATATGAGACGATCCATATCTTTGGAGGACTTGTAGTGATCAGGTTATAAGACGTTGTGTGCCACAAGAAGAGCATAGGCCGATCCTTGCATTTTGCCACAATGAGGCGTGTGGAGGACACTTTGGAGCTAAGAGGACAGCCCTCAAGGTATTAGAAAGCGGATTTTATTGGCCCACGATTTTCAAGGATGCATACACATTTTGTATGACATGTGATAGGTGTCAAAGGACAGGTAACATTGGTAAGAGAGACCAAATGCCCCTAACTCCTATAGTCATTGTCGAAATTTTTGATGTTTGGGATATAGATTTTATGGGACCTTTTCCTTCATCTAAGGGCTTTCTTTATATCTTATTGGCTGTTGATTATGTGTCTAAATGGGTGGAGGCGAAAGCCACAAGGACTAATGGTTCTAAAGTTGTTGCAGGTTTCTTGAGAACTAACATATTTTCAAGGTTTGGAGTACCTCGTGTGCTTATAAGCGATGGAGGTTCTCATTTCTGCAACAGAACAATTGAGGCTTTGCTCAAGAGATATGGAGTCACCCATAAGGTATCCACACCTTATCATCCTCAGACGAGCGGAATGGCGGAAGTGTCGAATAAAGAGATTAAGAGCATATTGGAGAAAACTGTGGGACCATCAAGGAAAGATTGGAGTGACAGACTTGATGATGCATTATGGGCTTACAGAACGACATACAAGACACCCATTGGGATGTCTCCATTTCGGCTCACATATGGCAAGGCGTGCCATCTTCCAGTAGAGTTGGAGCACAAGGCGTGGTGGGCAGTCAAGCAATTCAACATGGTGCTTGACAAGGCTGGACTTCACAGGAAATTACAGTTGAGCGAGCTTGAGGAAATCAGGAATGAAGCATATGATGCTGCGTGGATTTACAAGGAGAAGACGAAATTGTTTCATGACAAGATGATAAGAGGCAAAACGTTTCATATTGGTAAAAAAGTCTTGTTATTTCATTCTCATCTTACATTATTTCCTGGAAAATTGCGTTCTCGTTGGGTTGGGCCTTATATTGTTACTAATGTGTTTTCTCATGGTGCTATTGAAATTCAAAGTATTGAAACAGGAAAAGCGTTCAAGGTGAATGGTCATCGACTTAAGCCTTACTACGAACCTTTTGAGGAGCACACCATTGAGGAGATACAATTTAGAGACGCACCAAGATCCTGATGATAAGGAGAAGAGTCTAGGCTGAGTAGACTATAAACATTAAGTGCTGCATGGGAGGCAACCCATTTCAACCAAAATTGTGAAGGAGCCGTCTACGAGAGTTTGAATTTCTAAACCCTAAACTCATTTTGGTTGAATTGTATAAATGTGGAACTTGTGTGAATTATCAAATGCTTAGAAATTACTACATAATTTTTGTGTAACATTGAGGACAATGTAATTTTCTAAGTGTGGGATATAGAATATATGTTTCACATGTTTTTTTTTTGTTTTTTTTTAGTCATAAAAAGAAAAGAAAAATAAAAAATCGAAAAAAAAAATCAGAAAAAATTAAAAATTTTCGTTGCTTTTGTGTAATTTTTTGTTTTGTTTGTTTTGTTTTTGAGTTTAGTTGCCCCTAAATAGTCTATGATGAATTTATCTTTGAATGCATAGATGATGGTTTTGCATAATCTTGAAAATAATTGTGAGTTTCATGGACTTTGTGATTGGTATGAACATTTGAGACTTGAACTTATTTGTGTAATAAACATGTATGTTGTGTTGATTTTGTTCCATAATAACCTGTGTGAGCTTTGATGCCATATACTTTCCTTCTTGAGTGATAAAAATGGGCAGAATTTTTCAAAAACTTCATTATTCTTTGATTATTCAATGACTATGTGCCATAGCTTTTAATGAACTCTAGAATGCTAGAACTTGCTCTTGACAATTTTTGAGACTATTATTCATGAAATGCCTTGATTTTGAAAAGGATTGAAAAGATCATGTTAGGATTACCACCATTGCCAAATAAAGCTTATGTCTAATTTGTGTCCGTCGTCGGACTCCTTAGTTTTAACCCCTTTGAGCCGATATTGTGCCATTTTATTTCATCACCATGATACACTTTCCTTGAGCTTAGAACAATTTATCCTTTCCATTGTTGTCAAGACTTGGTAAAGTTTATTTGGAATTTGTTATTTGAAGTGATGTTGTGAAGTAAGTGTGGGGTGAACTTGTCCAATTGCATGAAAAGAGTGTTGTTGCCGAAATTAAAAAGAAAAAGAAGAGAATTCGGACAGAAAAATGAAAAGAAAAATTGAGCCGAATAAAATGAAAAACAAAGAATATTTCGGCAATGAATTGAAAAGAAAAATAATTGGATGAGTTCTTGTGATGAATTTGGAGTTTGTTTTACAATTGAAGATCTATTAATATCATATTTGACCTTTGTTCATATTCACTATGTTATGGGGAAGAAAAGAATGAAGTTTGGGCCCAGCATGATGAAATTTGGCCTTTGGAGTGATGACATAAGGATTTATTGAATTTTGCTAAGTCTTGGTGACATTTTATCACCACTATTCTAAATGCGAATTCCTTATGCCAATCCCCATTATCACCTTTATGTTGATCTTTTCATGATTCTTAAAATGGGTGAACTTTGATTTGTGGAGATTTTTGTCAAGAGTTGAGCTTATGGCTTTGGTTCATTGGTGCACATAGTTGTTACATGAAGTTTTTCCAGAAAATTGATTCACAAAGTGCTTTTATTTGATGAAATATGCGAGCTATTTGTTACCTTATAATCTGTTCTCTTGCATATACTATGAGTGAATTGCCATATCATGAGTGAAAAGAAGAGAGTATGCCTAGTGAGGAGGATGAAATCAACATAACATGTCATTGCTTGTGATTTTCGTTTCTTACTTGTTCATGCTTTGATACATGTCTATGACGCTCGGGATTTATGTGCTTACATTGAAATGCTTAACTTGAAAGCTATGTGTTTTAAAGATCCTGAGACAATCATTTAGGGGCAGTAGTTGAGTCTTTTTGTTTTTGTTTTGCTAAGGGACTAGCAAAGGATAAGTGTGGGGTAGTTGATAGGAGCACAATGTGCGACGATATTATATGTTTTTACCCTCATTTATGCTTTGTTTAACCCTTATTTGTCTAAGATAGAGTCATAATATAGTTTAGTGTTAATTTGGTAGAGTTTGGCGAAAAGTTGGTTAAGAATCCGAAAAATGACTAAGTTTGAGGAATCTGGAAAATAATGCAAGTTGTCTTTTTCGTGATTCTGAGATGAGTAAAAATACAATCTATCCTTGTCCGAATTTAATGAAATTTGGTGTGCTTATTATTCATATACTGAGGAATGTTGTGTTAAAATTTCAGATCAATCGGAGTTCGGGAAGTCACTCAAAAGATGGCTGCAACTAGGCAGTCCGAGCAAACCAATCCAGGGACTTCCAGGATTTTCCTGGGACTGTGTCCCAACTTCGAAACATTATTCCCGACGACTCATACGGAATTTGATCAAACGGTTTTATATGGAGGTAGCTATGTGTATCTAGTTTCTTTGGAACTTGGAATCGCATCAATCGGAGCTCTGAGGAGGAAGTTATGCCAGATTTACTGGAGTAAGGTCATTCTGCCGGGAAAACAACAACTTTCCCGGTTGCACAAGGAAAGCTTTCCTTTGGACTTTTGAAGCATGCATCGGATATTATGGATCTAAATATATGTCCATACTAACTTAATGAGAAGATTCAAGTCCAAAATAAGGCCAAGAAGAGTCTAGAAGAAAAGAATTCAGATAATAAGAGAAAGAAAAAGAATCCTGATTAATTTCGGGAAAATTCATGTGCACGTCTCTCAACTTCCATGGACTCTCCCGGAAAGCTCACAATGAATCAGAATTCGAGCCTTATATGGATAGAAAGCTACGGGAGTCTAGTTTCCAACCCAACTGGAATCACCTCAATATATATTTTCTAGAGAAAGATATTCTATAATCTTCACTCGAAGGTCAAATCTGCCAGCAGGATAAGTTTGAGAAAAACTAGGTTTTGTAAACCCTAGCTGCCTCCCTTGCCTCTATAAATACCACAACATAATTTCAGAATAATCATCTTCTCTTCCTCACTTAAACTTGCCGAAACTCTGCCGAATTCTCTCCAAAAATCCTTACCAAGAACATAGCCGAACCATCTTTCACCACCTTTCATAAAATCATTCCAATCATCAACACCAATCCACTTGCCGAATTCTTCAACAAGGTTGTCACTTGGATTGTAATTTTCGATGGCTTTAGTTTCTTTGTATTTATACATTAATTTGTCTATGAATTATGTATGGATTCTTGGTTCCGATTTTGGTTTTGTTAATTATTCATGGGATTTCCGAATTCTTGTTATATTGTTTGGTTTTCTTGTGTATAATTACCGAATTATGCTTGTGATTTAATTGAATATGGTATGATGGGCAGTAGGTTTTTGCATGTTTTCTTAATTTAATTAGGTTTATTTCCTTAATTCGTGTGCAACCGAAGGAGATGTCTAGATGCATTCGAAAGGCCATGAGTGTTGTCTAGATGTTGAATTCACTTGCCGATTTAATACATGTTGGATCATAGGCGAAGTTGGTTTTAATGTGTATTTATCTAAGAGCTAGAGTAATTCTGGAAATTTACATGTCGAAGTGGGATGAGTGACGCCATACCTGCTAACATGTTCCAATTCGACATATTGTGCTTATGTGCTATTTGTGTTTAATTTCTACGCGAAGTGTTGTTAAACCGATTAGTACCATGTTTAGGATTATACGCGAAGTTAATTCTAAATACTTGTGATGTTTTGAATAATTAGATATACCGCGAATGCTCTAATTAAATTGGAACTTAGTTGATCTTGAATACGATATTTGCTTGCTGCCCCTTTTACTTGTTTTAATTTCGTTGCATGTGTAATGAGTCTTGTGTTTTGTGATTGTGTGGAAGATGTTGATCAATTGTAAATAATAATTTAGGATTTAAATTTGTAAAAATCAGTAGGTAATTAGATTAAAATTCGACAAACCCCCTTATGTGCAACACTTTGTGTGATTGAAAGCCTTTGATTTCCCCGGATAGAACGATCCCTACTTGTCCTAACTACAATTGACAAAAGAAGGGTATTATGTGTATGAAGTTGTTTTGCAGGTACTTTGTGCTTGGATAATGTCTCCATCATTATTTAAAGTGTAAATTTCAGTTTTCTAAAAAAAAAAAAATATTAAAATAGTTAACCACCTTAAATAAGGTAAAATTTAAAGACGACCATGAATTCATAGAGTCAAAGAATTTAGAGAATTCAGTATTTTCCTTATATGGTAAATTCGGAGATATGACCTTTTTTTCTCGTACAGCTTTTAACCATGGTTGGAAGAATGATTTCATCTTGGTTGGATTAACCACTACCCTCTCTCTCCTCTGGTTGGATATTAGCTGTCAAATAAACATTAAAATAAAGAAAACAAAAAGGAGAATGAATTTTTTCTTTTAATCTTAATTTTGAAAAACTTGCTCTCTCAACTTTATAAAAACACCTTGAAAGGCAATCTCTTGTGTTTCCCTTCTCTCCCAGTCTCCCTCTTCCCCCCTTCCCAGCTTTCATTTCACACTCTCTTGCGAAATCCCAAACTCCCTTTCCCTTCATCTCTCTGAAGACCCCTGTTTCTCTGTTATTCAGTGATTCAGGCAAGTTTCCATTACGAATAGTTTAACTATTGTGTAAAGTTTTATACTTTACCAAGTAAAAATCCAAGAGTGAGCCAGAAAGTTTCACTCTTTATTCATAAAAAAAAAAAAAAAAAGCGGAAGAGAAGAAACTGACATAGCTACAGAGGGTTGGAGTACCTGGGTTGTCTCTGCTAGCAGTTTCTGGAGGAGGTGGGTTTTCAGGGACTCTCTCTCTGCCTTATGCTCTGAACCCAATATGATTGTTAGCTCTCTCTGCAATGCAAGCGCCAGGTTCTCGGTGAGTTCCACACCTCTTTTTTTTTGCCAAACTTCTTAATTTTGAGAAAAAGAGTAAAGAGACAACCTGTTTGGCATAGAATTTGTTGTATTCGTGTGTATCAAAATAGAATCTGCATCCATTCCAATGAATAACTTTGGTTGATGTCCACTCGATCAATAAGCTTGGTTTTTTTTTTCTTGCACATTTAATAAAATTTCATTTTCCTTTATTTTTTTTTTCTGCAGTATGTGTGTATTTGGTATTGGTTCAGATACTCTTTGATATTTAATAGGTGGGAAGATTGTGTACGCAAATTAAAAAATTATGTTTCATCGTTCAATTCATGCACAGTATATAAATTTGATGTCTGGACCCACACCAAATGTATCATTTTTGATTATTTCAGTTTGTTCTCAATAATCCAATTCCACTCACGGAAGCTTATCAATGATTTGATCTTGTGGCTTTATTTTGTATTATATATTAAACCCCTTTAATGTAGCGTTTGGTTGGTTTATGTCTGTGGATTTAATGAAATCATGGACCTTTGGTCCATTCTAATAGGCTTCGGATTCTTATTTATAAAATAACCTGCATTATTCTCCACCTTAAAAAGCATAGGCTTATTAATTTATTATGAGTTGGTGATTGTGTTTTCACTCTACGATGGAGTCGTTGTCTGTTTGTGAGTGTGTAGTAGTTTTTATAATTGGTTAGCTTCAATGGTCTATGTATTCTATATTACATCCTGAGTATGGATTACAGCGTAAACTTCTGACCAAAATACTGAATGTCTTGTTTATATTAGACACATTAATAATTGAGTGATAGCTTTGCATGCTGTCGTGTATAGTTTGTATAAAACTCGGTTTTCTTTTGGTGAAGATTTGATTTGGTTAATTTAAAGAAGACTGAGAATGACATTGAGCTTAATAAGAGCATCTCCAACAGCTTCCCCAAAATTTTTGCAAAATAGGGAAGCAAAAGTTAAAATCTCTAAAAAGTTTATGCTTCAACTCCAACAGCTTCCTTATTTTGCAGATTTATGCATTTATTACAACAACAAAATATTAACTATTTAAAACAAATCATTTAAGAAAAAGTAGTTTTGAATTATATAAATTATTTAAGCAAGATAAATATTAATGTTGCTGAAAATTGGTTGGTTGTGAGTTGTTGGAATACGTGAAAATTAATATTGTAGTTATCTCCAAATTGTTTTAGAGATTCTGTAAATTTGGAGAATGTATTGCTTTCTTTCATCTATTTCCCTATTTTAGAGAATGAGATGGAGAAGCTGTTGGAGTGAAAAAAGACCTAAAATCATTAAAAATTGAGAAAATCAAGAAAATGGAGAAGCTGTTGGAGATGCTCTAATAGACTAATTACGGTGTTCCTGGATTCTTCGTTATCAAAATCAAAGGGTCGACTGTTAATCTTCTATTCCTCTAGGCAATATCACATGGGTGCCTTCCTGCAGATTATACCTTTACTGAACGACTTTCACTTTGACCAAAAAAAAAAACGACTTTCACTTAACCCTTTGCATTAATGAGCCATATTGGAAGTGAAGGATGAACCAGGCATATCCTCCTGAACAAACAGAACTGTGAAATTTTATGACAAGCATATTAGATGGTTGTATTCCCAAATTATGGACTACTTTGCTACACTCTCTAGTATTTATTGACAAAAAAACAAAAAAAAAAAAACTCTAGTATTTTACTGCACATAGGAGGACCTTGATAACTTCTCTTTGTCTGGAGATCGACAGTCATGTTGTATAAGAACTGGGTAAAGTGTCAAGTTAACAATGATTGTTCGGATGTGAGCATTTGTTACACTATTTTTCTTAGGCATAGTGATTTATCTTTCTGCTGTTAAACTAGGGAGAAGAAGGGTTTGATGTAAGAAAGATGACAGAACACAAAAGAAGCACCTGCTCTGTTGACCAAAGCATTGTCACCGCTCTTGCATCGAAGCGACACAAGACTGATTTATCCATGTCAACAAAGGTTTCTATTCCTTCCTTTCCCTCCTAATTCTGTTCTTGAGTTGCAGACATTGTAAATCAATTAATTTAATACCTGTGTTCTTCTGTCAAGGAATATCATTTTCTTAGAATTTAATGTTCTGTAAAACTTTTGTTGCAGTTACTTTGATCTTGTTCCTTTTTTTCTCTATGCAATTGATATTTGGGAGCCATTCTGGCTTCAGATAGCCTCCTGAATAAGCTTTTGAACTTGAAAGTTTCACCTTGAGGCATCAGAATTGTCTTTAATATGCCGAATACAGATTCCGTTACACATTCGCTTTTGATTTAGATCCATGATAAATTGCTTATCATTCCTTTACTTTATTTTTTAACCTGTTGATTAGAAACTGCTCTACTTTTTATGTCATTTCTTAGATGCTTCAGATGTTATTTTTCAAACTGCAATAGTAGAGAAAAGAGGACAACCTTTAGCAACCAATGTAGTGAGTTATTTTAAAGAGGATATGTTAAGGCAATATTCTCAATGACGATCTAATTTTACTTCAAATGTCACATTTTTTTCCTTCTCTTTAGTATTACACACTACCTACGTTTCAACATTTATCCCCGCGCTACTTGTCTTTTGATTCTTGTCTTTATGTTCTGCTTTTAGGAGAGAAAAGAGAAGCTTGGTGAACGAATTGTGGCTCTCCAACAGCTTGTTTCACCCTACGGAAAGGTACATAGCATACATCAGTCATTCTCATTAATGTATGGACTGTAGAAGCATAATACAGAATCGTGGCATCACGGCATCAATTGTTTCCTTTTATGAGCTCTTGGAATTAGTATTTTAGATGTCTTGGGTCCGTGAGGCTTCTGGTATGACTGCAAAGTGATACAGAATGTTCATGCTATATCTCTTCTCATATAATTTCCAATACTAAATGTTAGTTGTGTGTATATGTGCCTGAGCTCTGTGGTTCTCTTCATTTTATTGCAGACAGATACAGCTTCTGTCTTGCTGGAGGCAATGGATTATATCCGCTTCCTTCATGAACAAGTCAAGGTTAGCTAATTATTTTTATGTGAACTGATGATCTCTGTTCCTGACTCCCTAACTGGTTTAAACATGTGTAGTTAAACACAGGCTGTATATTGAGATTGTTTTTGTGAACTTTTGATGGTATTAAAATCAAACCTCATATCCTTTTCTTTATCCAAATAAACATGTAAATGATTTCACCTGCAAATTTCAGTTTTTGATCAGTTAAATCAACCATATACATCAAATGGTGGTATATATGGCTGAGACGTCCATTTTTATAGACATTCCTTAATTCAGAAGTCAAAGTAAAAACAATCAAGATTAGAGTGACTTTAATTTTCTGTTATTTTCAGTGTTTCGGGTCTGTAACTATATGTCTTCAATAGCTACTGTGTAAAATAGTAACAGATTTGGCTTTCTTCTTGTTAACGGATTTAGGTGTTGAGCGCTCCATACCTCCAAAGCACACCAACAGCTAAGATGCAGGTGAGCTTGTCTGGACATAATTTTACTTATTGTCAAATATATTTAGAAATTTTCTCTGGGTTATATAACATTCATCGAATGCTGCAATATGCCATGATTATAAGACTTCCTAATCATCAGTGATGATCCTTTGGACTGAGGAAAGCGGTGTGAAGCGCATGGATCAAACATGCTGCTCTTTTCTTCACACCTTTGTGTTTACTTTATGATTTTATTTGTCAGGAATTGCAGCAATTCACCTTGAGAAGCAGAGGTCTTTGTCTCGTTCCGGTTGATTGCACAGTTGGAGTTGCTCAGAGTAATGGTGCAGACATCTGGGCTCCCATTAAGACTACTTCCCCCAAATTTGAGAGCGTGACCTCAAATTTCTATTGATAGATAATGTCGAGCTCAACCATTCAAAAAATCCAAAGGATATTAAAGATGCTAAATTGGAGGCAGTGTAAAGGATTAAAAGGGTGACCAAAAGCCAAATCATTTCTAAAGAACAACTAATTTTCTGAAGCGGACATGGATTCATAATTGAAACTCTTAGCACGACGCTCTTCATATATAGTTATGCGGGAACTTCATTTAATGCTTTCCTTAAACCATTCTAGTTTTATGATTGGTGGTAGGATGAGCTTCTAGTACTCTTAGGTTTATTTTTCACTTGAAAAATCTGCGAAATGTATATTTATGAGGTTCTTATAAACATATTTATCAACCTTGGATTACCGAATCTTGGGTTCGCCCCTTCCTACATCTTTTGCTTTTATTTTATGTGGCTTGACATAATTACTGAGAGGTTCCCGCTAGACCTCCGGTTTGGCAACTCAATCCGTTACTCGCTAACCGCCGCTAAACTATTAACGGATTCCCAACCCTTCCATTTCTGCCTCATTTAAGTAAACTATTAACGGATTCCCAACCCTTCCATTTCTGCCTCATTTAAGTAAACTATTAACGGATTCCCAACCCGTTAACTAACAGGTGGGAAAGGGTTGGCCAACGGAATCAATCGATTCTCTTTAAAAGAAAAAGGAATAAAAGAAAGCACCTAACCCTTCAGATACTCACTCCCGGCCGTGTGGTCAGAGAAGGGATCCGATTGATCCTGCGCTTGGTATTGTCGTCGGCTTCGAAGGAGCAGTCTCTGGAGACGAGACCAACAGGTCTGCCACCAATGGCGCTGACGAGTAGCTGCAGACAATGTAGAAGGTGATTTCTTACCTCCTAAGCGACACCGATGGTGAGATGAGGAGCTCGTATAAGTTGCAACTAGGGAAATGGAGATTATAATATAGATTGTAGAGGTGGGTCGAAGTTGTTCTAGTCGTGATCAGGGCTGGTCCTGTGTAATTGGAGGCCTTGGGCAAACTTTCAAATATGACCAATTTGTGTGTAAATTATCAACCTAATTTAAATGGTCAAGGGTATCATATGTTGATCTGAACAGAGATCAGGCATGACCTGACCACATTTAGATCCAAAAAACTATGGATTGCAATTAGATCGAAACGTATATATGCGAATACGCAGCATGCTTGTTTACAAGCCGTTTGTGCCTATACTCTCGTATCGTCGTGCCCTACTTTCTTAAACTATGGAACTAATTTATAAAACTATATTTTCTAATAGGAGAGACTAATTTAGTGATAAGATGAGTTAATATCTAAATGCGATACAATTAAGCTAAGTTAAAATAATTCTAGGTTCGGGGTGTTACATAATTTCTCCTAACTATTTTCTAATTTCCTCAAATGCCCTTAGGTGTTTGTTTCTGCTCAAACCCGGGGGCCTGGTAGATACAGATGAATCCAACTCGATCTCCTGTAAACCTGCTTACTAAGGGAAATACCGGGCGGGCCGACCTTCTCCTCTCCGATTCCTAAGTTAGTATAGTTAGGATATATATAACTTGAGCACGTATGTAAGCGGTGAGTGAGATAAGTTACCTATTAATGAGGGTAGTTGGGGCCCTTATATAGGCGGCTGGGGGCGAGGGCTGGCCTCACCCTTCGATGTGGGACTGGTTCCCCACAAAGGGCAGTTCTGGTGACCTCTTTGGCAAGCAGGCGCCCCCGGTCCCAGGGTCCCTGGCACCCGGATAGACTGCTGGACCCCGAGGCCGGGTGCTGGTGGTTCGGTCCTGGGCCTCGGGCCGGGCCCGGGTGCACTTGCTGCGGGTCTGTGGGCCTGGTGTAGCCCCTCTGCGGCTACTGTCAACAAGTCCCCCAAGTTCCCGGTCAAGTGCAATCTTGAATGGGGACTTAAGTCTGTCTTGCTCTTGTCCCGCAGACTTGCAGGGTTACCAACCCAACGGTGCCCAGTCCCCCAAGTCCGCATTGAAGATTGGGCGTGACCGGGGTGAGTACCTGTTTACCGATGGCAAGCAACAGTTTATAAGTACGTTTGTAATATAAGCAGCACTATGCTCAAGTGTTGTGGTGCTATGAGCATGGTGTGGGGTGAAGCCCGGAGAGTGTATGAGATGATGCCATGATGCCATGCAGTAGATGTGTGCATGGAATGATAATGGAGCGTTGAAATCCGCCATGCAATAGATGTGTGCATGGAATGATAATGGAGCGTTGAAATCCGCCATGCAATAGATGTGTGCATGAACTCTCGACCGGGCACTCTGCCATATCGGTACGGAGCGGAGTTCAGTGGGCCACTACCGGGCGTTCTGCCATATCGGTACGGAGCGGAGTTCACTGGGCCACTACCGGGCGTTCTGCCATATCGGTACGGAGCGGAGTTCACTGGGCCACTACCGGGCGGTCTGCCATATCGGGACGAGTCCCAGGTGAACTTAAGCACTGGACCTCGACCGGGCGTTCTGCCATATCGAGACGAGTCCCAGGTGAACTTAAGTACTGGACCTCGACCGGGTGTTCTGCCATATCGAGACGAGTCCAGGAGTATGGGACCTCGACCGGGCGTTCTGCCATATCGAGACGAGTCCATATTGCTAGGCTGCGGGGAGATTACCCCGGTGTTGCGGGCTGTTTAAAGCGCCGATGAACACTTGCTAGTTCTTCTCAGCTTGTGCTGAATAAGCGTTGAGGTAAGGGGGTGGCGTTGAGGTGACAAGGCTCGCCGTGCAGCCCCACGTTGATCGCGGTTCAATGCGATGCAGGGTTTTTATCCTGCTGGACAAGAGTACATGGGTTAGTTGTAAACTGACCCGGGTGTATAAAGCCCATGCCGGTCGAATGTTCTCATGACCGGGGTCGTGCCATGGAACCAGGCGGGACTCGACCGGGCGTCCTGCCATATCGAGACGAGTCCCCCAGTGAAATGCCATGGGGCCGGGTGGATTGCGTTCCCGGAAAAATGCTCTCGAGCCGGTTGAATGTTACGTAACCGGTGGGTGGATCTCGACCGGGCGTCCTGCCATATCGAGACGAGTCCCCCAAGAGAGATGCAACTGGGTGGACTCGACTGGGCGTCCTGCCATATCGAGACGAGTCCCCCAGTGACATGCAGCAAAGAAGCCATGCAGCCGGTTGAAAGATCATAACCGCGAACTGCCATGGTGCCGGGCGGATGGCTCATACCCAGAACGGTGCTCTCGAAGCGGTTGAAGAATCATAACCGGTGAGAGGTCTTCAAGCCGGTTGAAAGATCATAACCGGTGAGATGCAGCTGGGTGGACGTCGACCGGGCGTCCTGCCATATCAAGACGAGTCCCCTAGTGACATGCAGCGAAGAAGCCATGCAGCCGGTTGAAAGATCATAACCGCGAACTGCCATGGTGCCGGGCGGATGGCTCATACCCGGAACGATGCTCTTGAAGCGGTTGAAGAATCATAACCGGTGAGAGGTCTTCAAGCCGGTTGAAAGATCATAACCGGTGAGATGCAGCTGGGTGGACGTCGACCGGGCGTCCTGCCATATCGAGACAAGTCCCCCAGTGACATGCAGCGAAGAAGCCATGCAGCCGGTTGAAAGATCATAACCGCGAACTGCCATGGTGCCGGGCGGATGGCTCATACCCGGAACGGTGCTCTCGAAGCGGTTGAAGAATCATAACCGGTGAGAGGTCTTCAAGCCGGTTGAAAGATCATAACCGGTGAGATGCAGCTGGGTGGACGTCGACCGGGCGTCCTGCCATATCGAGACAAGTCCCCCAGTGACATGCAGCGAAGAAGCCATGCAGCCGGTTGAAAGATCATAACCGCGAACTGCCATGGTGCCGGGCGGATGGCTCATACCCGGAACGGTGCTCTCGAAGCGGTTGAAGAATCATAACCGGTGAGAGGTCTTCAAGCCGGTTGAAAGATCATAACCGGTGAGATGCAGCTGGGTGGACGTCGACCGGGCGTCCTGCCGAGTCCCCCAGTGACATGCAGCGAAGAAGCCATGCAACCGGTTGAAAGATCATAACCGCGAACTGCCATGGTGCCGGGCGGATGGCTCATACCCGGAACGGTGCTCTCGAAGCGGTTGAAAAACTAGGGAAGTGGAGGGGGGCCTGACGCCTTGGTTCCCGCTCCTAACTACCCTGTCGCCAGCGTGCGAGACAAGTGGCTGACATGCATTTAAGGAGGAAGTCCATCAGTCCCGTCAGTTATGATGGCATGGGCAGTTTACCAATGCTGGGACACGTGCCAGTAGGGAGCGGTCTTGAGATGGAGGGCCTGGATTCACAGGCGTTTTGAGTTGCCCTGATTGCGTGTTTGGCGGGATTTATAAGCGCCTAGGGCACCGGTCCCCTCTATAAATAGGCCTCTCCTGCTCTCCTTTCTACTTTTGCTTCTTGCTTTAGAGAAACTAAGTGAAAGAGAGAAATCCGACAGAAGCTCTGAGCCCCTTACCCCACGAGATCCGTTTTCTCGAGCGCTCCCTACTCTCTTCCTACCATTGCTCGCTGCTTTCGCAGGGCGGACTGTCCTCGGTTGAGCATATTAATCGGTAAGTTTGTTGATTTCTTTGCCCCGGTGTTGCTCTTGTTTTGGTTTGTTTTGCGGCGGGGGGGGGGGGGGGGGGGGGGGGGGGGGGGTTAGGGATCTCTGTTGTTGACTGAATTGCTCTGCGGCAAACTTGAGGCGAGGCCGTTGAAGGCGCTGTTGTAGCCTGTTGCTGACGGGCGCTAGGGTTTTGTTTCTTCCCCTAGGTTAGGATGTCTTCTTCAAGTTCTGACCGGGCTTCCGAATCGGCTGCCAGGGGTCCTATCGTGGACGATGTGGAGAGGCTGGACGACTGGCTCGGTTCGGAATCCCCGGAGATGGAAGCCGCTGACTGCTCTGGCAGCAGGGCTTCGTCTCCGGCTTTGTCTTCGTCTTCCGGGGCTGAATCCTCGGAGACTGAAATACCGCACGGGGTGCGCCTTGCGGATGCCCCGGCCGTAAGCTACACCATTGGCAGAGGGAAGGGTGCCGTGGTGTGCGATGAACCGGAGGGTAGCATGACCCCTGGAGAGATAGCTGCGCTTCGGGAAACGTGGAGTATCCCGGATGAGGTTCTGCTGCGGCCCCTGAATCCTGGAGAGTCAGCCTGCAACCCGGAGGCAGGTTGGGTTGCCGCGCACCAGGACCAGTTCCGGCATGGATTCTCGCTCCCGCTGCCGGATTACGTGCAATACATGCTCAGTGTGTTGCAGGTGTCCCCAGTGCAGCTTCCTGGGCTTCAGTGGAGGCGACTACTGAGCCTCGGCTGCCTATATGATCTGTCCGGAATGAGTATGCCGACGGTAAACGAATTCCGGTCCTTGTACAGGTTGTCCTACTCCAGGAAGCAAGGGTCCCGAGGTTGCCTGTCCTTCAACGCCCGGAACCATCAACCGATCATCACCAATATGCCTACATGGGTAGATAACAGCTAGAGAAAGAAGGTGGTGATGGTTGGCGGGAGGTGGCAGGCGAGGAAGAAGATGTATCGGGTTTCTGGCGCCTTCCAACCCATTGGCGACCAGTCGTTCGAGCTATCCGATCTGGAGCAGGAGAGGATCTCGACCATACTCGGATGTTGGGACAATCTGGAACGGAGTTCCTTCAACTTTATCCGGCGAGAAGTGCTGGAATACTGCCAACTCGGACGGGGTCCCGGTGCGTAGTAGGCCTTAGCGGTGATACTTGCGCTAATTCTGGCAAAATGCTAACTGTTCGCTTTCCTTGCAGGTGCGTCTTCCCGGGCGGTCATCAAGCCCGAAACCACTCTCTCAATGGACGGGGAAGACCTTCTTAACAAGCTGAAGGAGAAAGGCGAGACCGTCTCGCGGACGTCGGTGGACGAGGAGTCCGGCCGGCTCACGACTCATCCGGAACCGAGGGCCATGGATGTTGATGTCGGCGCCTACATCCTGAGGCGGGTGAAGACCCATCCTGATGCGCCCAAAGCGGTGTCCGGAAAGGGCAAGACTACCGGGAGGCCAGTGAGGATTCCTGGTGGAGTGAGGCGGGGAGATTCCTTCCTCCGCGCTGGTGACGCTCACCGGCGGGTTGTCACGGGAGAACCTGGCCAAACGGTTCAGGGTATCCAGCGGTGCACAACCTACCTCTGCCGGGGAGAAGGCTACCGGGGTCTGGCAGAGCAGTCCCGCGCCTGTGGAGGTACCGAGGGGAAGCCCGGACAGTGCAATCGTCCGGCAAGTGGCGGCGGACTTGGCCGACCTTGGTCTGGACAGACCCGGGGTTGCGGGAGCCCTGGCGGGCGGGAACCGCCCAAAATGCAAGGAATCCGTCCTTCGGGTAAGCACCAACTGGTGCCACTACACCGCTTGTAGGTTGCTTCTCTTACTGCCCGACTAACCGTTTCTGTTTGCTGTGCAGTTGCTGTACAGTCTGTACCAACCGGACACGAGCGAGGAACTGCCGGAGCTGAAGAGGCAGATAGCTGCTTTATCGGAGGCCCGACAGCGCCTGGAGGTGGAGAAGTCCCGCTCGGATCGGGAGAAGGCCAGATCGGAGGAGAGGGCCAAGAAGTTGGAGGAGCAGAATCGGAGCCTGGAGAAGGAGAGGGCCGAGCTGGAGGCCAAGGTAGATGAGCTCCAGGTGGGAGCCGCCGCTCTGCGCGCCACTGCCGCCGCTGCTGCCGGGGAAGAGGGCCCAGGGCAATATGAGCGGTTCGTCCTCCGATACCGAGAGAGCGACGAGTTCCTGGGGTTCCTGGAGAAGGCCAGGGAAGAGGGCATCTCGGATGCGTACACGGAATGGGCGGGGAAGGGGTGGTTGGACACTTCCCTGATGCCGGTTGCTGTTGAAGGAGATATCCATGAGCAGTCGAACATCCCTCAGCAGCCGGTGGAGGGGCAGGAGGAAGAAGAGATTCGCTCGGACTTGGATTCTTTTACCAACGGTACCAAGTCTCCCCAAGCCAGAGTCGGCGCCGGGTCCGAAGCCAACGATGAGGGTACCGCAGGAGAGGCCGGCGGACTACCTACTGAGGGTGGAGTCGTGGCTCCTTAGGATTTTCCTTGCTCCTCCTTGTAATCTTTCCGGAACGGTTACTGCTTGTGTACTTGCTTGATTATGAATATACTTGAACTGGCGGAGCCGGTAGAATTTTCTCAAAAGTAGCTTGCATATATTTGTGATATTCTTTACAACGGTAGAACCGGTGATATGCCAAACTAACCGCTCGGAGATTTGGCGGGTTCACCAGGCCTGGTTATTCTCCCGGTCGGGGTCTGCTCTTCTTTCCCCCACGTACCGCTGGAGCTGGCCGTCATTAATCAAGCCCTGCACCGCTGTCTTGAGAGCATAGCACTGGCTTGTCCGATGAGTAGCCTCATCATGATAGGAGCAGTACTTGCCCGTCTGCGCCGTTGTAAGCTTCCCCTTCGGGTGCCTTCTCTTGGGCGGTGGGGGGATGACGCTCCCGTTCTCAAGTAAAATATCCTCGTAGGAAGTGGTGAGAGCGGTGAAGACTTCTTGACCGGCCGGTGGTGCTGGCATGATCGCCAGGGGACATTCTTGGCGGTACGGCACCGGCTTGTGCTCGCTCTGGGGCTTGTCAGGATAAGGCCTCTGCTGCCTTTGTGGCCAGTTTCTATTGGCGCAGCTCTCGGTCCGCTGACTGGGCTTGTCCTCTCGGCTGGGCGGGGGGTTATCTTCCCGGGGATGGTCTTCCTGCCGCTCATCCCGCTTCCTCTTCAGCAGGTGGTGCCCATACGTCTCGTGATCGGCCTGAGCATGCCGGATGGCCATTGCCATCAACTCATCATACCACTGCGGGAGTTCTACCCGGACGGCGTAGGAAAACTTCCCTGGCTGGTGATAGGAGCATAAAATGCGACGTTCTTAATATGTTTTTATCCCCATTTATGCATTTCTTATCCCTTATTGTTGTAATATAGAGTCATTGAGTCATGTTAGAGTCATTGGCAAGTGTTGGTGATTAAACTGAGCTAAAAATGCAGAAATGTCGAATTTTGAAGAGTTTTAGTTTAAGTAGGACTCCTTGTTGTACTAGGAATCCTGTTTGGACTAGGAAACCTGTTTTGACTAGGAAACTTGTCGGAATTGATTTCTTTATCTTTCGTCGTTTCTAATATTTGTGTGGAGTCGGTTTGTGCTATAAATTGTAAAAATGCATAATTATGGTGGAGTCCTTATTGAACTAGGATTCCTAATAAGAGTTTCAATGTGACTAGGACTCCTTTCTCAAGTAGAACTCTATTTGGAAAAGGAATCCTTACTAAAGTAGGAATCCCAGTTGGATAAGGATTCTACGAGTTTGAGTCCTAATTGAAGTCTACGAGTGAAGAGTTTTAGTCGAACAAGGAGTCTACAAACGCTCGACGTTTTTGAATCGTCGAAAGAATTTCATTGAAAATACAACTCCTTGTTGGACTAGGATTCCTTATCTATCTAGGACTCTTACTCATGATAATTGTGCTACATCTTTTTATCTTCTTTTTAATTTAATTCTTATTCTTATTTTCAGGAATTAAAGAGAAGATTAATGGAGGATTTTTGGGAGAATTTTCGGAAGAATCATTGTCCATGCCGTGAAAGAGAAAGAAGAGGAGGAAACCAAATCGGATTTGGTTTCCTTGTGACTTGGTGCATCCTTGCCGAATTAAAAGAGGAGTTTTGAAGAAATACATCAAGGATAGGCCGGCAAAGAGATGGATTAAATCAAGAATTAATTCTATTATTTTTGATAGAATTTCGGAATCAAGAAAAGAAGGGAGGAGTCTTTGCGTGAAAGAAAAGGAAGTTAAAACCAAATTGGTTTTGGTTTCCCTATGCCGTGTGCTTCAAATTCAGAAATCCTAAAGATTAATTCCGATTTTTGCTTGGTTTCTATCATGGATAATGCACGGATTAATTGAAGAAAAGGAGGAAGAAAATTCGGATAAGAAGAGAAGAGAAAAGAGAGGAATGCATGTGGACTGAATTATGGCTTTGTGCAATAACTTGGTGCCGAATTAAAGAAGTTTTACTTGAAGAAAATTGAAGATTTAATTCGGCAATTGCATGGAAAAGAAGACCTAGCCGAATTAAAAGAAGACACGATATTTCGGATTTATTGAAGATAATGCTTGCCGAAACCAAAACCTAAATGGTTTTGGTTTTCTTGGAGATCAAGTTGCCGAACCCTAGCTCTCTCTCCTCTCTATATACACACACATTGTATTCATTAAAATAATCATCTCTCTCTCCACAAAAAGCTGCCGAATCTCTGCCCAATTATTCCCTCAAATTTCATACCAAGGAGCAAAGCGGAATCCACCACCTTTCCATCATTCGATCACCATCTCACCAATCCTTGCCGAATCTTAACCAAGGTTGTAATATGGATTGTATTATTTTGGTTTTTGTTACTTTGTATTTAAACATAACTTTGTCTATGAAGTATGTTTTGGTTTTTGGTTTTAATTTCGGTATTGAATATCATATATGGGATCTTCGGATCTTTGTTATAATTGTTTGGATATTTTATATGTGATTGCCGAATTATATATGTGATGTGATTAAATTTGTATTATGGGCAGTAGCTTTAGCATGTTTCTTGATTTTAATTAGGTTTATTTTCTTAATTCGTGGGGAACCGAAGGAGATGTCTAGATGCATTCGCAGGCCATGAGTGTTATCTAGATGTTGAATTCATATGCCGATTTAATACATGTTGATTCACACGCGTTGTTGGTTTTGATATGTATTAATCTAAGGGTTAGAGTAATTATGGAAATTTACATGTCGATGTGAGATGAGTGACGTCATACTTGCTAACATGTTTCAATTCGACAATATGTGCTTTTTGTGTTTAATTTACATGCGTTGTGTTATTAAACCGATTAGTACCATGTTTAGGATTGCGCGCGTTTCGGATTCTAAATACTTGTGATGTCTTGAATAATTAGGATAAGCTGCGTTGGCCCTAATTAAATTGGAGTTTAATTAATCTTGAAATCGTTTTATGCTTGCTGCCCCTATTACTTGTTTTAATTTTATTGCATGTGTAATGAGATTCGTGTTTGGTAATTGTGTGAAAGGTGATGATCAATTGTATATAATAGTTTAGGTTTTAGAATTTGTAAAAATTCAGTAGGTAATTAATTAAAAATTTCGACAACCCCCCTTTTATGCAATACTTTGTGTGATTGAAAGCCCTTGATTTCCCCGGATAGAACGATCCCTACTTGTCAATACTACACTCGACACAAGAAGAGTATTATTTGTATGTAGTTGTTTTGCAGGTATTTTATGCTTGGATAACACCCACATCAGTTTTTGGCGCCGTTGCCGGGGAAATTATAATATTTTGATTCATAAAGTGTTGTTTGTAATTATGTATATTGCAGGTTATTTTAATTTTTCAATAGTTTTTGGGATATGTATAATAGGATTTTTCGGAAGTGTAATAGTAAATAGGGAAGTATTTTCCGATTTTGGTTTGTGTTTTTGGTTTTTATTTTGCTTTATTGCCGATTGTATGTATGTATATTGTGATGTTGATACACTTAGATAATTTCTAGGAAGTTGATAGTTTTTGTGTATGCTTGTAGTTTATTGTAGTTTCTAAAGTGTAACATGTAGGTGAAGCCTCTTTTATTGATCATAACCAAAACCCTTCATACGAGTGATGCCATGTTAGGTATGTTTTTGTGTAGATTGGGAAACGGGCCCTGCAATGTTGGAATTAGTCCATCGTTGGCCCCCCACGCATAACGACGCTAACTTGGTATTATTTTTATGAGGTTGAGGGCGGTTTTAATCAACACTTGAGACCGCTAGGGATCCGAGTTTATTTTACAAAGTATAGGGCAAGTTATTTTCATTGAATGGTTCGAGGTTTGTAAAACTGGCTCTCAAGACCTACAGACTGATGTTCATTCTCTGTGAGTGAGTCGATAGGGGACTTGTCCTCCGTGGTTAAAAACTTTGAGACCTGCCTTGTTCCTAAAGAGAGTTTACTCTCCGTGAATCTTAACGACATCGCCCTAGAAAAGTAAAATACGTTCGACCTAGACAACTGCTTGTGCCGAAGCATCACCTCACTTTAGACGCTAGAAGATAACTTGAGCATATGTGAATTTGTTTTTCTTCAAAAGATAAAATTCGTCTTTAATTTTTGAGGTATATCGGAAAAAGCATGATACTACCTTGGACTGTTTCAGCCCATTGCACTGTTATCTCCTCTGCTCCACGTACCTCAAATTTTAAAGTTGTGTGAAAGACATCTAGAAACCCTAAGTTTCGGCAATTACAATACTTACACAATCGATGAACACTAAAAACCGAACCAATATAGATACTTGTATAAAAAAATTTCGTGTGATATGTAAAATTAGTTAAATGGTTAAGGAGTTTTAAAAGTCTATTTATGTTGAATTTGTTTTTGATTTTGAGGGGAAGAGGAATAGGTAAGGTCACTAATGTTGATATTAGCCTTAACCCTTCATACTAGCGCTTGCGTTTTTATGAGGTTGAGGGCGGCTTTTATGCACTTTAGTGGTACTGACAACATGAGGTTCTCAACTGAGTAAGGGGTAATCATAGTTCGTTTGTTCTAATTTTGGTATTGAGGTTTGTTTAACTAGATCTCAAGGCCCACAGACTGATGTTCATTCTCTGTGAGTGAGTCGATAGGGAGTTCGCTCTCCGTGGTAACCAACAACGAGTCTTGCCTCACTCCATTATTAGTACTTTCGTTCTAGCCTTCTGAAACCACGGAACCTTGTGTCTAGTCGATAGACCTAGGCCGCACGTCCACCGAGCTTCAAAACCTTAAATAAGTTTGATATGAGTAAATTTTTGATCTCAAAAGAAAACATTTCTTGGTTTGAATTTTCGAGGTATATCGGAATAAGCATGATACTACCTTGGACTGTTTCAGCCCATTGCACTGTTATCTCCTCTGCTCCACGTACTTTGAAAATTCGAACAAATCATTTAGCAATTTAACTAGGGATACATAAAACACATTCTTATACTTATTTACTCTTGAAATTTTCGTGTGATACTATATATACATTTGAATTTTTCGTGTGTTACTTATACAACAATTTTTGTGACGTTAATACTCTTATATTTGTAAGATATGTATTTCTTGATACTTGTGAAAATTGTGTGTGTACCATACTTGTAAATTTTCGTGTGACATACTTGTATGAATTTTTGTTTGTTCCTATACATTTACACGTTTGATTTATTGTGATACTTATACTTATACATACTTTTACACGTTCATACATTGAATTTCTCGTTGACATTATACATACTAACATTCTTTTGTGTGATATTTTTACCCTAACACTAACTTATACATTCTAACTATACAATATACGTTTATTTTTCTTTTTAATTCAATGATTGATATACTTGATCTTATGATAATTTCAGGTACATGAATCTTGGTTGGACACAGGAATTAGAAGATAGATTGAAAAGAATTTGCAACCAAGAGGAGGAAGAGCCAGTGTTGCCGAATACATCTACACCAGAGCACCAATTTGTTTCTCCCACCTCATCACTTTTCGACAGAAATTTTGTTGCACCGCCATCACCATTTCCTTCAGAAGCTTCGTTTGAACTTAACCCTTTGTTTCACGAAGAACCAGAGTTTGAACTACTCCAAAGTCCAATTCCGATTCAGTATTTGAACTTTGATTTACCTGATCCTACATTTAAAATGACTTCATTAAGAGAGGAGAATGGACAGGTAGATGCACCACAAGGAGGAGTGGTGAGACCAAGCAATGTAACATATCCTGCAGTTGCACCTGGCAAATCAGGAGAGTTTGAGCTAAAGGGTGGATTTATCCACCAATTGCCAAAGTTTTATGGACTCAGTGGAGAGGATCCGAATCGCCATATTCAGAAGTTTGAGTTCAGATGTGAGTCAATGTGCCCAACTGGGGCAGACTTACAGCATGTGAGGATGAAGGCGTTTCCTTTTTCACGGGAAGATAGGGCGCAGGAATGGTTCTATGCAATACCGCCAGGGAAGATGGTGTCTTGGACTACAATGGTGAGAGAATTTCTCACAAAATATTTTCCATCATCAAGGGTTACACAGATCAGGAAGGAGATCACCTCAATAAGATAAGAGCCAGATGAAAGCTTCGACGTGTACTATGACAGGTACAAGTCTTTGGTGGCAACGTGTCCTAATCATGGGATACGTGAGGGTCTTCTACTACAGTATTTCTATGAAGGGTTGCGTCCCTTGGAGCGTAGATTTCTAGATTCAGCAGCTGGTGGATCTTTAATGGAGAAAAGCAGAGAGGAAGTTAAGAATTTGTTGGAGATGCATTTCACCAATCAACAACAGTTCGGGTCTACTTCTTCAAGGCGAGTCAGTGAGGCCAGTGGATATGAGGAATCTAGTGCAGTGAAGGAGCTTAAGGAAGATGTGGGCAAACTCACTCAAATGATGTCCCAGTTTATGAAACAGAAACATGCCCAAGTCTGTGGGGTGTGTAGTTTGGAAGGACATTCGGCAGATATGTGTCCACAAGTTGGTGGAAGTGATAATTTTGAGGAAGCCAATTCAGTTGGTTTTCAAGGGCAGCAACGCTCCACTTTCCAGAATTTCAATCCAAGGTACAACGATCACCCTAATTTTCGTTGGGCCAACAATAGTAATGTTCAGAACCCTCAACAGGTGGCGCCACCACAAGCACCACAAGGAGGAATGGCATTTCAGCCAAGACCTCAAGGGCAATACCAAGGATTTGCAAGGCCCCAGCAGCAACAATTTTACAACAATAATGCACAAGCATCGTCAAATCCCAACTATGACGCCATGCTTAAGTCTTTGAATGATGCAACTCACACATTGTTGCAATCTACAACCTCGAACACCAAGGACATTTCTGAGCTGAAGAATCAGATGGGGAAGGTTGTGGATTTCATGGGGCAGATTCAGGAACAAGGGAGATTACCTGGAGGAGTGATAAAGAACCCCAAGAATGAGCAAGCAAATGCAATTATCACAAGGAGTGGTAAAGTTTTGGAGGGGCCGGCACTCAAGGAGGTTGAGGACGTTTTGGTGGATCATGATGGTGATGGTAATGACGTGCTAGGACATATTGATGCCGAGCACAAGGAGACACTCGGCAATAATGAGGAGCACGGCAATGATGATGATTCAAACGGCAATGAGGCCGAGAGAAAGAAACCGAGCAAGGCTGAGCTCGAGGCTATGAAGAAAAGGGACATGGAAAAAGATCCCGCTACCTCAGAGACACACAAGGTGAATAATTCCAACTCAAGTGGATTAGTTAATGCTAACCAATCTTCTTGTTTGCCTTTTCCTTCCAGGTTTGCTAAATCGAAGAAGGAGAAATCAGATGAGGAGGTACTTGACATTTTCAGACGTGTGGAGGTGAACATACCATTGCTTGAGTGTATCAAGCAAATTCCCAAGTATGCCAAGTTTTTAAAGGAGCTGTGCACATCGATGAGGCATACTCGTGAGGAGCAGGTGGTGAAGATGAGTGAAACGGTTTCAGCCGTTCTCCAAAGAAAGCTCCCACCTAAAATGAAAGACCCTGGCAGCTTTTCTGTGCCATGTAAAATAGGACAATCATATTTTGATAAAGTTTTGCTAGATCTAGGGGCTTCAATTAATGTAATGCCATACAATGTGTATAAGTCCCTAGGTTTAGGCGAGTTGAAGAAGGACAATGTAATAATTCAACTCGCCGATAGGTCTAACAAATATCCTGAGGGATATGTGGAGGATGTTCTTGTGCAGGTGAATAATCTGATATTTCCTGCAGATTTCTATGTGCTTCAGATGGAAGAGTCGCCCCTTAATTCCACTCAACTATTGTTGGGGCGACCATTTATGAGAACAGCAAGAACTAAGATAGATGTTGCTGAAGGGAACCTCACCATGGAGTTCGATGGTGAAGTGATTGGCTTTAATATCTTTGAAGCCATGAGGTATCCAGTTTCTGACCTAAAACCTTGCTATAATGTTGATGTAGTTGATGCTATTGCGCAGGTTTTATCAGAAACTTTAGATCAATAGCAACTAGCTATTGAGCAAGGGGCCGGAATTGACGCAAATGGGGAGAAGATTACCAAGGAGGCACGGCTCAAACTTGAGCCGAGCATAATGAACATTGTTGCCGAGCTAGAGGCAACGCCCCACATTAAAAAGTCATGTAAGTATATGTCAATTCCCATTTCCACTAATAAAATTTTACCATCTGTGGAACAGGCCCCTATTTTAGAACTCAAGGTGCTTCCAGATCATTTGAAGTATGCGTACTTGGGAGACGATGACACACTACCAGTTATTGTGTCATCACAGCTGAGTGAGCAGCAGGAAGCACAGTTAACTAGCATGCTGAAGAGGAACAAGACCGCCATTGGATGGACGTTGGCGGATATCAAGGGAATCAGCCCTACAACTTGTGTCCATAGGATCTTGCTTGAGGAAGGAGCCAAGCCTACTAGGGAGGGTCAGAGACGATTACACCCCCTTATGATGAAGATTGTGAAGGACGAGGTGATCAAATTGCTGGATTGTGGAGTCATTTATCCCATCTCAGATAGCCAGTGGATTGCACCTGTCCAAGTTGTACCTAAGAAGAGTGGAGTCACGGTTGTGAAGAATGACAAGGATGAACTTGTGCCCCAACGATTGGTGACAGGTCATAGGATGTGTATCGACTACAGAAAGTTGAATGCTACTACACGCAAAGATCACATGCCTTTACCTTTCATGGACCAGATGTTGGAGAGACTAGCTGGGCACGAATTCTATTGCTTCTTGGATGGGTACAGCGGTTACAATCAGATATGCATTCACCCAGATGATCAGGAGAAGACAACGTTCACATGTCCCTTTGGTACGTTTGCCTATCGACGCATGCCATTTGGTTTATGCAACGCACCAGGTACATTTCAACGTTGTATGTATTCCATTTTCAGCGATTATATTGAGAATATCATTGAAGTCTTTAGGGATGATTTTAGTGTTTATGGAAAAGACTTTGATGCATGTTTAGAGAATTTGGAATTAATCCTGATAAGATGTGTAGAATCTAACCTTGTACTTAATTGGGAAAAATGTCATTTTATGGTAACACAAGGGATAGTTCTAGGACACATTATTTCTGCAAAGGGTATTGAGGTAGATAGGGCCAAGATTGATATTATGCTTCACTTACCCTCCCCTACAACTGTAAGGGAGGTACGTTCGTTTCTTGGCCATGCTGGTTTTTATAGGAGGTTCATCAAGGATTTTTCGTTGGTAGCCAAGCCTATTTGTGCCCTCTTGCAGAAGGATGTTCCATTCATATGGGACAAAAGGTGTGAAGATGCATTTGTCATGTTGAAGAAGTTGTTGACGTCGGCACCAATAATGGCGCCACCTGACTGGAACCTACCATTTGAGATCATGTGTGATGCTTCTGACTATGCAGTTGGAGCAGTGCTTGGACAGAGAAAAGATAAGAAGCCAAACGCCATATATTATGCTTCTCGAACACTTAATGATGCTCAATTGAATTACTCTACTACTGAGAAAGAACTATTGGCTGTGATATTTGCTTTAGAAAAATTTCGTTCATATCTTTTGAATTCTAAAGTGATTGTTTATTCTGATCATGCAGCCTTAAGATATTTGATGAAGAAGAAAGATGCTAAGCCACGCTTGATTCGATGGATTCTCTTACTCCAAGAGTTTGACATCGAGATCAAGGACAAGAAGGGGAGCGAAAATGTTGTGGCGGATCACTTGAGCAGAATTGTGAGAGAAGAGGAAACGTTACCACTCCAGGAAACTTTCCCAGATGAGCAGCTTTTTCGAGTGGACACAAAAGAACCTTGGTATGCAGATATTGTCAATTATTTAGTTACTAAAACTTTTCCAAGTACATGTTTGCAGGCAGCCAAGACAAGGATTAAAAAGAATGCAAGACACTACATATGGGACGATCCCTATCTATGGAGGACGTGTAGTGATCAAGTGATTAGACGTTGTGTGCCACAAGAGGAGCATAGGCCGATCCTTGCATTTTGCCACAATGAGGCGTGTGGAGGACACTTTGGAGCTAAGAGGACAGCCCTCAAGGTATTAGAAAGCGGATTCTATTGGCCCACGATTTTTAAGGATGCATACACATTTTGTATGACATGTGATAGGTGCCAAAGGACAGGTAACATTGGTAAGAGAGACCAAATGCCCCTTACTTATATGATCTTTGTCGAAATATTTGATGTATGGGGTATAGATTTTATGGGACCTTTTCCTTCATCTAAGGGCTTTCTATATATCTTGTTGGCTGTTGATTATGTGTCTAAATGGGTGGAGGCGAAAGCCACAAGGACTAATGATTCTAAAGTTGTTGCAGGTTTCTTGAGAACTAACATATTTTCCAGGTTTGGAGTACCTCGTGTGCTTATAAGCGATGGAGGTTCTCATTTTTGCAACAGAACAATTGAGGCTTTACTCAGAAGATATGGAGTCACCCATAAGGTATCCACACCTTATCATCCTCAGACGAGCGGAATGGCAGAAGTGTCCAACAGAGAGATCAAGAGCATATTGGAGAAAACTGTGGGCCCATCAAGGAAAGATTGGAGTGACAGACTTGATGATGCACTTTGGGCTTACAGAACGGCATACAAGACACCCATTGGGATGTCTCCATTTCGGCTTACATATGGCAAGGCGTGCCATCTTCCAGTAGAGTTGGAGCATAGAGCATGGTGGGCGGTCAAACAATTCAACATGGAGCTTGACAAGGCTGGACTTCACAGGAAATTGCAGTTGAGCGAGCTTGAGGAAATCAGGAATGAAGCATATGATGCCGCGTGGATTTACAAGGAGAAGACGAAATTGGTTCATGACAAGATGATAAGAGGCAAAAAGTTTCATATTGGTCAAAAAGTCTTGTTGTATCATTCTCGTCTTAGATTATTTCCTGGAAAATTGCGTTCTCGTTGGGCTGGTCCCTATATTGTTACTAATGTGTTTTCTCATGGTGCAATAGAAATTCAAAGTATTGAAACAGGCAAAGCGTTCAAGGTGAATGGTCATCGACTTAAGCCTTACTACGAACCTTTTGAGGAGCACACCATTGAGGAGATACGATTTAGAGACGCACCAAGATCCTGATAATATGGAGAAGAGTTTAGGCTGAGTAGACTATAAACATTAAGTGCTGCATGGAAGGCAACCCATTTCAACCAAAAGTGTGAAGGAGCCGTCTACGAGAGTTTGAATTTCTAAACCCTAAACTCTTTTTGGTTGTATTGTATAAGTGTGGAACTTGTGAAATATCAAATGCTTGGAAATTACTACATGATTTTTGTGTACATTGAGGACAATGTGATTTTCTAAGTGTGGGGTAGGGATACATGTTTCACATGTTTTGTTTTTGTTTTGAGTCATAAAAAGAAAAAGAAAATAAAAAATTAGAAAAACAGAAAAATTAAAAAAAAAAAAAAATTTCGTAGCTTTTTGTAATTTTCGTTGCTTTTTAAAATTTTTGTTTTAATTTTGAGTCTTAGGTGCCCCTAAATAGTCTATGATGATTATATCTTTGAATACATAGATGATGGTTTTGCATAATCTTGAAAATAATTGTGAGTTTCATGGACTTTGTGATTGGTATGAACATTTGAGACTTGAACTTAATTGTGTAATAAGCATGCATGTTTGTGTTGATTTTGTTCCATAATAACCTATGTGAGCTTTGATGCCATATACTTTCCTTCTTGAGTGATAAAAATGGGCAGAATTTTTCAAAACTTCATCATTCTTTGAATATTCAATGACTATGTGCCATAGATTTTAATGAACTCTAGAATGCTTGAACTTGTTCTTGACAATTTTTGAAACTATTATTCATGAAATGCCTTGATTTTGAAAAGGATTGAAAAGATCATAATAGGATTACCACCAATGCCAAACAAAGCTTATGCCTAATTTGTGCCCGTCGTGGGACTCCTTAGTTTTAACCCCCTTGAGCCGACATTGAGCCATTTATTTCATCACCTTGATACACTTTCCTTGAGCTTAGAATAGTTTAACCTTACCATTGTTGTCAAGACTTGGTAAAATTTAATGGAATTTGTGAATTGAAGTGATGTTGTGAAGTGAGTGTGGGGTGATCTTGTCCAAATAAAAAGAAAAGAAAAGGTGTTGCCGAATAAAAGAAAAGAAAAGAAGAAAAATCGGACTGAAAATAAAAAGAAAATCCGATCCGAAATAAAAAGAAAAAGAGGAAGATTCGGTAATAAAATTTATGGATGAGTTTGTGAATGTGAAATTGGAGTTTGTGTGATAATTGAAGGTCTATTGTTGTTATATTTGACCTTTGTCCTTGATCACTATGTTATGGGGAAGAAAAGAATGAAGTTTAGGCCCAACATGATAAAATTTGGCCTTTGAAGTGAAGTCATAAGAAGGATTGAATTTTGCCAAGTCTTGGTGACGTTTAATCACCACTTCCTAAATGAGAATGCCTTATGCCAATCCCCATTATCACCATTATGTTGATCTTTTCATGATTCTTAAAATAGGTGAACTTTGATTTGTGGAGATTTTTGTCAAGAGTTGAGCATATGGCTTTGGTTCATTTGTGCACATAGTTGTTATATGAAGTTTTTCCTGAAAGATCTATTCACAAAGTGCTTTTATTTGATGAAATATGCAAGTTACTCTTTGTAACTCTTAATCTATTTTCTTGCATATACTTTGAGTGAATATTGCCATATCATGAGTGAAAAGAAGAGAGTATGCCTAGTGAGGAGGATGAAATCAACATAACATGTCATTGCTTGTGATTTTCGTTTCTTATTTGTTCATGCCATGATACATGTCTATGACGCTTGGGATTATTGTGCTTACATTGAATGCTTAACTTGAAAGCTATGTGTTTAAAGATCCTGAGACAATCATTTTAAGGGTTGTAGTGTTGAGTCTTTTTATTTGTTTTGCTAAGGGACTAGCAAAGGCTAAGTGTGGGGTAGTTGATAGGAGCATAAAATGCGACGTTCTTAATATGTTTTTATCCCCATTTATGCATTTCTTATCCCTTATTGTTGTAATATAGAGTCATTGAGTCATGTTAGAGTCATTGGCAAGTGTTGGTGATTAAACTGAGCTAAAAATGCAGAAATGTCGAATTTTGAAGAGTTTTAGTTTAAGTAGGACTCCTTGTTGTACTAGGAATCCTGTTTGGACTAGGAAACCTGTTTTGACTAGGAAACTTGTCGGAATTGATTTCTTTATCTTTCGTCGTTTCTAATATTTGTGTGGAGTCGGTTTGTGCTATAAATTGTAAAAATGCATAATTATGGTGGAGTCCTTATTGAACTAGGATTCCTAATAAGAGTTTCAATGTGACTAGGACTCCTTTCTCAAGTAGAACTCTATTTGGAAAAGGAATCCTTACTAAAGTAGGAATCCCAGTTGGATAAGGATTCTACGAGTTTGAGTCCTAATTGAAGTCTACGAGTGAAGAGTTTTAGTCGAACAAGGAGTCTACAAACGCTCGACGTTTTTGAATCGTCGAAAGAATTTCATTGAAAATACAACTCCTTGTTGGACTAGGATTCCTTATCTATCTAGGACTCTTACTCATGATAATTGTGCTACATCTTTTTATCTTCTTTTTAATTTAATTCTTATTCTTATTTTCAGGAATTAAAGAGAAGATTAATGGAGGATTTTTGGGAGAATTTTCGGAAGAATCATTGTCCATGCCGTGAAAGAGAAAGAAGAGGAGGAAACCAAATCGGATTTGGTTTCCTTGTGACTTGGTGCATCCTTGCCGAATTAAAAGAGGAGTTTTGAAGAAATACATCAAGGATAGGCCGGCAAAGAGATGGATTAAATCAAGAATTAATTCTATTATTTTTGATAGAATTTCGGAATCAAGAAAAGAAGGGAGGAGTCTTTGCGTGAAAGAAAAGGAAGTTAAAACCAAATTGGTTTTGGTTTCCCTATGCCGTGTGCTTCAAATTCAGAAATCCTAAAGATTAATTCCGATTTTTGCTTGGTTTCTATCATGGATAATGCACGGATTAATTGAAGAAAAGGAGGAAGAAAATTCGGATAAGAAGAGAAGAGAAAAGAGAGGAATGCATGTGGACTGAATTATGGCTTTGTGCAATAACTTGGTGCCGAATTAAAGAAGTTTTACTTGAATAAAATTGAAGATTTAATTCGGCAATTGCATGGAAAAGAAGACCTAGCCGAATTAAAAGAAGACATGATATTTCGGATTTATTGAAGATAATGCTTGCCGAAACCAAAACCTAAATGGTTTTGGTTTTCTTGGAGATCAAGTTGCCGAACCCTAGCTCTCTCTCCTCTCTATATACACACACATTGTATTCATTAAAATAATCATCTATCTCTCCACAAAAAACTGCCGAATCTCTGCCCAATTATTCCCTCAAATTTCATACCAAGGAGCAAAGCCGAATCCACCACCTTTCCATCATTCGATCACCATCTCACCAATCCTTGCCGAATCTTAACCAAGGTTGTAATATGGATTGTATTATTTTGGTTTTTGTTACTTCATATTTAAACATAACTTTGTCTATGAAGTATGTTTTGGATTTTGGTTTTAATTTCGGTATTGAATATCATATATGGGATCTTCGGATCTTTGTTATAATTGTTTGGATATTTTATATGTGATTGCCGAATTATATATGTGATGTGATTAAATTTGTATTATGGGCAGTAGCTTTAGCATGTTTCTTGATTTTAATTAGGTTTATTTTCTTAATTCGTGGGGAACCGAAGGAGATGTCTAGATGCATTCGCAGGCCATGAGTGTTATCTAGATGTTGAATTCATATGCCGATTTAATACATGTTGATTCACACGCGTTGTTGGTTTTGATATGTATTAATCTAAGGGTTAGAGTAATTATGGAAATTTACATGTCGATGTGAGATGAGTGACGTCATACTTGCTAACATGTTTCAATTCGACAATATGTGCTTTTTGTGTTTAATTTACATGCGTTGTGTTATTAAACCGATTAGTACCATGTTTAGGATTGCGCGCGTTTCGGATTCTAAATACTTGTGATGTCTTGAATAATTAGGATAAGCTGCGTTGGCCCTAATTAAATTGGAGTTTAATTAATCTTGAAATCGTTTTATGCTTGCTGCCCCTATTACTTGTTTTAATTTTATTGCATGTGTAATGAGATTCGTGTTTGGTAATTGTGTGAAAGGTGATGATCAATTGTATATAATAGTTTAGGTTTTAGAATTTGTAAAAATTCAGTAGGTAATTAATTAAAAATTTCGACAACCCCCCTTTTATGCAATACTTTGTGTGATTGAAATCCCTTGATTTCCCCGGATAGAACGATCCCTACTTGTCAATACTACACTCGACACAAGAAGGGTATTATTTGTATGTAGTTGTTTTGCAGGTATTTTATGCTTGGATAACACCCACATCAGCTGGAGCCCCTGCTTAAACGCCATCTCGGCGATGCCCTTGTCCAGGTTCCGAACCCCGGTCGTTGCCGTCTACCAACGGTTCACAAAAGTCCTCAGCTCCTCCCCGGGCGCTTGCATACAGTTGAAGAGAATGGTCGACGTCCAGGCTCCCTCGACCCGGAGGATGAAGCGGCCTACGAACCGGTCGGCTAACTGCTCGAATGCCTCGATCGAGTTCGCTGGAAGCTCGTAGAACCAACTGAGCGCCTCTCCAGATAGAGTTTCCTGGAAGATGTTGCAGCATACTGCATCGGAGTAGCCCTTGGCGCAGGTCTGGGACCGGAAACTGTCCAGATGCTGGTACGAGCAGCCGGACCCTGAATAGGTGAGCTTGAGGGACTTCTGGTTGCCAGACCTTCCCGACTCTATGACCCGGTGCGAGAAAGGGCCCATACGCTCATTAAACCGGGCGCCCTCCATCGGCCGCGCGGATCTTCTCTCGCTGGCCTCCACTTGGGCCTTCAAGTCCGACACAGTGTCGGCTAACATCTGCAATGCCCGTGCGGTATGGGTTTCTACTTCATCCACAAACGAAGCGTGGAGCTGCCGGGAGGTCGGCGCGCTCTTCGGCGGACCTGCGCCGCCCGGTGATCCTGCTCGTTCGGCATCACGGGGCCGACCGCCCGATGATTGCTCTGCCTCGCACTGCCGGGGTTGGACTGGCGGGGGTGCCGCTTGCGCCCTGTCCATAGCGTCGCTGCACTGTTATCCTCTTTCTAAGGCGGCTACCAGGGTAGCGTTCACTGATTCCATCTCTTCGTATCGGGCGTTGGACTTGGCTCTGTCCCTGTCGCCCTCCTCTCTTAGACGATTGACCTCCGCGGCCATTGCCCGTATCCTTCCCGCCATACCGCTCTGGTCGGGACTGTACGTAGTGTCCCGGTCACTGTCACAGAGCGGGCTCTCAGATCGGTCGCTCGGCTCATCCGAGAATGTCAAGGAGAAGCCCCGGAGCACTGGACTGTCCTCATCCTCTGCCAGGCCTTTCCCGCCTGAGCTGTCGTGGTGTCCTGGTCCCGGCATGCCGGACGGCCTACCACAGCTTCCTCCTTCCTGACCGTTACCCTGGGCGCCCCGCGGTTCCCGCCTGACGTCCGGGGTGGAGGTGAGCGTTTGCACCAACGCAACACGCCCCTCCTCGGTGGTACCTCTCTCTTGCCTTGCTTTCGAATTCTCGGCCATGGTTGATGCTTACACGGTTTCTTGTTCAAGGTTCCCACAGACGGCGCCAATTGTTTCTGCACAAACCCGGGGGCCTGGTAGATACAGATGAATCCAACTCGATCTCCTGCAAACCTGCTTACTAAGGGGAATACCGGGCGGGCCGGCCTTCTCCTCTCCGATGCCTAAGTTAGTATAGTTGAGATATATATAACTTGAGCACGTATGTAAGCGGTGAGTGAGATAAGTTACATATTAATGAGGGTAGTTGGGGCCCTTATATAGGCGGCTGGGGGCGAGGGCTGGCCTCACCCTTCGATGTGGGACTGGTTCCCCACAAAGGGCAGTTCTGGTGACCTCTTTGGCAAGCAGGCGCCCCCGGTCCCAGGGTCCCTGGCACCCGGATAGACTGCTGGACCCCGAGGCCGGGTGCTGGTGGTTCGGTCCTGGGCCTCGGGCCGGGCCCGGGTGCACTTGCTGCGGGTCTGTGGGCCTGGTGTAGCCTCTCTGCGGCTACTGTCAACAGTGTTGTTTTATTATATTTCTTCTTATTTTCTTTTTCTTTTTCTTCAAAATCAAACCAAATAGTGAACAACCCACCATGAAAGGCTATGTAGCCCAATTAAGTTTAAGCCTTATTGACAAAAAAAAAAAAAAAAATTAAGCCTAGTGTAGTAGTGTTGTTTGGAAGCTTAATTATATGAAATGGTAGTTATTTATATAGTTTAATTCGTGGGAGCTTAGAGAGTGTTGTTAATGCTAAGGATGATGATGAGAATTTATTTTAATCTAATTTTGGTGTAAATTGCTATGATGGAGATTTGATATAATTTTATTTAATCGTGATTATGGTGATGTTATTTGATTTTGTTAGCTGTATGTATGAAATCAATTTGCATATATTTTTTTTTCCCGATTGCAATCAGTTTGTAATTATAAAATTTTTGGATTGAAGATCGACAATTATAAACCCAGATATTCTGGAGCTTCTCTCGGTTTTGGTTTTGAAGAAGAGAAAGTAAAAAAAATTAGAAAAATAACCGAAGAGCATTTGAGGAAGTTGAAATATGGTAAACAATCATTTTGGATGAAATAGACCAATTTGTAGAAAATTGAGACCACCAGGAGTGATCAGTTGAAATTGAAAGTACAAGGACTAAACTGTCAAGACGCTACAAGTATAGGGAGTGATCAGTAATTTATCCATAACTATTTTCTAATTTCCTCAAATGCCTTTAGGTGTTGTTTTATTATTTTTCTTCTTGTTTTCTTTTCCTTTTTCTTCAAAACCAAAATCGAAGAATACACAACCCACCATGAAAGGCTATGTAGCCCAATTAAGTTTGAGTCTTATTGGCAAAAAAAAAAAATTAAGCTTAGTGTAGTAGTGTTGTTTGTAAGCACTACCAGAAAAAAGACTATTACCGACGAAAAAAAAAAAAACGGCCGACGACGTACTTTCTTCGTCGGCTATTCCCAAGAATGGTCGACGATTTTTTCTTTCGTCACTAAAAAATATTTTTCGTCGGCTATACCCCTAGAATGACCGACGATTTGGATTTTCGTCGGCCTTTCTCTTAAAGTATAGCCGACGAAAACTTTAGAAAGTTTGGCCGACGAAATTGGAATTTTCGTCGGCTATAAGTCTTTATATTTTCAGATCTGGACAGAAGCTGCTCATTTAAAAAAAAACGAAAAAAAACGGGAGAAAGAGTGAAAAATCTGTGGGTATTGTTGAAATCCGTCCTCTCTTACATTGTGGAGCTATATATAGGTACGTATATGTGTATATATGTTGATTTTGAGTTTTAGTTGAGTTGATTTTGAGTTTTAGTGATTTTGATATAGTAAGTGATTTTTTGTTTTGTTGTTGTTTTAGTGTTAGAATGTATGTATATATGTTGATTTTGAGTTGTAGTTGAGTTGATTTTCAGTTAGAGTTTAATTATGTGTTTTAATTTGATGTTATTTTAATTAGTGTTAAAATATATATATATATATATATATATATATATATGTTAATTAATGGTTGTTGATAGTGTAATGAACTTAAATAATGGTTGTTAATTAATGGTATATATATATATGAGTTGATGTTGATAATAATATATATTGTAATATATATGTGTTAATTAATTTCTTATTAATTAAAGTTATACATATATATTATTATCAGGCTATATATGGATCGAGATAAGAGTTGGATTTCGCTTCCAAGGCATGACCGACGATACACTACAGGAGTTGTGGAGTTTTTGCAGTTCGTCGAGGAAAATGCAAACGGGAATGAATACCATTATTGCCCGTGCAAGAAATGTAAGTGTCGCAGTGATATGTGTCGATTTCCGATTAGGACAGTATGGGAGCACCTAAAGAGTAACAGGTTTTGGCGGAAGTACACACGTTGGATATATCACAGTGAGCCATCGTTACATGGATCGCATGATCATGGGTAGTTTTTTGAGGCGGGCGGTAGTGGTACGTCCAACGATCCAACAAGGGCATTCGTCAACGACGTGTTTCCTTTTGAAAGCGGTGTACGTGGGGAACAACATATGCATGACCCGGTGCAGCCCTTCCCACAAGTTGTCAACACTGCTGCCTTTGACAAGTACAACAAACTGATTGCATTGCAACAGACCCCTGTGTCTTCAAGTTCTGAGAAGACAGTTCTTGAGAGTGTGATGGAGGTAATGAGGATTAAAGTCGAGACAAAATCGACTATCAGGCAAGTGGATGAATATCTACAGTACACTTCTTCGTTGTTGGAGGAGGGTCATCGTAATCCTACCAATCACCGTAAGGTCCGAAGTATCCTCAAAGATCTAGGGCTTTCCTACATTAAGATCCATGCATGTGCATTTGACTGCGTTCTCTTCTGGGGTAAAGATGCAGAAGGGAATGACCTTGCTAGCCTTGACGCATGTCCGATATGTCAGTCTGACCGATATAAGTTGACGGGAGCAAGCAATAGGAAACCTGTGAAAGTGCTTCGGTATTTTCCGTTGAGAGATAGGCTTGAGCGGTTGTACATGTCAGAAACCACCGCAAAAGCTATGAGATGGCACGGTGAGCAGGACGCGGGAGACGCAGATATCATGACACACGTCTCTGACGGAGCGGCTTGGAAGCATATAAACAGTGAGTTTCCTAATTTTGCGTCAGATTTCAGAAACGTCAGGCTCGGGCTCTCAACCGACGGGTTCAACCCTTTAGGCACCATGAGTCTTTCATACAGTATATGGGCGGTGGTTTTAGTACCTTACAACCTTCCTCCGTGGATGTGCATGAAGAAGGAATATAATATGTTGACGTTGTTGATTCCGGGGCTTGGTTACCCAGGGAAATGTGTCGATGTGTATATGAGACCATTGATTGAAGAGCTTAAGGTATTGTGGGACGTTGGTCATCCCACTTTTGACAAGTACAAGAAGGAGACGTTCCAGATGCATGCCATGGTTATTGGTACCATCAGTGATTTTCCTGCTTATGGGATGTTGTCGGGCAGCGTTGTTAGGGGATACAAGGCTTGTCCAGAGTGCCTCAGCGATTATGGGAGCACCCCTCATTGCAACAAGATATGCAGAATGGGTCATCGTGTGTTCCTTCCGGCGGATCACCACTGGCGTTACGAGTCCGCCGCATTTGATGGAACCGAAGAACACGGTGGTCCTCCCAGAAGATGGATGGGAAGAGAAATTTTAGCAGTGCTTAATGAGTACGATTTTGGGCCCCTCAGCAATCATCCCGATATTGTAGCGGAAATACCTGAAAGACCTGAGGAGTACAAATTCTGGACACATAAGAGCATGTTGTGGGAACTCCCGTACTGGTGTGAGTTGCTGATCCGTCACTTCCTAGACGTTATGCACATAGAAAAAAAATGTTTCTGAAAGTGTGGTGGGCACAACGCTGAACTTGGAGGGGAAGACGAAAGACGGTCCTAAGGCTCGCACTGATCTGCAAAACATGAATATCAGAAAACAACTATGGTTGAAACAAGGGAAGAGAAAAATGCCTCAAGCTCCTTACACCGCCAAGCCTGAGCATAAATCAGAAATTTTCCATTGGATAAGTCGGGCCAAGTATCCTTCAGGCTTTGCTGGAAATATAGCCAAGTGTGTGAACAGACAATTCAACAATCTTTACGGGTTGAAAAGTCATGACAATCATATCCTGCTACAACGTCTCTTCCCTGTTTTCATTCGACCGTTCCTTCCCCGTCACGTTGTCACTACCAGAAAAAAGGGTTTTACCGACGAAAAAAAAAAACGGGCGACGAAAGCTATTTTCGTCGGCTATTCCCAAGAATGGACGACGAAAATGGATTTTGTCACTAAAAAAAAAAATTCGTCGCCTATATCCCCTTGTATGGCCGACGAAAATAGATTTCGTCACTAAAAAAAAATTTCGTCGCCTATACTCCCTAGAATGGCTGACGAATTAAAAATTTCGTCGCCTATTCTCTGAAATTATAGCCGACGAAAACTTTCAGAGAATAGGCGACGAAATTGTCATTTTCGTCGGCTATTCCCCTTTATATTTTCGGATCTGGACAGCAGCTGCTCATTTAAAAAAAACGAAAAAAAACGGGAGAAAGAGTGAAAAATCGGTGGGTATTGTTGAAATCCGTCCTCTAGTGGAGCTATATATATATAGGTACGTATATATATGTGTATATATGTTGATTTTGAGTTTTAGTTTAGTTAATTTCTTGTTTTAGTGATTTTGATTTAGTAAGTGATTTTTTGTTTTGTTGTTGTTTTAGTGTTAGAATGTGTGTATATATGTTGATTTTGAGTCGTTGTACGTAGTTGAGTTGATTTTAATTAAGTTAGAGTTTAATTATGTGTTTTAATTTGATGTTATTTTAATTAGTATATATATATATATATATATATGTTAATTAATGGTTGTTGATATAGTGTAATGAACTTAAATATTTTTTGATACATATATAGTGTAACTGAAATTATGGTTGTCTAAAATTAATGGTATATATATATATATATATATATATATATATATATATATATATATATGAGTTGATGTTGATAATAATATATATTGTAATATATATGTGCATGCATGTACGTTAATTACTTATTATTAATTAAAGCTATATATATATATATTATTTGCAGACTATATATGGATCCGGATAAGAGTTGGATTTCGCTTCCAAGGCACGACCGACGATACACTATAGGAGTTGTGAATTTTATGCAGTTCGTCGAGGAAAATGCAAACGAGAATGAATATCATTATTGCCCGTGCAATAAATGTAGGTGTCGCAGTGATATGTGTCGATTTTCGATTAGGACAGTATGGGAGCACCTAAAGAGTAACAGGTTTTGGCGGAAGTACACACGTTGGATATATCACAGTGAGCCATCGTTACATGGATCGCATGATCATGGGTAGTTTTTTGAGGCGGGCGGTAGTGGTACGTCCAACGATCCAACAAGGGCATTCTTCAACGACGTGTTTCCTTTTGAAAGCGGTGTACGTGGGGAACAACATATGCATGACCCGGTGCAGCCCTTCCCACAAGTTGTCAACACTGCTGCCTTTGACAAGTACAACAAACTGATTGCATTGCAACAAACCCCTGTGTCTTCAAGTTCTGAGAAGACAGTTCTTGAGAGTGTGATGGAGGTAATGAGGATTAAAGTCGAGACAAAATCGACTATCAGGCAAGTGGATGAATATCTACAGTACACTTCTTCGTTGTTGGAGGAGGGTCATTGTAATCCTACCAATCACCGTAAGGTCCGAAGTATCCTCAAAGATCTAGGGCTTTCCTACATTAAGATCCACGCATGCGCATTTGACAGCGTCCTCTTCTGGGGTCAAGATGCAGAAGGGAATGACCTTGCTAGCCTTGACGCATGTCCGATATGTCATTCTGACCGATATAAGTTGACGGGAGCAGGCAATAGGAAACCTGTGAAAGTGGTTCGGTATTTTCCGTTGAGAGACAGGCTTGAGCGGTTGTACATGTCAGAAACCACCGCAAAAGCTATGAGGTGGCACGGTGAGCGGGACTCGGGAGACGCAGATATCATGACACACGTCTCTGACGGAGCGGCTTGGAAGCATATAAACAGTGAGTTTCCTCATTTTGCGTCAGATTTCAGAAACGTCAGGCTCGGGCTCTCAACCGACGGGTTCAACCCTTTCGGCACCATGAGTCTTTCATACAGTATATGGCCGGTCCTTTTGGTACCTTTCAACCTTCCTCCGTGGATGTGCATGAAGAAGGAATATAATATGTTGACGTTGTTGATTCCGGTGCCTAGTTACCCAGGGAAATGTCTCGATGTGTATATGAGACCATTGATTGAAGAGCTTAAGGTATTGTGTGACGTCGGTCATCCCACTTTTGACAAGTACAAGCAGGAGACGTTCCAGATGCACGCCATGGTTATCGGTACCATCAGTGATTTTCCTGCTTATGGGATGTTGTCAGGCAGCGTTGTCAGGGGATACAAGGCTTGTCCAGAGTGCCTCACCGATTATGGGAGCACCCCTCATAGCAACAAGATATGCAGAATGGGTCATCGTGTGTTCCTTCCGGCGGATCACCACTGGCGTTACGAGTCTGCCGCATTTGATGGAACAGAAGAACGCAGTGGGCCTCCCAGAAGATGGACAGGAAGAGAAATTTTAGCAGTGCTTAACGAGTACGATTTTGGGCCCCTCAGCAATCATCCCGATATTGTAGCAGATGTACCTGAACGTCCTGAGGAGTACAAATTCTGGACACATAAGAGCATATTGTGGGAACTCCCGTACTGGTGTGAGTTGTTGATCCGTCACTTCCTAGACGTTATGCACATCGAAAAAAATGTTTTATGAAAGTGTGGTGGGCACAACGCTGAACTTGGAGGGGAAGACGAAAGACGGTCCTAAGGCTCGCACTGATCTGCAAAACATGAATATCGGAAAACAACTATGGTTGAAAGAAGGGAAGAGGAAAATGCCTCAAGCTCCTTACACCGTCAAGTCTGAGCATAAATCAGAAATTTTCCATTGGATAAGTCGGGCCAAGTATCCTTCAGGCTTTGCTGGAAATATAGCCAAGTGTGTGAACAGATAATTCAACAATCTTTACGGGTTGAAAAGTCATGACAATCATATCCTGCTACAACGTCTCTTCCCTGTTTTCATTCGACCGTTCCTTCCCCGTCACGTTGCGGAGCCGTTAGTAGCGTTGGCAAGATTTTTCCAGAAGGTATGCACACGGGAAGTGAGAAAATCTGACCTCCGGGAAATGCAACAAGACATCGTTCATATCATGTGTAAATTTGAGATGATATTTCCTCCAAATTTTTTCGACATCATGCCACACCTCATGATCCATCTTCCTCGGCAGTTGTTGCTTACCGGTCCTGTGCACTTCACTTGGATGTATCCGATGGAAAGGTACGTATTTTACACTTTCTGTTAATTTCCTCATCAATATATGTGATTTATATTAATGTACTATCATAACACTTTAAAAACTTGATTTATAGGCAACTTGGACAATATGGTGATTTTGTCCAAAATAGATCCGCACCTGAAGGATGTATAGCTGAAGCGTATATTGCGCACGAGTGCGTCACCTACATGAAGCTGTATTTAGGAGGGTTACAGAAAAGCATACCGGAAGATGTACCTTCACAGTTCAATCTTTCCATACTCTCCGACGATGTTGTACTCAGTGAAAAAATGTCAGTTTCCTACAAGTTGAAAGATTATAAGGTAGCCATTGCACATTGGTGGGTACTAATTAACTGTCCAGAAGTTCAGTTTTGGAAGAACATGCATCTAAATTGTGATGCAGTAGGAGGTGATGTCGATTACCACAACCGGACATTCGCAGTGTATTTCGGCCGCTGGGTACGAAACTTTAACATTATTCTACACGTATTTATATATTATTGTGTATAATTATTCATATTTATAGTTGATTCTGATGGTTGCAGATGGAGCTCATTAAAAATGATAATCACTCAAATTGGTCGCACGAACTCAGACTTCTATCGATGAAGCCGGTCTATTCAAAAGTTTATGCGATGTGCAAGGTGAATGGTGTGTTATTTCGATGTGAAGAGCGAGACGTCAGACTGAAAACACAAAATTCAGGGGTTATGGCACATGGTGGGGATGACGGAGTTGACTACTACGGTGTTCTCCATTCAGTTGTGGAACTGCATTATGGGGAAGGCATGAAAGTGCACCTTTTCAAGTGTAGTGGTTTGACACACGGCCGCAGAGCATGAAAACCGATCAATACGGCATAACTTCTGTGAACACCAGTACATCATGGTATGAGGATGACCCGTTCGTTTTAGCCACATGGGTGAAACAAGTGTTTTATCTTGATGATCTTGCCAAGGGTGACCCGTGGAAAGTAGTCAACACTATCCACCATTGCAACATTTACCGGGCGTCTACACTCGGAGTGGCTGAAGAGAACGAGGAAGGTGGCAGCGCGTATCAAGAGCCCAACTCAAACGGTATTCCCGACTCCTCTTTTATTCGCATAGACACGCCGGTGAGACATCGACGTGAAGAGCCACTGCTTGTTGATGTTGATCCGAATGAAGAAACTAACGAGGACTCGTGTGGTGAGGAAATACATAGATTACCCGTATCGAGCAATTCAGAAACCGAAGAAGACTCATCCGATGATTCCGATTACAATCCGACGGATTAAGTAATTTAGATTATGTAATCATTTCATTTGTAATCCACTCTTTTCTAATGAACGGGCGTGGGGATGAGCCTCCCAGCATAGGCTGGGTTCCAAACCCCTTAAAAAAAATTTGAAATATGTTGACTGTTGGGTTTCTGTTTTTTTTTTTTTATGTTCAATTTTGGTTATATATGAACAGGAAATCGGAGAACGAGAGGTGTAAACCTACTGAATTTTTTTTTTACCTTTTTCAGAGTATAGGCGACGAAAACTGCCTTATTTCGTCGGCCATAACTAGTATAGCCGACGAAATAAGGCTGTTTCGTCGCCTATACTCTGAAAAAGCGATGAAAAATGCCAATTTCGTCGCCTATACTCATTATGACCGACGAAATTGTCATTTTTCGCGGCCATATGACAAGTATAGGCGACAAAACTTGGATTTTTCGTCGCCTATGATTTAAAATTTAAAAAACAAAAAATGACCATAGGCCATTTTCTATCACTAACGATAAACCATAGCTTCATCCTTCAAACATGAAAAAGTCGTGAAATAAGATATGACCGAAATAATGAAGTACGTCTACGGTTGAAAAATGATAAGATTCCGATAAAATCTGAGTGTCGACAGATGCGGTCAAAGGTTTTATTCTTTCGGTTCCATAATGGTAATATTTACTTTCGGTAAATATTGTACAGAAATTTTTTATACAATTAGTTGCATCTCATCGATTTGAAACTATTATATGTTGAAAGTCAGGCAAAAAAACGTCATTTACACAGTCCTATTACCATTTCTAAGCGTTTAGAGGTTTAACCGACCCGGTTGACCGTTCCGATCGAGCCTTTAACGGTGTCAGATGTACTTGGATTTTTTTTCACACATGTATTTAATCTTAACGGTGATATCTGACGGTTGGAATCGATTTTGTAAACTTTTAGATTCAAAATCAGAACATATGCACTAATGTTCCTTAACTTGTTTACTAAGTGTTTAAGTGATTGTGTAGTTTCTTATAGTGACTATACGCTCTTCAAATGCAAAAATGTTGTGAAATAAGATATGACCGAAATGATGAAATACGGCTACGTGTAAAAAATGACCAGATTCCGATAAAATCTGTGTGCTGAATGTTGCGGTTAACTGTTTTTTACCTTCGTTTTCCGATGGGTAGCATAACGTTCGGTAAATATTTTGAGGAAAATTTTTATACGATTAGTTGTGTCTCATCGATTTGAAACTATTATCTGTTGAAGGTCAGGCCAAAAAACATCATTTACACAGACCAATTACCATTTCTAAGCGTTTAGAGGTTTGACCGACCCGGTTGACCGTTCTGATCGAGCGTTTAACGTTGTTAGATGTACTTGGATTTTTTCCATACATGTATTTAATGTTAACGGTGATATCTGACGATTGGAATAGAAATCTTAAACTTTTAGATTTAAAATCAGAACATACGCACTAATGTTCCTTAACTTGTTTACTAAGTGTGTAAGTGAGTGTATAGTTTCAAATAGTTACTATACGTAGACTCTTCAAATGCACAAATGTTGTGAAATAAGATATGACCGAAATGATAAAATTCGTATACGGTTGAAAAATGACAAGATTCCGATAAAATCTGTGTGCCGAATGTTGCGGTTAACTGTTTTTTACTTTAGTGCACCTATGGGTAGCCTGAGGTTTGGTAAATATTTATTGGGAAATTTTTATACGATTAGTTGCGTGATGTCGATTTTGAACTATTATCTGTTGAAGGTCAGGCCAGAAACCGTCGTTTAACTAGACTAAATTCCGTTTTAAAGCGTTTAGAGGTTTGACTTAGTGGTTTGACCAATAGTTTAGCCGACGACATAGTGGTTTTCGTCGGCCAAGCTCTAGCGATCCGCGCCTTTTCATTGTCTGTGATTGGATGGCTCAGATCCGACGGCCGTTGATCTTCCGAAGTATAGCCGACGAGATTCATAAGTATAGGCGACGAAATTCAAAAGTATAGCCGACGAAACAGGGGGTTTCGTCGGATTTTTTCAGTTATACAGAAAATATAGCCGACGAAACAAGGGGTTTCGTCGGCCATACATGCTTTAGGCGACGAAACCTGAGATTCATAAGTTTAGGCGACGAAATTCAAAAGTATAGCCGACGAAACAGTGTGTTTTCGTCGCCTAAATCATGTATGGCCGACGAAACAGGGGGTTTCGTCGGGTATACTTTCTGTATAACTGAAAAAAGCCCCGAGGCATGCAGCCATTTTCTCTCCTTCTCCTCTAATCGCCGCCCTCCGCCGATCTGCCCTGACCCAGTGTTCGCCGCCCTCCGCCGCCTCGAATCCGCGAAATCCAACCACCGGCCGGCCTCCTCCTTCCCTCCTCCTCCATCCCGAAATCCAATCCGGCATTCTCCCAACCGGCCGCTCCTCCTTCCCTCCTCCTCCTTCCCGGCGCTCCCCCTTCCCTCCTCCTTCATCCGGCATTCTCCTCCTCAATCCGACATTCTCCTCCTCAATCCGGCAGTAAGTTTCCTTTTTTTTCTGTTTTTGCTTTTTTTTTTTTAATTTAATAATTTATGGATTTATGTTAATATATACATATATATATATATATATATATATATATTGTTGACAGTAGCCGCAGAGAGGCTACAGCAGGCCCACAGACCCGCAGCAGGTGCACCAGGGCCCGGCCCGAGGCCCGGGACCGAACCACCAGCACCCGGCCTCGGGGTCCAGCAATCTATCCGGCCGCCAGGGACCCTGGGACCGGGGGCGCCTGCCTGCCAAAGAGGTCACCAGAACTGTCATTCGGAGGGAACCAGTCCCACATCGAAGGGTGAGGCCAGCCCTCACCCCCAACCACCTATATAAGGGCCCCAACTACCATAATTAATAGGTAACTTATCTCACTCACCGCTTACATACGTGCTCAAGTTATATATATCCCAACTATACTAACTTAGGCATCGGAGAGGAGAAGGCCGGCCCGCCCGGTATTCCCCTTAGTAAGCAGGTTTGTAGGAGATCGAGTTGGATTCATCTGTATCTATCAGGCCCCCGGGTTTGTGCAGAAACAATTGGCGCCGTGTGTGGGAACGATTTTTGATCCACGAGAAAAGTTAGCATTGCTCTACCAGGGAGCAGAGCCCGATCGATCCTTTGAAAGATAGTTAAATACGTGGTCCAGAAGCCATGGAAGGAAGGAAGATAAAAACTGGCACCGGACGGTTGAAAGAGCGAATTCAGATCCCCGACCAGGCCCAAAACACAGGGGTTGAGGTCGGTGCGAGGTTCGCCTTTTCTCCCAACCGAGACGGAAGATCAGAGCGAATTCAGATCCCCGACCGGGTTCGTAATATAAGGGCTGAGGTCGGTGCGAGGTTCGCCCCTTCTCCAGACCAAGACAGAAGTCACGATCGCCGAGATTCAGAGAACCCCGACCGGTATGATGCGGGAGAGGAAATAAAGAAGATGAAGGCAGAAGTCGAGCGGTTGCGAGCAGAGGGCGGCCAAGACCGGCTAAGGGCAGATGCCCGGTGCCAGAAGTTGGAAGCAGTAAACGCCGCCTTGTTAGCGGTCTTGGGAAAAGGAGGCCAGCCGAGCACTCCTCGGGCGGCGTCACGGCCCGCAAGCAAGGTTAGCGAATTCCCGCACCTCGAAGTGGGACAACCCACGGGAAGAAGAAGGACCGTGTATGTACCCACGCCTCTTTTTTCGGAAGCTTTGAAAAACTCCGGTCCGGTCGAGCTACCGTACCGCACGAGCCAGGCGTCAAGCGAGCAGGACAGTTCTACCGCAAGGACGCTCGAAACGCTCTCCGCCTCAGTGTCGGATATGAAGAACCGTTTAGACGCCAGTAAGAAGAAAGCAGGGCGACCGCGGGACAGTGCGCGATTCAATGAGCGTATCAGACCTTTTCCGCACCGGATTAGGGAATCAGGAAGGTCTGGTAGCCTAAGGCCCCTAAAGCTGGCGTACTCAGGAACGAGCTGCCCGTATCGGCACCTGGACAGTTTCAAGTCACAGACGGGCACAAGGGGCTATTCTGATGCCACGTGCTGCAACGTGTTCCAAGAGACGCTTTCGGGGGAGGCATTGAGCTGGTTCTACGAGCTGCCAGTGGACTCGGTTGAATCTTTCGAACAGATGGCCGACAAATTTGTCGGCCGGTTTATCCTCAGAGCCGGGACAGCTCAAACATCCACGATCCTTTTCGATTGCATGCAGGCTGACCACGAACCGCTGTGGGCTTTCGTTAACCGGTGGCAAATCGCCACGGCCGGGGTCAGAAACCTGGACAAGAAGATCGCGGGGATGGCCTTCAAGCTGGGGTTAAGACCCGGAGAACTTTCGTACAACTTGCGAGTGCAGGAGCCGCTGGGGTATGATGAGCTGATGACCGTGGCCGTCAGGCATGCTCAGGCGGACCACGAGACATATGAGGATAAGGCACCCAAGCGAAGACCGGATGACCTACTGTCGCCACCTCCCCGTGAGGGCAGGACCGGGCTGCTAGATCGCAGCCGTGCGCCTATAGCCACCAGGAAAGCAGAGGTACGGGAGGAGTGGCAACCCCGACGAAGCAGTGACAATAGTTCCCGGCCGAGGAGGAGACCGCCGCTTGTACGACGGACACAGCCAGCGGCGGCTGCGCCAATAGAACGACCACCGCGGGCCCTAGCCATCATGCCGGCAGAAAGGCCCGAAGATCCAACTCGTAGGACCAGCGATCCAAGACCCTAGAGAGCGGTTTTAGGCGGTCGATCCCGCCCGGTAGAACCAAGAGAGAACCGACCAGTAGCTCGGCAAGTAGGAACCATATGCACCCGACCTCCCGGAGGGATCGAGGTGCATGGGAGCATAAACATGATACATGGCGAGGGCCATATAGATCAGCTCACCCGGAGCTCGAAGAAGCGGTGCTTAAGATCGATCCGGGGGAAAGAAGTGTATGCCTTCGGTGGAGGAAGCGGCCAAGCCGCCAAAACCGGATGGAAGTCGGTCACTTTCTACGAGGAGGAAGAGCCGGAGGATCTGGTCCAACCGCACAACGACCCCTTCCTCATCACGGTCCAAATAGACCACTGGATAACCAGCCGTATGCTGATCGATACCGGAGCCTCTGTCAACGTGATGTTCCGAGACGCATACAAAGGGCTGCAGAGGGGAAGAAATAAGTTATCCCAGGATAACGAACCACTTATAAGCTTCTCCGGTGAGATAGTCCAGCCTTTGGGATCGGATTACCTGCCACTGATCTTCAGCGAGGGAAACAAGACAAAAAAGGAGCACTTTGAATTCATCATTGTGGACTGCCTGTCGTCGTACAATGGCATAATCGGTAGGCCAGAGTTATGGAAACTGAAGACATTTATAGCCGGCCATATGCTGATGTTGAAGATGCCTTCACCGGCCGGTGTCATCACCCTGCGCGGGGACCAGAAGCTCGCCCGGAAATATTATGCGGAGGCCCTAACCCATGGGAGGAAGCGGGCCGAGGTCTTCACGGCCACTCAGTTAGCACCGGTGCCGGATCTAAGTATTGACCCCCGCGATGACTCCGATTCATTCAAGAAAAAGCTAGAGCCACCTTCGGCCGTGGAAGAAACCGAAGCGATCTGCATTTCGGTAGTCCACCCAGAGCGGAATGTGGTGATAGGGACGCAGCTCGATCCGGCTGTCAGGCAAGAGCTCATTACCTTCCTCCGGGACAACAGTTCGGTTTTCGCATGGTCATACGAGGACATGCCGGGCATATCCCCGGAGATAGCCGTCCATAAGCTAAATTCATTGCCCAACATTCTTCCGGTGAGGCAGAAGTGGAGGTCCTTCAGTCCGGCAAAGTATGAGGCGATCAGAGAGGAGATACAGAAATTAAAGGGCATAGGTTTTATCATGGAAGTCCAGTACCCTCGCTGGCTCGCTAACGTGGTCATGGTGCCTAAGAAGGGAACCGGCCAGTGGCGTATGTGCGTGGATTTCACTAACCTGAACCGGGCGTGTCCAAAGGATAGCTTCCCGCTCCCCGGGATTGACCAGCTTATAGATTCCACGTCCGGCTTTAAGCTGCTCAGCTTCATGAACGCCTACGCCGAGTACAATCAGATTAGGATGCACCCGGATGATGAGGAACACACATCATTCACAACCGACCGAGGTACCTACTGTTATAAGAGGATGCCGTACAGTCTAAAGAATGCCGGGGCCACCTACCAGCGGATGGTGAACCGAATGCTGGAGCAAGAAATGGGTAAAACCGTAGCGGTTTACGTAGATGACATGCTGGTCAAAAGCTTGACTGCAGGGGCCCACGTCCGGGATTTGGCCGTAGTCATCAGCAAAATGCTCAAATTAGGAATGCGCTTGAACCCGAAGAAGTGTATTTTCGGGATTTCAGAGGGCCTATTCCTAGGCCACATCATCAGCCAGCGAGGGATAGAAGCCAACCCGCTGAAGGTCCAGGCAATTCTAGATATGGAAACGCCAGGAGAGAGAAACCAGGTCCAGATGTTGACCGGCCGGTTAGCCGCCCTTGCCAGATTCATCTCCCGCCTAACCGATAAGTGCGCCCCGTTCTTCAAACTGCTCAAGGCACAACTGACCAGGAAAATCCACTGGGCGGCAGAGCATGAAGCGGCATTCCAATCTATCAAGACATATCTGTCTACAGTGCCTCTCCTATCCAAGCTAGTGCCGGGCGAGATGCTATACCTCTATATAGCCGCATCCGAAGCGGCCGTCTCCGCAGCTCTCGTCAGGAAGGAGGGCACGCTCGAGCTTCCGGTATATTATGCGGGAAAGGGACTTACTGGAGCCGAGGGGGAGGTCCAGACTGCAAGTTCATCCGGGACTCGTCTCGATATGGCAGAACGCCCGGTCGAGGTCCCGTGAACTCCACCTCGCACCAATATGGCAGGACGCCCGGTCGAGGTCCAGACTGTAAGTTCATCCGGGACTCGTCTCGATATGGCAGAACGCCCGGTCGAGGTCCCGTGAACTCCGCCTCGCACCGATATGGCAGGACGCCCGGTCGAGGTCCAGACTGCAAGTTCATCTGGGACTCGTCTCGATATGGCAGAACGCCCGGTCGAGGTCCCGTGAACTCCGCCTCGCACCGATATGGCAGGACGCCCGATCGAGGTCCAGACTGCAAGTTCATCCGGGACTCGTCTCGATGTGGCAGAACTCCCGGTCGAGGTCCTGTCAACTCCGCCTCATACCAAGAACAGCCCAACGCCCGGTCACGCCCAATCTCCAATCCGGACTTGGGGGACTGGGCACCGTTCCGTTGGGTCGGTAACCCTACGGGTCTGCGGGACAAGAGCAAGACAGACTTTAAGTCCCCATTCAAGATTGCACTTGACCGGGAACTTGGGGGACTTGTTGACAGTAGCCGCAGAGAGGCTACAGCAGGCCCACAGACCCGCAGCAGGTGCACCAGGGCCCGGCCCGAGGCCCGGGACCGAACCACCAGCACCCGGCTTCGGGGTCCAGCAGTCTATCCGGCCGCCAGGGACCCTGGGACCGGGGGCGCCTGCCTGCCAAAGAGGTCACCAGAACTGCCCTTCGGAGGGAACCGGTCCCACATCGAAGGGTGAGGCCAGCCCTCACCCCCAACCACCTATATAAGGGCCCCAACTATCCTCATTAATAGGTAACTTATCTCACTCACCGCTTACATACGTATGGTCTCGTGTTCCTCAGTACGTGAGTCCTGCGGAGGCATACCGCTGTCAGCCGTTTGAAAGACGTGAGCTCCTGATGTTGGCTCGATTAAAAGCAAAGTCGTCAGAAGCGTCATCGAGTTCAGCGGGTAGCAGCTCTCGCAATACGAGAGGTGTCATATGTTTCGATACGCTCAGGAGGATTGTTGACAGCAGCGGGAGGATCCAGATCAATGAGCCCGCGTACGAAGATGTTAAGAGGAAAAAACGCCGCGATTACGCGAGTTGCGTGGGAGCACTGATTAGGGATAGAGTCCCTATGTTGTGGTCGCGGTGGGCTGATGTGCCGGAAGAGATAAAGACGGAGCTCAACAACGCGGCGTCGGTGAGTAATTTAAAAACTTAATTTCTTTATCGTAATATTTAATAATTTTTGGTATTGTTATAATTTTGAAACTAATAAAATATTATTTTTCAGGCATTCTTCGAGATTGCCGAACACAAGCAGGATTGGGCGTATTCGATGCAGAACTCGAGGTACGTTGGGAATTCCCCATCTTATAATTAAAAATAGTTTATGATATTAATAATATTTCTAACGCACTTTTGTTTTTTCCGTAGGTTCAAAGAGTGGAAGAACGAGCTCCGTACCCACTCCAACAAATACGACAGTCTTGGTCGTATGGGTACTCCGAAAGAGTTGATGTTCAGGGAGTGAGAGTGGCGTTGGTTGAAGACAGTAGACTTCAACAACCCAGTTGCGCAGGTAAATTCTAAACTTAACGATAAATTAAATTATTTTGTTAGTATTTTAATTATTAGTTTAATTATTTGATAATTATTACACTAATATTTAATTATTTGTTTGAAGGAACGATCTCGGCAGAACTCTGCGAACCGCCGCCGTAACACAACCCTCCATCACGGTGGTTCCAGGCCATTTTCACAATATCAGGAGGAGGCTCTGAGAGATCATCCGGAGGTCAACCCGTACGTAGAGACGTTCAAGAGGGTTTATCCACAAGCGGCAGAAGACATTGTAAGTCGTTGATTACGCTTTAAAATTTTTAATTATTAATTTTACTTAATTATATGTTTGTTACTCAATTAATAATTTTTTTTCCCCGTTCAATTAGGAAAGGGTGACCCAGGCCGAAGAAGAAGTGTATTCGGCACAAGTTCGGGAGACACAACCGAACATTACAGAGGAAGATCTGCGAGAAGCCCTGACCCAGGTCGACCGATCGAATGTCCACACTGCAGCGATGATTTTCAACGCAGCCTTCCCAAACCGGTCAAACGACTACTACTGCCGGGGTTTGGGAAATTCTGGAATGGGGGTGCTGAAGACCGTTAAGGGAGCTCAAAAGAAGGGAGGCGGGGACACCCAGCAGATGAGGGGGGAAATGCAGAGATTGGCCGAAGAAAATGCAAGATTGGCGGCCATGTTCCAGCAACAACGCAGAACACAGCACGATTATCGGAGAGAAATGCAGTGTTGGAGTGCTGAGTGCAAGAGAATTCGGCTACATAACCAGCAAGCCCAACAAAACTGGTGGTATGCTATGTTCGAGGCGCAACAACAAGGCCTTCCACCCCCGCCCCCGTTTGAGCTGTTAGAGGAACCTCCAATGCCTCCTCCTCCCGACGATGACGAGCATAATGGACAGGAGGATGGTGGCCAGGAGGATGACGGGCATGCCGGGGATGATTTGGTGGACTTTAATGGTTTAGGTGATGATTAGGGTTATATTGTATGAATATTGGAACAAATTAAATAAGTCATTTAGACGTGTTTCTTGTTGGTGTAAATGCATGAATTGGTATTTTGAATTGCAGGTTGCTTGGAATGGTAATTTAGAAAATAATTTAATTTTTTTCTCCAAAATTAAGGAATAGGCGACGAAATTTGCCAAATTTCGTCGACTATTCCTTAAAATATAAATATATTTTTCAAAGTATAGCCGACGAAATTAGCAATTTTCGTCGGCTATACTTTGAAAAATCGTCGGCCACGATCGAAAATTTCCGACGAATTTCGTCGGTTATTTTGCCAGAGTTTGGTCGACGAAAGAAAATTTCGTCGGCTATACTTTAGGAATGGCCGACGATTTCAAAAATTCCGTCGGCCATTCCTATAACCGACGGGGTTTTATCGACGAATTATAGCCGACGAAAATTTCGTCGGCAGAAGGTATAGCCGACGAAAATGGAGAATAGGCGATGAAATTTTTTTTGTCGCCTATTCTCTTAAAACTGGTAGTGTGTGGAGCCGTTAGTAGCGTTGGCAAGATTTTTCCAGAAGGTATGCACACGGGAAGTGAGAAAATCTGACCTCCGGGAAATGCAACAAGACATCGTTCATATCATGTGTAAATTTGAGATGATATTTCCTCCAAATTTTTTCGACATCATGCCTCACCTCATGATCCATCTTCCTCGGCAGTTGTTGCTTACCGGTCCTGTGCACTTCACTTGGATGTATCCGATGGAAAGGTACGTATTTTACACCTTATGTTAATTTCCACATCAACATATGTGATATAGTATTAATGTATTATCATAACACTTTAAAAACTTGATTTATAGGCAACTTGGACAATACGGTGATTTTGTCCAAAACAGATCCGCACCTGAAGGATGTATAGCTGAAGCATATATTGCGCACGAGTGCGTCACCTACATGAAGCTGTATTTAGGAGCATTACAGGAAAGCATACCGGAATATGTGCCTTCACAGTTCAATCTTTCCATACTCTCCGACGATGTTGTACGCGGTGGAAACATGCCAGTTTCCTACAAGTTGAAAGATTATGAGGTAGCCATTACACATTGGTGGGTACTAATCAACTGTCCAGAAGTTCAGTTTTGGAAGAACATGCATCTAAACTGTGACTAAGTAGGAGGTGATCTCGATTACCACAACCGGACATTCGTAGAGTATTTCGGCCGCTGGGTACGTAACTTTAACACTATTCTATACGTGTTTATATATTATTGTGTATAATTATTCATATTTATAGTTGATTCTGATGGTTGCAGATGAACCTTATTAAAAATGATAATCACCCAAATTGGTCGCACGAACTCAGACTTCTAGCGATGAGGCCGGTCTATTCAAAAGTTTATGCGACGTGCAAGGTGAATGGTGTGTAATTTCGATGTGAAGAGAGAGACCTCAGACTGAAAACACAAAATTCAGGGGTTATGGCACATGGTGGGGATGATGGAGTTGACTATTACGGTGTTCTCCATTCAGTTGTGGAACTGCATTATGGGGAAGGCATGAAAGTGCACCATTTCAAGTGTAGATGGTTTGACACACGGCCGCAGAGCATGAAAACCGATCAATACGGCATAACTTCTGTGAACACCAGTACATCATGGTATGAGGATGACCCGTTCGTTTTAGCCACATGGGTGAAACAAGTGTTTTATCTTGATGATCTCGCCAAGGGGGACCCGTGGAAAGTAGTCAACACTATCCACCATCGCAACATTTACCGGGCGTCTACACTTGGAGTGGCTGAAGAGAACGAGGAAGGTGGCACCGCGTATCAAGAGCCCAACTCAAACGGTATTCCTGACTCCTCTTTTATTCGCCTAGACACGCCGGTGCGAATGCGACGTGAAGAGCCACTGCTTGTTGATGTTGATCCAAATGAAGAAACTAACGAGGACTCTAGTGGTGAGGAAACACATAGATTACCCCTATCGAGCAATTCAGAAACCGAAGAAGACTCATCCGATGATTCCGATTACAATCCGACGGATTAAGTAATTTAGATGATGTAATCCTTTCATTTGTAATCCACTCGATCATTTCTAATGAACGGGCGTGGGGATGAGCCTCCCAGCTAGGCTGGGTTCCAACCCCTTAAAAAAAAAATTTAAATATGTTGACTGCTGGGTTTCTGTTTTTTTTATGTTCAATTTTGGTTATATATGAACAGGACATATGGGTACGAGAGGTGTAACACAACTGATTTTTTTATTTTTTTCACAGAATAGCCGACGAAAAATGCATTATTTCGTCGGCTATACTAATTATAGCCGACGAAAAATGCGTGATTTCGGCGGGCAAAACTATATTGAAAAATACATATTTTATTTTAGACACAAAACGACAAAAGAATAGCCGACGAGTACTAGGTTTGATTTCGTCGGCTATTCTTTAAAAAAAAAAAAAAACAGACCACCTTCCATTTTCTATCACTATCGACAACCCATTGCTTCATCCTTCAAATGCAAATGTGTCGTGAAATAAGATATGACCGAAATAATGAAATACGTTTACGGTTGAAAAATGACAAGATTCCGACAAAATCTGCATGCCGAATGTTGTGGTTAACTGTTTTTTACTTCCGTTTTCCTATGGGTAGCCTCACGGTCAGTAAATATTTTGAGAAAAATTTTTATACGATTAGTTGCGTCTCATCGATTTGAAACTATTATCTGTTGAAGGTCAGACCAAAAAACGTCATTTACACAGGCCAATTTCCATTTCTAAGCGTTTAAAGGGTTGACTCACCTGGTTGACCGTCCCGATCGAGCCTTTAACGTTGTCAGATGTAGTTGGATTTTTTCATACATGTATTTAATCTTAACGGTGATATCTGACGGTTGGAATAGATTTTCCAAAGTTTTAGATTCAAAATCGGAACATATGCACTAATGTTCCTTAACTTGTTTACTAAGTGTTTAAGTGAATGTATAGTTTCAAATAGTTACTATACGTACACTCTTCAAATGCAAATGTGTCGTGAAATAAGATATGACCGAAATAATGAAATACGTCTACGGTTGAAAAATGACAAGATTCCGACAAAATCTGCGTGCCGAATGTTGCGGTTAACTGTTTTTTACTTCCGTTTTCCTATGGGTAGCCTCACGGTCGGTAAATATTTTGAGGAAAATTTTTATACGATTAGTTGCGTCTCATCGATTTGAAACTATTAGCTGTTGAAGGTCAGGCAAAAAAACGTCATTTACACAGGCCAATTTCCATTTCTAAGCGTTTAAAGGGTTGACTCACCCGGTTGACCGTCCCGATCGAGCCTTTAACGTTGTCAGATGTAGTTGGATTTTTTTCATACATGTATTTAATCTTAATGGTGATATCTGACGGTTGGAATAGATTTTCCAAAGTTTTAGATTCAAAATCGGAACATATGCACTAATGTTCCTTAACTTGTTTACTAAGTGTTTAAGTGAATGTATAGTTTCCAATAGTTACTATACGTACACTCTTCAAATGCAAATGTGTCGTGAAATAAGATATGACCGAAATAATGAAATACGTCTACGGTTGAAAAATGACAAGATTCCGACAAAATCTGCGTGCCGAATGTTGCGGTTAACTGTTTTTTACTTCCGTTTTCCTATGGGTAGCCTCACGGTCGGTAAATATTTTGAGGAAAGTTTTTATACGATTAGTTGCGTCTCATCGATTTGAAACTATTAGCTGTTGAAAGTCAGGTAAAAAAACGTCATTTACACAGGCCAATTTCCATTTCTAAGCGTTTAAAGGGTCGACTCACCCGGTTGACCGTCCCGATCGAGCTTTTAACGTTGTCAGATGTTGTTGGATTTTTTTTCATACATGTATTTAATCTTAACGGTGATATCTGACGGTTGGAATAGATTTTCCAAAGTTTTAGATTCAAAATCGGAACATATGCACTAATGTTCCTTAACTTGTTTACTAAGTGTTTAAGTGAATGTATAGTTTCAAATAGTTACTATATGTACACTCTTCAAATGAAAATGTGTCGTGAAATAAGATATGACCGAAATAATGAAATACGTCTACGGTTGAAAAATGACAAGATTCCGACAAAATCTGCGTGCCGAATGTTGCGGTTAACTGTTTTTTACTTCCGTTTTCCTATGGGTAGCCTCACGGTCGGTAAATATTTTGAGGAAAATTTTTATACGATTAGTTGCGTCTCATCGATTTGAAACTATTAGCTGTTGAAGGTTAGGCCAAAAAACGTCATTTACACATGCCAATTTCCATTTCTAAGCGTTTAAAGGGTTGACTCACCCGGTTGACCGTCCCGATCGAGCCTTTAACGTTGTCAGATGTAGTTGGATTTTTTTTCATACATGTATTTAATCTTAACGGTGATATCTGACGGTTGGAATAGATTTTCCCAAGTTTTAGATTCAAAATCGGAACATATGCACTAATGTTCCTTAACTTGTTTACTAAGTGTTTAAGTGAATGTATAGTTTCAAATAGTTACTATACGTACACTCTTCAAATGCAAATGTGTCGTGAAATAAGATATGACCGAAATAATGAAATACGTCTACGGTTGAAAAATGACAAGATTCCGACAAAATCTGCGTGCCGAATGTTGCGGTTAACTGTTTTTTACTTCCGTTTTCCTATGGGTAGCCTCACGGTCGGTAAATATTTTGAGGAAAGTTTTTATACGATTAGTTGCGTCTCATCGATTTGAAACTATTATCTGTTGAAGGTCAGGCCAAAAAACATCATTTACACAGACCAATTTCCGTTTTAAAGCGTTTAAAGGTTTGACTTCGTTGTTTGACCAAAGGTTTAGCCGACAAAATATTTGAATTCGTAGGCTAAACTCTTGCGATCCGCTTATTGTCCGCCGTTGGGTGGCTCAGATCCAACGGCTGCTGATTGTCCAAAGTATAGCCGACGAAATATTAAAATTCGTCGGCTAAACTTTTGCGATCCGCGCCTTCTCATTGTCCGCCGTTGGATGTGGGAGATCGGACGGCTGCTGAGCACCTAAAGTATAGCCGACGACATTCAAAGAATAGCCGACGACATCTTTTTTAATCGTCGGCTATAATAAAGAATAGCCGACGAAATCTTTTTTAATCGTCGGCTATTCTATCGGGTATAAGTTTGAAACTGCCGAACCCTAGCCTCCGTTTTCTGTATTTTTCTGCTTTCTCCTCCGCAACGCCTCAGACAGATCCGCACCGCCGCTCTCCTCCTCCTCCTCCTCAAATCGACGACGAATTCTCCTCCTCCTCCTCCTCCGATCCGATCCGGTTATTTTTTTTCAATTTAATTTAATTTAATAAATTGTTATATATTTAATTTTAATAATATAAATTGTTATATATTTGTTATATATTTAATTTTAATTATATAAATTGTTATATATTTGTTATATATTTGTTAATAAATTTAATTGTTATATATTTGTTATAATTTAGGTATATAAATTGTTATATAAATTGTTAAATTAATTATATATATAAATTGGTAGTCTAATTATATATATATATATGTTAATAAAGAAATATAGTTATATTTGTATATAAATAGTTATATTTAGGTTAATGGTTAGTATTATTTAAAATTAGTTAAAATTTAAATATGAATTTGTTAGTATGTTTTGAAATATGTTAGTATTATTGGTTATTATATTAATTAGAATTTGTTATTTAATGTAATATAATTTAATATTAATTAATGTATTAATGCCACGAGTGCTGCAGATGGCCGATGCATTCAGATAGTTCTTTGGAGGCCGTCGTTCTAGATCGAGAGGTTCTGGAAGTTCCGCCGGTTCCGCAGACTCTGACAGGACCCTTAGCCAGCCTGAGAGGACCACCAGCCAGCCGCGGAGGAGTGTGGATTCCTCCCAGCCGCGGAGGACTGTGGATTCATTCCAGCCGCGGAGGAGTATGAGTTCTCGGCACCAGACCCTTCCCCAGGCGGGGCGGCCGTCGAGCAGTTCACTTCCGCCTGTCGGGCCAGATGCTCTGAGGTTCAGTCGGCAGCTATTTCAGGACGAGATAGCTGCAGACGTTCCTCAGGTTCGTATGCCTGAGGTTCATCGGGAGCCGATGACGAGTCCGACGACGTCTGCTGCTGACTCGACTGACGGTCCTACTCTCCCAAACCAGCTGTACCTCCCATACAACATTCCTGCGATACCGGAGGTCGACTATCGTGGTGTGCCCATATGGCCTGATATGCCTCAGTACGTGAGTGCTGCGGAGGCATACCAGCATCAGCCATTTGAGAACCCTGACCTCCTGATTTCGGCGAGGAGAAAAGGAAAGTCGACAGACGGGTCATCGAGTTCAGGTAACATTCGATTTTATTAATTAAATGTTTTATTAAAATTAATGCACTAATATTTAATTTTATTAACCAATCGTCGTTTATGTGATAGGGACAGCCGCTAGCAGTTCAACAAGGAACACGAGAGGTGTCATATGTTTTGAAACGCTCAGGAGAACTGTTGATCTGAGGGGGAGGATCCAGATCAACGAACCTCCTAATCAGGAGGTTCAGGGGAAGAAAAAACGCGACTACTCGGGTTGCGTGGGGGCACTGATTAGGGACAGAGTCCCTATGTTGTGGACCCGGTGGGCTGATGTGCCCGAAGAGATAAAGAGGGAGGTGAACAACGCCGTGTCGGTGAGTAATTTAAAAAATTTAATTTATTTATCGTAATATTTAAAAATTTTCGGTATTATTACAATTGTAAAACTAATAAAATATTATTTTTCAGATATTCTTCGAGATTGCTGAACACAAGCGGGATTGGGCGGACTCCGTGCAGAACTCGAGGTACGTTGGGAATTCCTCATCTTATAATTTGAAATATTTTATGATATTAATAATATTTCTAATGCACTTTTGTTTTTTTCGTATGTTCAAAGAGTGGAAGAACGAGCTCCGTTCCCACTATAACGAATACGACAACCTTGGTCGTATGGGTACTCCCAGGGAGTTCATGTTCAGGGAGTACGAGTGGCGTTGGTTGAAGACAGTAGACTTCAACAACCCAGTTATGCAGGTAAATACTAAACTTCACTACAAATGTTTATTTTGTTAAAATTTTAATTATTAGTTTAATTATTTTATAATTATTACACTAATATTTTTTTATGCATTTTTCTAACATTTTATTATTTGTTTGAAGCAACGTTCTCGGATTAACTCTGAGAACCGCCGCCAGAACACAACCCCCCATCATGCTGGTTCTAGGCCGTTTGCACAATATCAGGAGGAGGCGCTTAGAGATCATCCTGATAGCAACCCGTACGTGGAGACATTCAAGATCGCTTATCCACAAGCGACAGAACAGCTCGTAAGTCGTTCATTACGATTTAAAAATTTTAATTATTAATTTTACTTAATTATATATTTGTTAGAATATTAATTTTTTTTTTCCCGTCCAATTAGGAGAGGGTGAACCGGGCCGAAGAAGAGGTGTTCCAGCAAGTAGTTCGGGAGACACAACCGAACATTTCAGAGGCAGATCTGGAAGAAGCCCTGCGCCAGGTCGACCGGTCCAATGTCCAAACGGCAGCGAGGATGTTCGACGCAGCCTTCCCAAACCGCTCAAACAACTACTACTGCCGGGGTTTAGGAAGTTCTGGACTAGGGCTCCTGAAGACCACTAAGGGAGGTCAAAAGAAGGGAGGCGGGGTGAGCCAACATGTGAGGGGGGAAGTGCGGAGATTGGCAGAAGAAAATGCCAGGTTGGCGGCCGAGTTCCAGAGATCACAGGAGGAACATCGCAGATCACAGGAGCTACACCGCAGAACACAAGAGCACCACCGCAGAACACAGCAGTATTATTTAGATCTGTCCAGTTGGCATGCTGAATGCGAGAGAATTCGGCAACACAACTACGCCGGCCAACAAAACTGGTGGTATGAGATGTTCACCGCACAACAACAAAGCCTTGAACCCCCGCCCCCGTTTCAGCCGTTAGTTGAACCTCCAATACCTCAACCTCCCGAGTTCGGTCAGCAGGATGACGAGCATGATGGAGAGCAGGATGCTGGGGATGACCTGGTGGACTTTAGTGGTTTAGGTGATGATTAGGGTTATATTTTATGTATATTAGAACGAATTAAATAATATGTCATTTAGACGTGTTTCTTGTTGGTGCAACTGCATGGACTGTCTTTGTGATTTGCAGGTTGCTTGGAATGGTAATTTAGAAAATAATTTAATTTTTTTTCACCAAATGTAAGAATAGCCGACGATTTTGGCATTATTTCGTCGGCTATTATAGCCGACGATTTTTACCAATATTCGTCGGCTATAAGTCTTATAGCCAACGAAAATTACCTTATTTCGTCGGCTATAACTAATTAATACCTATTAAAATATTAATATAGTTTACGATATCGTCGGCCATACTTGAAAATACCCGACGAATTTCGTCGGATATTTTGCCAAGGTTTGGTCGACGAAATGATGTTTCGTCGGTAAAGTCGTCGGCCATACTCGCATATAGCCGACGATTTCCTTTTTTTCGTCGGCCATTGGTATAGCCGACGGCGTTTTTCCGACGAATTATAGCCCACGAAAATTTCGTCGGCAGAAGGTATAGCCGACGAAATTTCGGCATAGTCGACGAAATTTTTTTCGTCGGCTATGCCCTCGGATCTGGTAGTGAAGCTTAATTATATGAAATGCACAGTGCTATTGAGGACCATGAAAAACTTAAAGCTTTAATCACAGTGCTAGTAAAAAACGTACAAAAAAAAAAAAGTTGAAGTAAAGTGAATCGTATTCACTCGATTATAGTTCTTGGACCCAGCAACTTCCACTTCTATTTACATTTTCACTGTAAGTACTACTACAAGAGCCAAATTTCAGCAGGATCATCTAGCTTTCTTGAACAATTTAAACACTTAAATATAACATGCAATACAGGAGCAATAAGATTATCATTGCTTTGAAATATCACTTGCACAAATACACAGGAAATATCGAGAAATATGATCAAGTCACACTTATTAGTTGCTTCCAAATACAGCAACTACAAAAACATAGAAAGGAACCTTCATGATGTTACCATAACAATTACTTCACTAACAGAGATCAATAAAAATTTAAGAAAATGCACCCATATTACAATCAAATTGACTCCTAATTCCAAGTAAAGGCCAATGCTTGAAAACCAAAACTACATTTGTTCATAAAAATTATACCAACAGCAACTATAAAATTGAATGCGAGAGCAGTAGCAGGGCCACATAATTGTTGTTGTTGACGCTTTGCACCTTCAGGTGAACGAAACACATTGAATAGAGAAGACCGCAAGTCTTCGAGAGCTTTTACTGAGTTAATGAACAATAAAGTTGGGGAAGAAGAATTATATCATCGTACAACACATTACACATCCATGTTTAATGTCATACTTTTAATGGTCTGCATAATGTATAAATAGTTTTGGTTTCCAACAATCACTTAAATCACAGACAGTGAGAAAAACAGTGCTTTCATAATATAACTAAAATACAAAAATGCAATCACTTGATCACATACATGTTTGCCTCTGCCTAAGGTAAAGAAACCATTGGTATCCTCCATTAGTTACTCAAAAGTCTAAACACAAAATGAGTGGTCTAAACTCATAAAGAACATATACCAATATCAAGGTGTAGAATCACAATTAGGAACAACATCATAAGCATTCACATCATTTCACATACTCTTGGTTGGAAATTTTTACCAATAAAAGCAATCTCCTGAATCTCCTTGCATGAAAAGATTCATAACATTGTATGACCCCGTTGAGTTCCACCTTACTTGAGTTCCCTTTTAAGTACAAAAACCCCAACTGAAGGAAAAAGAAATTCTTCTTCATTGCATATTCTGAATATGCAGCTTAGCAATTAAACAACAATGTGCACACCTATCCCGAACTTAGCAGCAAAAGAACTTCATTAACACAGAAAGAAAACGAGATGTTTTGAGTTCAAATAAACTGCAGCAGCCTATTGACTATACATTTTATACTCTGGAGGGGAAAAATAAATGACAAATTAGTGATCACTCCTTGTACTTGTAGTGTCTCGACAGTTTAGTTCTTTTGCTTTCAATTTCAACTGATCACTTATTGTGGTCTCAATTTTCTACTAATTGGTCAATTTCATCCAAAATGATTGTTTACCATTTTTCAACTTCCTCAAATGCCCTCAGGTTATTTTTCTTATTTTTTTACTTTCTCTTCTTCAAAACCAAAACCGAGAGAAGCTCAAGAATATTTGGGTTTATGATTTTCGATATTCAATCCAAGAATTTTACAGTTGCAAACTGATTCCAATCGGGAAAAAAAAGAATACAAATTGATTTGATACATACTGCTAACAAAATCAATTAACATCACTATAATCACGATGAAATAAAATTCTATCAAATCTCCATCATATCAATTTAAACCAAAATGAGATTAAAATAAATTCTCATCATCATCCTTAGCATTAACAGCACTCTCTAAGCTCCCACGAATGAAACTATATAAATAACTACTATTTCATATAATTAAGCTTACAAACAACACTACTACACTAAGCTTAATTTTTTTTTTTGGCCAATAAGGCTCAAACTTAATTGGGCTACATAGCCTTTCATGGTGGGTTGTGTATTCTTCGATTTTGGTTTTGAAGAAAAAGGAAAAGAAAACAAGAAGAAAAAAAAATAAAACAACACCTAAAGGCATTTGAGGAAATTAGAAAATAGTTATGGACAAATTACTGATCACTCCCTATATTTGTAGTGTTTTGACAGTTTAGTCCTTGTGCTTTCAATTTCAACTGATCATTCCTGGTGGTCTCAATTTTCTACCAATTGGTCCATTTCATCCAAAATGATTGTTTATCATATTTCAACTTCCTCAAATGCTCTTCGGTTATTTTTCTAATTTTTTTTTACTTTCTCTTCTTCAAAACCAAAACCGAGAAAAGCTCCAGAATATCTGGGTTTATAATTGCAAACTAATTGCAATCGGAAAAAAAAAAATATATGCAAATTGATTTCATACATACAGCTAACAAAATCAAATAACATCACCATAATCACGATGAAATAAAATTCTATCAAATCTCTATCATAACAATTTATACCAAAATTAGATTAAAATAAATTCCCATCATCATCCTTAGCATTAACAACACTCTCTAAGCTCCCACGAATGAAACTATATAAATAACTACCATTTCATATAATTAAGCTTCCAAACAACACTACTACACTAGGCTTAAATTTTTTATTTTTTTTTTGCCAATAAGGCTTAAACTTAATTGGGCTACATAGCCTTTCATGGTGGGTTGTTCATTATTTGGTTTGATTTTGAAGAAAAAGGAAAAGAAAATAAGAAGAAATATAATAAAACAACACCTAAGAGCATTTGAGGAAATTAGAAAATAGTTAGGACAAATTATGTAACACCTCGAACCTAGAATTATTTTAACTTAGCTTAATTGCATCGCATTTAGATATTAACTCATCTTATCACTAAATTAGCCTCTCCTATTAGAAAAATATAGTTTTATAAATTAGTTCCATAGTTTAGGAAAGTAGGGCACGACGATACGAGAGTATAGGCGCAAACGGCTTGTTAATCGGAGTTTTAACGAAAAAGTTATTAACGTTTTAGCTAGAGGGGCTGACAGAACCCGCTCCCGGATACAACACTGTTATCCAGGGTGGATCCTGCGGGGACCATTTCAAGGGAGATTCTACCGAAAAATTGGCATGACCTCTCTTAAAATGGACAACCCTTATTTGGAAAAGAAACAAACACTTCTAAAATAATCCACCCTGACTCACGGAGCCACCTGCTCCCCCAACAAACAATCAACTTCTCAAAAACTAACAATAGGAAACAACCTTACAAATATGTAAAAGAAATGAAATTGCATATAACAAAATGTCAAGTTACACCCAAAGGTGAACATTTGAGAATTTACAACATCAACAAAGTATCAGAGCGACTAGACAAATGAAAAATGATACAAGTAGGTTAAATAGGTAACCTACAATAACTGACAGCGGAAGATGATCTCTATACCTTGCCTCCTACCAGTACCGAACTCTGCAAGCTGGGCAGTTTAAAACGAAAAACCCAGGGAAAGTAATTTAAAAACATTAGTGTGAGTGGACAAAAATAAATATAACTGTACACCATAAAATATAAAGAAAGAAACAAATATCATTTATTACTTTCCTCATTTTTCGAGATTCATAAATCAAGATGCATGCCTTCATTACTGAAATATTTACTTTCACATGCCGTAAATATAAAAATCTCCAATACCCAGGTTCGAGAATTTATAAAACAATAGAAAATCTCATAGAATAAAATATTCTCGACCCAATTATATAAAATCGCGACTAATCCCATTAGTCATATAATATATAAAAATATAGGAGAACGTCTAAACCACCATATAATAATAGCCTCTAAGGCTAAGGGTCAATCATAAGAGTCCCAATAGCGTCGTCACGCTATGCCAGTACACGTCGACCACCGAGCGTGAATCTGACCTATGTGGTCAAGTCGTCACCTCGCGTGGGCTCAGGCGACTAAGCTAGCTAGCATCAACATATATATCACAAAGAGTCCCGACCCTGATATGGTGAAAATCCGAAAACAAACCGAAAACACGTTTCCCCTTATATATAAAATCCGTACGATCCCCGACCGTACACCCGAGGCTTATACTTATAAATATAATTAAACACCAATATAGCCTCGTAAAAAGTCATAGAAAATCACATATCTCGCGTGTCATAAATATCGAAATCAAGTAAAATCATATCATCCTCGGAAATCTCGTTTTCGATTGAATATCAACAAAAATGATAAGTCATAAAATCCGAATAGTTCAAATCATATAATACACGGAAATCCCATTTCCGTCTAAATATCAATAAATATTAGCTTCAGGATATCAAGGTACCTTACTTGCTTTAAAATCATTTACAACAATTCGATAGAAATAGTTTATTCATTTAAATTACATTGTTGCTCTTCAATAATCAAAACATTCTCAAAACACTTTTCGAAAAGTCTCAGGGTACTTAGTTTACTTTAAAAGCATTGAAAACAAACCAATAGAAATGAAATATCCGTTTAAATAACATTCTTGCTTTTCAATAATCTCAAAACCTTTCCAAAGTAATAACCAAAAATATATATATAACTCTCATATACTCAAAATATTCATGCATGCATCAAATTTAAAACAAGGTCCACTCACAACAACTAAGCCGATCTCTGACTCGAGTTCTCCTCAGCCTGTCAAAGAATATATTAATTTAGAATTTCAGATTGGATAACAATTACAAAAGCTCAATTCAAAATCGTCCTCACTCATACGACTCCTTCGATTACGGACAATTATATATGAACTTAGTCCATATATCCAAATTAACTCTTAACTCTCTTTTTACTTTACGTTGGCCTTTTCTCCTTCGCCGCCGCCGCCGCCGCAGCAGCAGCAGCAGTAGTAGCACCGCCGCCGCTGCCACAGCAGCAGCAGCTCTGCCAAGGCCCAATTCACCCCAAAAACCAACCAATGTGCCTTTTCCCTCTCTCTCTGCCGCCCTCCTCCGTTGCAGCCGCCGCACATGGCGGCTGTCCCGGCGGCCATTCCTCCCCCAACACCAAAATTCACCAAACACAATCAAATGAACTTCCAATTACACCAAATCAACTCCCAACAACACCACAAACCCAATTCCAACCTCCAAAAACATAATTTCAGCTATTTCCAACAAAAACTTCACAAACCCTAAAAATTTCAATTCTTGAAATTTCCTTACCTGGGTTGATTTGGTCCGATTCCTTGGGTGGAGTTGCTACCCACGCCAAGTTCTATCTTTCCCCCCTCAAATCGGGCCAAGAGGTGGCCGGCCAAAGGAGTTCCACCTCCACTGAGGTGATGGTTCGGGGGCTGCACACGGCTGCACGTCGGCGATGGCGCCAAGCCGCTGCTGCTGGGAGGCCAAGGGGGCTGGCGCGCGTCGTCCGGCGCCGGTGGATGTCGAGTTGGTGGCCGGACCAAGGTGGCAGGTGGTGGTGTCGGTGGAGTCTCGGGCTGGAGGCAGAGGAAGGAGAAAGAAAGAAAAGAAAAGGGGGGAAAAAAAGAAAAGGGAATGTTTCCCAAAATGGAAACATTCTCCCTATTTATACCATGCCCAATTTGGAAATAACTTATTTTCCGACACACCCTTTTAAATTTTCTTCGACGAAACGAAACTCAACCCAACGATTCAATTTAACGTTTTCTCCCTCTCGTCACAAACGATTTCCGCTCAACCACCAAAATGAAACAATATTTAAGAGCGTAAAATTTAAATGAATTTACTCAGAAATTGGACAAGGTTCGGGACGTATCAGGGGCAATTGAGTCTTTTCCCCTAACCCTATGTTTAATTAGAGCTGATCTCCCTCCCCCCAATTTAGTTCTTTCCCGTGGAAAGAAAAGAAGGAGAGAGAGAGGGTTGCACCTCCCCTTACCTCCACCGAAAATCACGCCACCGACGCCGTTTCCGGCCTAAATTCTTACACCAATATCTTCCTTACCTCATGGGTTTTCTATCCATATGAGATTCAACCCATATTATCAAACGTGCGCGACGAATTAAGGAGTGAAGGTTTCCGGCAAGTTTTGCAATTCCGGCAAAACCATCAAGAATTTGGAGTTAAGTCAAGGTAATAAAGTGTTCCCTACCTCTTGGGCTTTGTTTTAAGTATATGATTTGCATCTAGTTTGAAGTTTTGAAAGTTGGGTATTGGCCACCTGTAGCCACCGCGGCTCCGCCGCCTCCGACGGCATTTCATGGAAATCTTTATTCATTTTATGCTTTGTTCTACTTCCTAAATTGTGTGATAGTTAGCCTAAGTAAGTTGATGGATTTTGGATGAGAAATTAGGGTTTTGTGTTAAGAATAAATTGGGAAAATTGTTAATTGGACATGTTGGAGTTGGAGAAAAGTGATGGGAGAAGGTTAAGATGAATATTTGGTGATATAGAAGCTTGGATGATCTTATATCATGGAGAGGGTAGTGATCTGTAGGTTTCATTCATGTTTCGTTACCTTGCCTAATGGAATTGAGTTTAAATATTTTATAGGGTATTTTTTCGCTAGGTAAACTAATTGGGCAAGCTTCCAAGGGTGATTCCAAATTGGGACAATTAGTCGTCATTCATTGTGAGTTGGACTTTGTTTTAAAGAGATGCATGCTTTCGCTTAATTGATAATCCTTTTATTATTCATGAACTATTTATGTTTTCTTTTAAATTAATTACTTAAGTATTTACGCGGTTTTGTGATTTGTGTTCAAGTAAAGTTGCTTATTTTTGAAAGAGAAAGAAGTTGTTCCGTTGCTTCGTTAAGTTTCTTAATTTAACTACTTACCTTTCAAGAGGTTTGTTATGTTTCTTTGTGATTTAATTATTTATGGCTTTATGCGATCTTGTGAGTTACGCTTTAAAGTAAAGATATTTATCTTTGAAAAAAAATGTTTCCATATGCATTATTGAGTTTAATGCCTTATTGTTGATACTTTGCGAAAAGGAAGGAACTCCTCGATTGATTTCTTTGAAATAATGATTTAAAAATTGTTGAGTTATGAAAGGAAAGAAACTTTTATGTTGAAAATAAGAAATGAGATTTTGAACTACCTTACGAGTACCCAACCGCAGTGATTTTGCGATACAATGACTCAGTATTTATCTTTGTCATACCTACAAAATGACCTGCTACTTTGGAAGTATGAGTTTCACGAATCCATTGCAATCTATCGCCTTCTTCTGGTATGCACAATTGTGTTCCTTTGTATATCAATCCATCCTTCAGTTGAAACTCACTAGTCTTTCCTTGTTGTAGTTTAGCGTGAGCTGAACTAAAGTCAAGATCAGTGTCATACGCTTTAGCGTACTCAGAAGGAACTATAGGTTGGATTTGCATAGCCACCAATAATGCGGAACTTACTGGGGGTCGGGATAACATATCTGTCAACTTATTAGTCAGTCCTTTCTTGTACTTAATTATAATATTAAATTGTTGTAGGTATGACATCCACTTCATATGTCGAGCTTGCTGTAATTTCGACTGTGTAGTTAGATACTGAAGAGGCTTATGGTCTGAGTGAACCACCACTTCTTTCCCTAGCAAGTAAGCTCTCCAATGCTTCACTGCTTGATGCAAGGCATATAGCTCCTTGTCATAAGTGGGATAGTTCAATACTGGTCCACTGAACGTCTCAGAATGGTAAACAACCGGTTTTCCATCATGAAGTAGTACGACTCCCATTGCATAGTTAGATGCATCTGCTTCAACTTCAAAAGCTCTTTGCAGATTTGACAATGATAATACTGGGGCCTCTGTGATCTTCCTTTTCAATAACTGGAAGGCTTCTGCATGTTTTTCTGACCACTCAAACTTTTAGTTGGCCTTTGTGAGAGAATGTAATGGTGCTGCAACTAGAGAAAAATGTCATATAAACTTTCTTAAATATTGGCATGCACCTACAAAGCTTCGAACTTCAGTCACTGAACGAGGTGTGGGCCATTGAGTTATAATTTTTACTTTCTCAGGATCCACTTTGAGCTCTCCAGAACCAACAATGAATCCTAGGTAAATAAGTTGTTCCTTCCCAAATTCACATTTCTTCTCGTTCAACCGTAGTTGGCTTGCTTGTAAATCTTCCATAACCTGAGCAATATGACGAACAAGGTCCTCCCATGTGACACTATATATAAGGATATCATCCAAATATACAATGACGAAGTTATCAATAAAAGGACGAAGTACTTCATTCATTAGCCGCATAAAGGTTGCTGGAGCGTTACATAGTCCGAATGGCATAACTAACCATTCAAACAATCCTTGCTTTGTTTTAAAAGCAGTTTTCGAAGTGTCTTCTTCATTGATGCGTACCTGATGGTAACCAGACTTGAGATCAAGTTTTGTGTAGTAGCGAGCACCATGCAATTGATCCAAAAGATCATCAATCCTTGGTAGCGAATACCGATTCTTGATAGTATTCTTATTATTAGCTCTATAATCCACGTACATGCGCCATCCCCCATCTTTCTTGGGTACTAGCAACACCGGTGAACCACATGGTGAGCAACTTGGCTTGATAACTCCTTGTTCTAGAAGTCCTTGAACTTGCTTCTTGATCTCTTCACTCTCCGTCAGAGAAGTTCGGTATAAACCCAAGTTTGGTAGAGGTGAATCTCCAACCAATTTCATGTTCTACAGCTCTCCGCGGTGGTAATCCTTTTACATCTTGAAAAAGATCATTGAAATCCTTCTTCAATTTTCCAATATTGGAACATTGTGAAGGTGTTAGAGGCATTGTTGACAAAGTGACTACATTAACATGTTGATCTTGTGGTCGAATCATCAATAAGACGAACCGTCCGCAAGAATTAACCAATCGCTTGGCTTGGTTAACTGTCAGCAATGTATCTATATTTTGAGGCTCACAAGCATTGATGTCGAACTCCTTTCCGTCCTTCACCAAGCGATACTTGCGAAGCCTTCTGTAGTGAATTGCATCACTGTCCCACAAATATGGACTGCCCAATATGACTTGGCATACATCCAGCGGAACTACCTCACATGTCACTTCATCGATGTCATCGATTAGTAATCGCAAACTTGAAGGTACATTGCTTTGTTATCTGTGTGATGACCTGACCTGGCCTGGCTAGGGAGGCTAGCAGCACTACCAGAAAAGGCATCATAGCCGACGAATTTAAGTCGTCGGCTATAACCATTACCCGACGACATATCATCGGTTATAACATCGTCGAAAATACGTCGTCGGTAAAACTATACCCGACGACGATATCGTCGGCTATAACCATTTTAACCGACGAAATAGCACTACAGACGACGAATTTCGTCGGCTATAATTGTTATAGCCGACGAATAAAGAGTTCGTCGGCCGTTATTTGCAATTTCGTCGGCTATAATGCCTTTTCTGGTAGTGCAGGTAGGTAGGTCACGCATCCCACATCGCCCGGGGAAGAGTGGATGCTGTGCTTATATGTGCAGGGTTAGCTCAATACTTAAGGACGCGTTTTGGGGGCTCAATGGCTTCGGAGGGGATGGGAACTCTGAAGTTAAGCTTGCTGAGCTCAGAGCAATCCCATGATGGGTAACCTACTGGGAAGTTGCTCGTGAGCCTCCAGACTCAAATCCGTACGGGGCCCAAAGCGGACAATATCCTAAGTATATGGGCTGGATTGTTACAAATGGTATCAGAGCCTGTCCCCGGCCAGAAATATGCCGACGTGGACGTCGGACCCTAAGGGGGGTGGATTGTGATGACCCGACCTGGCCTGGCTAGGGAGGCTAGCAGGTAGGTAGGTCACGCATCCCACATCACCCGGGGAAGAGTGGATGTTGTGCTTATATGTGCAGAGTTAGCTCAATACTTAAGGACGCGTTTTGGAGGCTCAATAGCTTCGGAGGGGATGGGAACTCCGAAGTTAAGTTTGCTGAGCTTAGAGCAATCTCATGATGGGTGGCCTACTGGGAAGTTGCTCGTGAGCCTCCAGACTCAAATCCGTGAGGGCTGTGCGGGGCCCAATGCGGACAATATCCTAAGTATATGGGCTGGGCTGTTACAATCTGCATGTCAATGTCCTTCTGAATCCACCTTAGTGGGTAAGGCTTAGGTGAGGCATTATTTCTAAGCCGACCTTCCTTACTAGAGCTTCTGAAATCAGATTCTTCTGACTTCTAGGATCGACAATGGCTTGTACAACATTCTGCTTCACTTGAATGTTCAAATGGAACAGTTCTTCACGGTTGTAAGCATCTGAAACGTTTGTTGGTGAAGTCATTAAGGTAAGTGTGGTGTCAAGGTGCTTCAAATCTGGAAGCTCTTCTACCTGTTGCACCGTCAATGTGGCTTTTTTGTCGTTCCTTCCCTGGTTATTCCTCTGGTTCTTGGGTTTCAACTCAAGATGAAGTATTTAACACTTTTCTTTAGAATGTTTGCTGGTACGACAATGATCACAGTAATTTTCCTGCGTAGGGCCACTTTTGATATCCTTACCTCTATTCTTCCAATCAGATCTATTTGCAGTAGGTTGTTTGTCGTCCTTTTTATTAATTTTTTTGTACTTGGCCTCGATAGCGATAGCCTTGATAGTAGCTTCTTCAATTGATTCCACGGTGAACAATTTTAGTTCTCTCTGTATGTAGTCAGCAAGACCTCCGACGTATTTCATAAAGATATCATAATCGTCAACATCTATATCCAATACCAGTGCTTGGTGGTGGAACTCAGAGGTATATTCTTGTACCGACTGACCGAACATTTGATTGAAGTGCTGCCATTTATACCATCTTTCTTCCTCGTAGCCAACAGGATAAAATTGTTTTCTCAGCAATTTCTTGAATTTACTCCAAGTCAATTTCGAAACCTTATACCGTTTTCGGTATGACTTCCACCATGTAATAGCATGGCTAGAGAGTTTCAAGCTTGCAAATTGGATCTTTTGTGCATTAGAATATTTATGTATAGTAAAATAAGTTTCTAATGTGTCTATTCAATTATCCAATTTATCATCATCGACAACACCAGTAAGAGTGGGAATTTCTACCTTAAAATCAATTTTTAAGGCACTTACAAAAATTTTCTGGTTCTCTGCTCCATCGATGTCGTTCTCTGTGATGGTTTCCTTCTCATCATCACTTTCATCGTCCACCTTTCGTTTTGAAGGCGATGCATGTGAAAGTTTTGATGCTTTTAAACTCTCCACCAATTCAGTGATATGCTCACCATCACCCTTTGGTTGTGAAACTTCTCCTGTCATTGTTCCTCTCTTTTTCCTCGGCTTTCGGTGAATAAGCAAAGGACCTACAAGTTCTTCGTTCGACATTTTGCGACGGCCGCGAGTTAGGACCATATACCACCTTTACCCTTTTGCGGATCTGGGGCCCTGATACCACTTGATCCAAAACTTCTACGTGATAGAACTTTAATAGGAATTAAGTGTCGCTGCTTCTCTTTGGAAAGAGACTACTTAATGAGGAAAGATGTATTCATTGACTAGAGAAAGACAAAGAAATGAAACAATAGAATTGCTTTCCAAAATGAAAAATAATTGTATCAACAGTTCCGACTTATATACAAAATAAGCATCCGGAAATAGAAAACTAATTGAAGTAAATGAACGTAAACCATTACTAATTAATGGTTGATAATGGATAGCTTAACTATAATTGTACTTAATTGTTTAGTTGCGATAATACCATAACCTTATTAATTATAATAAGATCCTTCTGGATCAAGCTCCATGCCCCTTATATCCCTAAGAAGGCTCCGGACGAACGGCTCGTCCGGACAACCGCTCTTCGGTCCCAGCTCCGTAGGAGGAGTCTTCTCCATCACCGACACGTCTGTGTCCGGAACGGAAGAGCTAGAGGCCACGAGAACCTTGCCTTGGGTGGTAGTGATGCCATAACTCGTCAGCTTTAGCCGCTTGGCCAAGCTCTCACCAGCCGACCGACCGGTAAACGTAACAAGCGCGGAGGCCGGTAGCTCCCGAACCCTCCTCCTCTTTTCACCCAGATCAACCGGCAGACAAAGGGGACCTGATGACAATAGAAGCTGGTCTCAGTCGTCGGGGAATCTTTGCAGCACCACCCGGGGGCTTGGACGGCCCCCCCAGGAGTCTTCCCCGATCCAGACGCCACCAGGCGTCCCGCAGCAGGAGTCTTTACATGTTTTAAGGCGTAAACCTCGTCCACAACATCCATGATCACGGGTTCCTCGTGTATGGTTAACTCGCCGGTTTCCTGGTTTACCGTGGCCCATGCTGCGGCATCTCCTTTCTCCTTCAGTTTGGAGACAAGATCCTGATTGTCCATGGACAGCATTTCATGGCCGTCCGGGAAGATACACCTGCAGAACACCAAACAAAGGGGTTAGACAAAACACCAACTTACTCAATAGGAACAAGCACAATCAATCTACATCCCACCACCCACCGGGATTCTCCCCCAGGCAACATAGTTCCAACACCTCCCACCGGATGAAGTTGTAGGAACTCCTATTCCAGGTCGGACCAGCACTTAAATACCCGGGCGATTCTATCCCTCTCCAGGTCAGACAGCTCGTACGACTGATCGCCGATCGGCTGAAAGGCCCCGGGAATGCGGTAATTCCTACTCTTTGTAGTCCCGGGCGAAAAAACTCACACACCCCCGGGCTTTACTTTTCTTCTAGTACGTCAGCCTGTACAGGACCCGAAACTGATGCACTGTGGGGAAGCTCATATCACACAGGCAATAGAGACAGCCTAGACTCAGTAGTTGCCTCCACTGGTTCCCAGGAAGCTGTGCCGGTGATATTTTAATGGCACTAAGCACGTACTGCACAAAGTTTGGCAGCGGGAGAGAGAACCCATGCTGAAACTGGTCCTCGTGAATAGCAACCCAGCCTTCCTCCGGGTTGCAGACCGACTCTCCTGCGTACAAAGGCCGGAGTTCTACCTCTCTGGGAACACTCCACCTTGCCCGAAAAGTGGCAATCTCCCCAGGACTTAACGAGCCCTCAGACTCATCACAGCCTATGGTTCTATTCCCATCCACAAGTGTGTAGCGCGGGGTGCCTGCTGGGTGGGTAGTTCCCAAGGACACTCCATAGGGAGCATCCTCCTGTCCTAGAGACCCAGACGATGACACCTCGACGACATCTGGCCCCGAGGACGAGGAGGCAAGCCAGTCCTCCATCCTCTCTTGGTCGTTCGTCAACGGTCGCTTGGCGACAGATTCAGAGTTTTCACTGGAGCTCCTAGAATCCATATAACCTAGGGGAAATTAAAAAAATACCCTATGGCCAGTCAGCAGTACAACCTAAACAACGGCCGTGGGGCAGCATGAAGCATGTAATGCCTCAGCACAACCCCACAGCGACCACTGGGCTTATCTGCCGAAAATTCCCAAATCTAGCTGAGATTCGGTACCAGCGGCGTCCCATCCAACGGGAGAACCAAGATACAACCAGGTGCCAATCGGATCAACCCACGAACAAAACAAAAGGAAGTTTCAGAATCACAAGGGCAGAACTTACCGATTGGTATGCACGACGACGAAAACTCAACAGTTAGAACACACCGAGCAATTGTGTTGAGTAGGCTAAACAGGGAAACAGTTCTCAGCATCCTGCGTGCCCCTCGAGTCCCCCCCCCCCCCCCCCCCCCAAAACTACTCAGTAGGGCAAGTAAAACGCCCGCGGATCCGGACCATCCATCCCTGACCGTCCCCTAGCGGTACGTGTCCCAGTATTGTAACTTCCCTGGCCATCATAACTGATGGGACTGATGAAATACCCCCTTCCATGCATGTCAGACACTTGCCTCACATGCAAATGGTAGTTGAAAGAGCAGAGGATAAAATCGAACCGTCCCACCCAGAGACTATTCCAACGGTACAAGTATTCTAACTTATATTCCAACAGTTAGAGGTATCCCAACATATATTCCAGTGGTACGAGGCATTCCACCTATTGAACTTATTCCACCTTTACGGCCAGCAAGAACGGCTAAAACCGGGAGATTTGATCCTCTCATACAGGACGAATCTTCCAGCAGGTTCAAAACCCTGCGCATGTTTTATCTCAGGTTCGGGCGGTTGATTAAAGCCAGGAAACAACAGCTAGGTATCCCACCGGAAGAACTCTTCCTCTAACACAGGAGACTTCTTCCCGCATGCTAAAAACCCTGCAGGAATATTATATACAGGCTACGCTATTCCAACTATAGTACCTGCTCCAACTAAAGGCTATTCGCCGGTACATCCAGCTTGAACCATTGGCTACGGAATTCCACTGGCCAGGTCTGCACTTGCTTATCGCTCACTCCTACGGAATAACCGGTTGTGCGAATCGAGACATTCCTACGGACAGCCTTGTACGACCTACGGGCTCCAGGTACCACCGGGCTTTATAAACCCGGGAGATTCGATCCTCACATACAGGACAACTTTTCCCACAGGCTAAAAACCCTGCACATACCTCATGCCTGTAAGAACAAAGGGCTGAGAAACGATCGGGGATGTTGGCCAATACGAACACCCCACCGGGAGATTTGATCCTCTCATACAGGACAACTCTTCCCGCAGGCTAAAAACCCTTCACATACCTCATGCCCGTACGAACAAAGGGCTGAGAAACGATCGAGGATGTTGGCTAATATGAACACAGGGCTGCTTCACCCCACCGGGAGATTTGATCCTCTCATACAGGACAACTCTTCCCGCAGGTTAAAAACCCTGCACATACTTCACGCCTGCAGGAACAAAGGCAGTCAAACGGCACCCCACCGGGAACTCCTCTAACACTGGACACGTTTCCCACTGGTACTGAGTTACCTCATCAAGACAACTCTATTTAAGGCACCCGCTGACCTTTCCGGCTACCGTTCTAATTTGGGAGACTCGTTCCACCCGTGCGCTATATTCACCCGGATTTCCCGAGACATAGCATGGCACGGCGGATTTCAACACCACATTATCATCTCATGCACTACATCTTCTACCCGTATGCAACTGTCACCGTGAACATCATAACCATGCACTCATCACATTATGCATCATCATAACAGGTTTATTCGAACGCCCGGCCAAGCCCAATCTTAAATTCGGACTTGGGGGGCTAGGGCACCGTTGGGTTCGTATCCTAGCGGGTCTGTGGGACTGTAAAGCAACACAGATTTAAGTCCTCATTCAAGATGACACTTGACCGGGAACTTGGGAGACTTGTTGACAATAGTCATAGAGAGGCTATCGAGGCCCCCAGACCCGCAGCCAGCACTCCTAGACCCGGCCCAGGGCCCGGAAGAAAAGCATGGACACCTGGTCACGCTCCCGGGCATGTCTTACTTTTGATCGGGGGCCTGGAACCGGGGATGGTAGCTCCCCAAACAGTCCCCCAGACCCGCAGCCAGCACTCCTAGACCCGGTCCAGGGCTCGGGAGCAAAGCATGGACACCTGGTCCCGCGCCCGGGCATGTCTTACTTGTGATCAGGGCCCGGGAACCGGGGATGGTAGCTCCCCAAACAGGGGCCGAAACAGCCCGGTAATATGTGCAAAAGGGGGTCAGTCCCACATCGAAGGGTGAGGTCAGTCCTCATACCCGGTAGCCTATATATGAGTCCCAACTACCCTCATTAATAGGTAATCAATACTTCAACTACTCATTCCCGCTTAAGTTATCAGTTTATCCCAACTATACTGACTTAAGCATTGGAGCGGAATAGACCGGCCCGTCTGGTATTCCCTTAGTTAGCAGGATTTGCAGGAAGAAACAACACCAAGATCCACCGGTCTCTGTGAGTCTACGGATTCAGACAGAAACACCCTCTAAGTGGATTAGCTCAATTCAAGGCGAGTAAAGAGAATCGACATAAATGAGGTATGACTTTCTTTCAGGTATATTTCAAAAATTCGGCCAAATTGGACAACAAGAATAACTGGGCTTTGTTTGTCTTACCATGCTCTGCAAATCCTCCAAGTTTCGTAGCTCGATTTGACGTGAGGAGGGTGAACCAAAAATTTGTATTATAGGGTTTTATGGTTGTTTTTGAGGTAAATTTCGATACTTTCATTTGAAATTGGACTTCGTGTTAGTTATGAAAGTTGTTGTCCTTATGGTGAAGAATATATTGATGTAATTTGGTGATTTTGAAAGTTATTGATTCGGCAACCTTGAGCCATCGTGGCTCTGCCGCGTTCGGTGGCCTTTCATGGCCATTTCAAGTTTCTTTGGGCTTTATTATGTCCCCTAGGACATGTTAGTACTATTCAAATGTTGTTGTAGAAGTTTGGGTGATAAGCTAGGGTTCGGTGTTAGTAAAAGGCTAGGAAAGTTTGGGGGAAAGTTGTAAATTAAAGTGGAGGTATTGGAGTTAAAGAGAGAAATTGTAAGAGATAAGGTGAGTATTTGGTAATATTGAAGTTTGGGTGATACTTTGTGTCACATTATGTCAAGGCAAATGGAATCGATGCATCCATGGCTCTCTGCTTAGTTAATTTGGGATTGAGACTAAATCTTGTTTACATAACTACTTGGCTAGGTGATCCAGTTTTTTTATTTTTGAATCGAAAGTCCACAACTTTTATTCAGAAGGCAGTATAAGGATAACACACCCAATAGGGCCGACCTATAAGAGCTATCCCTTATGACACACCAACCTTCAAACTAGGCTATTAGAGCCACTAATACACCCACCTTTTCATAGGGAACTGAAGCACAAAAACTAGTGTTTGGTAATATTTAGAAGCAAGATTAAAAAGAACCAACCAAATACCCCAAACACCGTGACCAGATTCAAAAATTAGTCCAAACTAGCAATGAGAGGAGGAGACTCCTCCCTCAATGGTTTGACTATCTCCAGGATATCCTGAACAGGCTCAAGCAAGTCGCCCTCCTTCCTCATACTGTCACCTGGTTCCACCATCATTAACTCCTGCACAAGAGGTTTCTTCTTGAACAGTCTTTTCTTAACAGCTGTCTCCGATTCTGTGGTTTCTTTGGGTATGTTCTTACTCCCTTTCAGACGCCCCATCCTTTTCTTTTTTGTAGGAGATATCAGCAGCTTACCATTCTTGTGTTTCACCACCAACGTTATATGCTTCTCCTCCGAGTAAGAGGATTGAACATATTTCTTCCACGGACGTATCCAGTCTGAACCCGCCTTTCTCTTGAGAAGATTAACTAGTGGTTCTTCCTTCGCTGATGAATCAAAAGTAAAAGAGGTCCCCCTAACCATGCCGGATACCGACACACCAGACGCTGAGAGCAGACTCGCTAGAGCATTAGTCTGCTTAGTCCCATCCGAAATCACTTTGGCTGAAAGCAGAGGGGGCCCAGCCATAGGCGACTTAGGGGTCAGTTCCTGGGCAACCAACTCCTCACTCTCCACCATTTCAAGGACCGGCTCCTGTGATACCAAAGGCCCGCTCCCAACTTCCATGGGCGCCACATCATGCACCAACATAATCTCTTGCACTGGTGCAGGACCCACACTATCAATGGCCGCAACCGCCATACTCTCCAGCCCAGGTTCCACCACTGGCAAAGGGGTACAGCTCTCCAGAATAGCTTCCCTCTCATCCCCATCCTGCATAACCTGCTGCCTACCCTCGCTAATGCTCAGACCAGCGAACGCAACCTCCGAACCTAGTCCAAAAAGTTCATCCCGTTCCGTCACCAAAAGCTTGTCACACCCCATAGCATCATGCATGAACAGACCACAAGTACCACATAAACCGTGGATTTTCTCATACAGCAGGTTAACATCAATGGAGACAGTAGGTGAAAAATCAAATTGCATCCAAGACTGAATCCTACACCGGACATCAATTTCCATCTTAACCCTTTGGATCAGTTCCCTACGATTCAAAGCAGCATAATCCAAATCAATCACATGGCCAAGAGACTCACCAATAATCGTCAGAGCCGGTTTATTTCGAAGTTTTAATGGCAGACCTTGAATCAAAACCTAGGCTACCAAAGCAAAAAGAGGGATCTCCTCCACCGGTCGTTCCCCATCATAATCGTTTAACACCAACATGGTGTTCTTGTAGAACCATGGACCTCCCTTGAGGGGCACGATTCCGATCTACCACATGGTCAAACTGAAAAATGAAACGGTCTCCAGCTTCATGAATGAAGAGACCTCGCTCCGCCATATTGTCGGGATAGTACCCTCGAAACCCGGGAATCGGCGATGCTGCCCTAGAAGACGACCCACTAGATAAACATGGCGGTCGACCAAGGAAGCCTGCCCTGCTGTGCCGAGGAACACCCGAGCCGAATCGGCCCTCCGGGATGCTGCACCATTCATGTGCAGAGCGCTTGGACTCCTTGAAGACATCGGCACAGAGGAAGAGATGGAAGATTTGGGAAGATTTGAAAGGTTTGCTACGCCGAAAACCCTAGGCAAGAGGGATAGTGGCGGAGTATTAAGTTGTAAGATGTCATTGGCTAGGTGATCCAGTTGAGCGAGCTTCCGAGGACGATTCCAATATGAGACACTTAGTCGCCATTCATAGTGAGTTGGACTTTGTTTTCAAAGAAATGCATGCATTCACTTATTGGTTTTGAATTTATTGATTTTTTTATCTATTTCTCATGAGCGCTTTTGTTGTTTACTCTTAAATTAATTATTTTATGAATTTATGAGGTCTTATGACAAAAGTAAAGTTGCTTACCTTTGAAAATGAAGAAGACTTTTAGATGTTTTATTTAGTTTCTTGTTTATCTATTTACCCTTCATTAAGGTTTATTGTGTTTCCTCATAAATAAATTTTCAACGTCTCTATGGGATTCTATGATTAATATTTTGAGTTAAATTGATTGTTTACGAAAAAGAAAAGAATCCTTCAATTAAATTCTTGGATTCAATGTTTTAAGAGTTGTTGCATTCATGAAAGGAATGAAACTTTATTTTGAGAAAGTAAATGAGATTTCTAATTACCTTATGAGTACCCAACCCATAATTTAGTACGATACGATGATTCAGTCCCTTCGGTTACGTGTACGTATACCTCCCCGCTCTGCTTGTGTATTGACTTCTTAAGTGCATGACCAGTTCCCCCGTTCTGCCTGATGCGCACAGGTGTACGACCAGTTCTTCCGCCTCTCCGCTATGCTCATGTTTTGTTCGTCAACATGAGTGCATGACCAGTTGTCCGCCATGTTCTGCTTATTCTGATGTAGTTTATTATAGGTGCATGACCATTTTAGTTATGGGTACAAGTATGATAATGTTTTGAGTTTTACAAGTGATTTAAATTGATCAAGCTTGCAAGAAAGTATTGTGTTTACCCTCAGACATTACCTTCCCTTCATTATGAGAAATCATTGAGATAATGTGTTTATTTTCGCTATGAGTTTATCAAATGATTTGGTCTTGAAGTATTTCCATGTTTTATATTTTAGCAATTTATTTTATACAATAATAAAAGGTTTGCGAAAGAGAAATGATTTTAAGGAAATGAGATTTATGAAAAACAGTTTTCGTACTGAATTATTTTGTTTCTTTCACTGAGCTTGTCTCATGTTTTCTTTTTTTTCCCAGAGCTCTTTGGTTTTTTGTTTTGCCTAGGCTAGTGTTGCGGAGGTCAGTACAATGTTCACGTCAAAGGGACATCCACTTGCTCATGATCAGACTTACCTTTTGGATTTATCTTATATTGATAGAGGAGATTTGTAAGGTCATGATTACCATTGGAAACTTTATGGATATATTGAATGAGAGACGCTTCAATATATATTTGGCATTGGGTAAATTCCTCCTATGATATCCAACGTATGGCCAATTGGACACTTTGGTACCCAATGTTTCAAAGAGGACAGTTTGGTACATGGAGTTAGGTTTTATGTGACTATGATACTTATGTTGATTTCTTTGTTAAAAGTAAGGGGTAAAATTGACATTTAGGTATTATTTATAAAAATATAATTAAAAACATGAGTATTATATATCTAAAGTTACTGGTTGTCACATTGATATTCATCATTTTTTTATTTTTTGAGAGAAAATAAACATTAACTAATTTTCTGTCAAAAGAGAAAAAACATGAATTAAACTTTTGAGTTATGTTGAAGATGAAATAATTGAAATTTTGTTTAGAAAATCTAGTATTTATAATTTGAACACCCACGATATTACATTTGGATGATTAAATATAACTTTGCGGAGTAGTCTTGTAAATGTGACCACGATTGAATTTCTTAAACATACGATTTACTTATGTAACCCAAAAATATTAGGAAAATACATATTTTTATTTTATTATAATAAATAATACCTACATATTAATTTTACCCCTTATATTTAAATAAGAAGTCATTATAAGTACCAAAGTGTCACATAAAACCTAATTTCAGGTACCAAACTGTCCTTTTTGAAACATTGGGTACCAATGTATGTAATTGGCCATACGTTAGATACCATTGGAGGAACTTATGGTTATTGGAGAGTAGCTGTGGTGAAGGCAGAAGGTCCTAGTTGGGAGATTCATTGGAGATTTTATGTAAGGAGTGTATTGTTTGATTTTACAGGTTTTGTGGTAGCCCATTTTTAGGGGTGGTGTTGGTTGCATCACCTAACTAATATTATGTGCAAATTTGTGATGCTTCCTACTCCCAAGAATAGGAGGTCAAGTTTTAGTATAGGTGGAAAAAGTAAGAGTATCGTACCCAAGGGATTGAGTAACTCTACCCTAACTAGATTACCGCGAAATGAAACCTAGAAAACACATGCATCTACCTTTTTACAATTCACAACCTTAGCCCTTTGGAAGCTAAAGGTCATGGGGATGGTTTTAACAAGTGGTAGTGAATCGGCTTTGTTGATTTTAGATAAATTAAAGCTAACATAAACATAAAACAAACTAAACTAACAAGTGTTGAGACTAGATCAATGAGAGGAAAAGAGACTTATGCACAAATGTAACCCATAATTGATGTGAAAACATGGTTGACAAATATCCCCCTAGTGCTTTGGTTAAGCTACCAAGAAACTAACTAATCATGCAATTTAACAAAGTCTTTTGGAGCCAAGTTAAATCACACAACCTTAATCCCAATTATGTTACCTTATAACACAAGTGGGCTATGTACCACAAGCCTAACGCCCCCTTAGAGCAATTAAACTCACGGCACAAGCATTAAGTTCATAGTAAGAAATCCAAGCAACTTAATACTTCCCGTAAGAAATACTAAGCCACCACCTAAAGGCTACTCATGCTCACGGATTCAAGAAGTTGTCAATTTCATGTTCCGATTAATTACTTACCTAAACATGCTTTTTAGATGACAAAGCTAGCTAACACATTTAGTAAGCATAAAGAGTAGGAACCCATAGATTCAAACATTCATCAATCATCAATATAAGGAAATTACATTGTTTGCTCATATCCACAACTCACACACATAGGCATATACATAAAAGCCTTACAAAAGTAATACATCAAGAAAGCAAGAGAAGGTGAGAAAGAACCACAATACCCATGAGCTTCCTAGATGTATACAAGGAGGGTGTGAAGCTTCAAAGTATAGTATTTTCGGTTTTCTCAAACCCAAAACACTATACAAATCCACATACACAAAGAAAAGATTAAGAACAAGGCTTCATGGATCTACCCACAAGTGTGATTGATCAAGGGGTGTAGAATCTTCGGTTTTGGTTATCAACCAAAGATGCTACACCCCTCTCTCTACACAAGGGCTAAACTATTCTAACTAAACAAACTAAGAGATGAATAACTATGAAAAATGGAGAGGAAATGAGGGGAGAGAGAGCTTCCTTTCGTCCAAAATGGGAGAGGGGGTTATTAATAGGCCTAAAGTGGTGAATGGAGGGTGGAGATGCAAGAAAATGAAGGGCTAGATGTTATGGACAAAGATGTAAGCACAAATTGTGGATCTAGTCTTTATAAAATGACCAAAAACCTCAAAGATATTTTGGTGGAGAAGGAAAAGGAAAGGGTACTCTTGATATTTGGCCATAAGGACAAGGGGACAAGGTCAACGTCAAAGGGACAAAGCCAAAGATGTCCCTTTCACTTGTTTTCTTCCCATTTGAATTTGAATCAACAACTCTTCTTCCCTCCAATGCTCCTTCACTTGAATATCAGCCATCACCATCTTCCGACCGCCGGAGATTGACCGGAATTCTGCCTGTTGACCGGTCAAATTCGCCTTTTAGTGTATTTTCCGGTTTTGCTCCTTTGGCTTCGATTCTTCACCCGATTTCTTCAATATGTGCTAAATCCACCATTTTGTCTCTTTTCCGATCTTTAGCTCATTTTCCTAGCATGAATAGGAAACGTTATAAGAAATAGATAAAACACAAAAGGATATAGCGAAAGAATAAAAATAAGGCAACAATTACTAGGTAAATATTGACCTAACAGGTGGCTATGTCAAAATTTTGATATAATCATTCTCTAATTTTGGCTACACAAGTCCATCTCTAGTGTCAAAGGGAAATCCACGGTTTCTGTGGTACTTGTGGTCTGTGCATGCATGATGCTATGGGGTGTGACAAGCTTTTGGTGACCGAACGGGATGAACTTTTTGGACTAGGTTCGGAGGTTGCGTCCGCTGGTCTGAGCATTAGCGAGGGTAGGCAGCAGGTTATGCAGGATGGGGATGAGAGGGAAGCCTGGGTTTTGATTCGAGGTCTGCCATTAAAACTTCGAAATAAACCGGCTCTGACGATTATTGGTGAGTCTCTTGGCCATGTGATTGATTTGAATTATGCTGCTTTGAATCGTAGGGAACCGATCCAAAGGGTTAAGCTGGAAATTGATGTCCGGCGTAGGATTCGGTCTTGGATGCAATTTGATTTTTCACCTACTATCTCCATTGATGTTAACCTGCTGTGTGAGAAAATCCATGGTCTGGGAGTGGGCCTGTCAATTCTTCCCCACTTCAAGAAAGTCTGTATTGAGGAAGCCGAACACAGAAAAATTCAATAAGGAGCAGATGAATCTTATCCTGAGTACTTTGAAACATTCCAGACTTCGCTTACTCAGTGTCCTCAACATGATCGGATTGATGAAACTTTGTTGATATCTTTCTACGATTGGCTATTACTCATTGAGCAAGACATTTTAGATACAGCGCAAGAAGGTCATTTATGAACAAGTACAATGAGGATGAGATGCGACTTATTGCAGATCGTGCACAACAATTCAATAATGCCTCAAGACATGTTCAAGCAATCTCTTCAAAAGGAGGTAGTGATTCGGTACTTAGAGAACAACTATCAAATATATTCTCTATGTTGTCTCGGTTTCTGGGTACCATAAGACAAGGAGCTATGGTTTGTGGTGTGTGCTCAATGGAAGGTCACTCAAGTGACCACTGTGATGGAGACATTATCCAAGCACAAAGTACCTGCAAAACAACTTCATACACATAATACCCTTCTTTTGTCAATTGTAGTTAGGACAAGTAGGGATCGTTCTATCCGGGGAAATCAAGGGCTTTCAATCACACAAAGTGTTGCACATAAGGGGGTTTGTCGAATTTTAATGTCTAATTACCTACTGATTTTTACAAATTTAAATCCTAAATTATTATATACAATTGATCAACATCTTCCACACAATCACAAAACACAAGACTCATTACACATGCAACGAAATTAAAACAAGTAAAAGGGGCAGCAAGCAAATATCGTATTCAAGATCAACTAAGTTCCAATTTAATTAGAGCCTTCGCGGTATATCTAATTATTTAAAACATCACAAGTATTTAGAATTAACTTCGCGTATAATCCTAAACATGGTACTAATCGGTTTAACAACACTTCGCGTAGAAATTAAACACAAATAGCACATAAGCACAATATGTCGAATTGGAACATGTTAGCAGGTATGGCGTCACTCATCCCACTTCGACATGTAAATTTCCAGAATTACTCTAGCCCTTAGATAAATACACATTAAAACCAACTTCGCGTATGATCCAACATGTATTAAATCGGCAAGTGAATTCAACATCTAGACAACACTCATGGCCTTTCGAATGCATCTAGACATCTCTTTCGGTTGCACACGAATTAAGGAAATAAACCTAATTAAATCAAGAAAACATGCAAAAACCTACTGCCCATCATACCATATTCAATTAAATCACAAACATAATTCGGTAATTAAATACAAGAAAACCAAACAATATAACAAGAATTCGGAAATGCCATGAATAATTAACAAAACCAAAATCGGAACAAAGAATCCATACATAATTCATAGACAAATTAATGTATAAATACAAAGAAACTAAAGCCATCGAAAATTACAATCCAAGTGACAACCTTGTTGAAGAATTCGGCAAGTGGATTAGTGTTGATGATTGGAATGATTTTATGAAAGCTGGTGAAAGATGGTTCGGATATGTTCTTGGTGAGGATTTTTAGAGAGAATTCGGCAGAGTTTCGGCAAGTTTAAGTGAGGAAGAGAAGATGATTATTCTGAAATTATGTTGTGGTATTTATAGAGGCAAGGGAGGCAGCTAGGGTTTACAAAACCTAGTTTTTCTCAAACTTATCCTGCTGGCAGATTTGACCTTCGAGTGAAGATTATAGAATATCTTTCTCTAGCAAAAAGATATTGAGGTGATTCCAGTTGGGTTGGAAACTAGACTCCCGTAGCTTTCTATCCATATAAGGCTCGAAGTCTGATTCATTGTGAGCTGTCCGGGAGAGTCCGTGGAAGTTGAGAGACGTGCACAGGAATTTTCCCGAAATTAATCAGGATTCTTTTTCTTTCTCTTATTATCTGAATTCTTTTCTTCTAGACTCTTCTTGGCCTTATCTTGGACTTGAATCTTCTTATTAAGTTAGTATGGACATATCTTTAGGTCCATAATATCCGATCCATGCTTCAAAAGTCCAAAGGAAAGCTTTCCTTGTGCAACCGGGATAGTTGTTGTTTTCCCGGCAGAATGACCTTACTCCAGTAAATCTGGCATAACTTCCTCCTCAGAGCTCCGATTGATGCGATTCCAAGTCCCAGAGAAACTAGACACACATAGCTACCTCCACATAAAACAGTTTGATCAAATTCCTTAATAGTCATCGGGAATGATTTTTCTAAGTTGGGACACAGTCTCAGGAAAATCCTGGAAGTCCCTGGATTGGTTTGCTCGGACTGCCAAGTTGCAGCCATCGTTTGGGTGACTTCTCGAACTCCGATTGATCTGAAATTTTAACACAACATTCCTCAGTATAAGAATAATAAGCACACCAAATTTCATTAAATTCGGACAAGGATAGATCGTATTTTTACTCATCTCAGAATCACGAAAAAGACAACTTGCATTATTTTCCAGATTCCTCAAACTTAGTCATTTTTTCGGATTCTTAACCAACTTTTCGCCAAACTCTACCAAATTAATATTAAACTATATTATGACTATATCTTAGACAAATAAGGGTTAAACAAAGTATAAATGAGGGTAAAAACATATAATATCGTCGCACATTGTGCTCCTATCAACTACCCTACACTTATCCTTTGGTAGTCCCTTAGCAAAACATAAACAAAAAGACTCAACTACTGCCCCTAAATGATTGTCTCAGGATCTTTAAAACACATAGGTTTCAAGTTAAGCATTTCAATGTAAGCACATAAATCCCGAGCGTCATAGACATGTATCAAAGCATGAACAAGTAAGAAACGAAAATCACAAGCAATGACATGTTATGTTGATTTCATCCTCCTCACTAGGCATACTCTCTTCTTTTCACTCATGATATGGCAATTCACTCATAGTATATGCAAGAGAACAGATTGTAAGGCAACAAATAGCTCGCATATTTCATCAAATAAAAGCACTTTGTGAATCAATTTTCTGGAAAAACTTCATGTAACAACTATGTGCACAAATGAACCAAAGCCATATGCTCACTCTTGACAAAAGTCTCCACAAATCAAAGTTTACCTATTTCAAGAATCATGAAAAGATCAACATAAAGGTGATAATGGGGATTGGCATATGGAATTCGCATTTAGGATAGTGGTGATAAAATGTCACCAAGACTTAGCAAAATTCAATAAATCCTTATGTCATCACTCCAAAGGCCAAATTTCATCATGCTGGGCCCAAACTTCATTCTTTTCTTCCCCATAACATAGTGAATATGAACAAAGGTCAAATATGATATTAATAGACCTTCAATTGTAAAACAAACTCCAAATTCACCACAAGAACTCATCCAATTATTTTTCTTTTCACTTCATTGCCGAAATATTCTTTGTTTTTCATTTTATTCGGCTCAATTTTTCTTTTCATTTTTTCTGTCCGAATTCTCTTCTTTTTCTTTTTAATTTCGGCAACAACACTCTTTTCATGCAATTGGACAAGTTCACCCACACTTACTTCATAACATCACTTCAAATAACAAATTCCAAATAAAGTTTACCAAGTCTTGACAACAATGGAAAGGATAAACTGTTCTAAGCTCAAGGAAAGTGTATCATGGTGATGAAATAAAATGGCACAATATCGGCTCAAAGGGGTTAAAACTAAGAAGTCCCACGACGGGCACAAATTAGGCATAAGCTTTATTTGGCAATGGTGGTAATCCTAACATGATCTTTTCAATCCTTTTCAAAATACAGGCATTTCATGAATAATAGTCTCAAAAATTGTCAAGAGCAAGTTCTAGCATTCTAGAGTTCATTAAAAGCTATGGCACATAGTCATTGAATAATCAAAGAATAATGAAGTTTTTGAAAAATTCTGCCCATTTTTATCACTCAAGAAGGAAAGTATATGGCATCAAAGCTCACACAGGTTATTATGGAACAAAATCAACACAACACACATGCTTATTACACAAATAAGTTCAAGTCTCAAATGTTCATACCAATCACAAAGTCCATGAAACTCACAATTATTTTCAAGATTATGCAAAACCATCATCTATGCATTCAAAGATAAATTCATCATAGACTATTTAGGGGCAACTAAAACTCAAAACAAAACAAACAAAACAAAAAATTACACAAAAGCAACGAAAATTTTTAATTTTTTCTGATTTTTTTTTATTTTTTTTTCGAATTTTTTTTCTTTTCTTTTTATGACTCAAAACAAAGACAAAAACAAAACAAAACAAAACAAAAACATGTGAAATATATATTCCCTACCCCACACTTAGAAAATTACATTGTCCTCAATGTTACACAAAAATTATGTAGTAATTTCTAAGCATTTGATAATTCACACAAGTTCCACATTTATACAATTCAACCAAAAAGAGTTTAGGGTTTAGAAATTCAAACTCTCGTAGATGGCTCCTTCACAATTTTGGTTGAAATGGGTTGCCTCCCATGCAGCACTTAATGTTTATAGTCTACTCAGCCTAGACTCTTCTCCTTATCATCAGGATCTTGGTGCGTCTCTAAATTGTATCTCCTCAATAGTGTGCTCCTCAAAAGGTTCGTAGTAAGGCTTAAGTCGATGACCATTCACCTTGAACGCTTTTCCTGTTTCAATACTTTGAATTTCAATAGCACCATGAGAAAACACATTAGTAACAATATAAGACCCAACCCAACGAGAATGCAATTTTCCAGGAAATAATCTAAGACGAGAATGAAATAACAAGACTTTTTTACCAATATGAAACGTTTTTCCTCTTATCATCTTGTCATGAAACAATTTCGTCTTCTCCTTGTAAATCCACGCAGCATCATATGCTTCATTCCTGATTTCCTCAAGCTCGCTCAAATGCAATTTCCTGTGAAGTCCAGCCTTGTCAAGAACCATGTTGAATTGCTTGACTACCCACCACGCCTTGTGCTCCAACTCTACTGGAAGATGGCATGCCTTGCCATATGTGAGCCGAAATGGAGACATCCCAATGGGTGTCTTGTATGCCGTTCTGTAAGCCAATAATGCATCATCAAGTCTGTCACTCCAATCTTTCCTTGATGGTCCCACAGTTTTCTCCAATATGCTCTTGATCTCTCTATTCGACACTTCCGCCATTCCGCTCGTCTGAGGGTGACAAGGTGTGGATACCTTATGGGTGACTCCATATCTCTTGAGCAAAGCCTCTATTGTTCTGTTGCAGAAATGAGAACCTCCATCGCTTATAAGCACACGAGGTACTCCAAACCTGGAAAATATGTTAGTCCTCAAGAAATCTGCAACTACTTTAGAATCATTAGTCCTTGTGGCTTTCGCCTCCACCCATTTAGACACATAATCAACAGCCAATAAGATATATAGAAAGCCCTTAGATGAAGGAAAAGGTCCCATAAAATCTATACCCCACACATCAAAAATTTCGACAATGATTATAGAAGTTAGGGGCATTTGATCTCTCTTGCCAATGTTACCTGTCCTTTGGCACCTATCACATGTCATACAAAATGTATATGCATCCTTGAAAATCGTGGGCTAATAAAATCCGCTTTCTAATACCTTGAGGGCTGTCCTCTTAGCTCCAAAGTGTCCTCCACACGCCTCATTGTGGCAAAATGCAAGGATCGGCCTATGCTCTTCTTGTGGCACACAACGTCTTATAACCTGATCACTACAAGTCCTCCAATGATATGGATCGTCCCATATGTAGTGTCTTGCATTCTTTTTGATCCTCGTCTTGGTTGCCTGCAAACATGTACTTGGAAAAGTTTTAGTAACTAAATAATTGACAATGTCTGCTTACCAAGGTTCTTTTGTGTCCACTCGAAAGAGCTGCTCGTCTGGGAAAGTTTCCTGAAGTGGCAACGTTTCCTCCTCTTTCACAATTCTACTCAAGTGATCCGCCACAACATTTTCGCTCCCCTTCTTGTCCTTGATTTCGATGTCAAACTCTTGGAGTAAGAGAATCCATCGAATCAAGCGTGGCTTAGCGTCTTTCTTCTTCATCAAATATCTAAGGGCTGCATGATCAGAATAAACAATCACTTTAGAATTCAAAAGATATGAACGAAATTTTTCTAAAGCAAATATCACAGCCAATAGTTCTTTCTCAGTAGTAGAGTAATTCAATTGAGCATCATTAAGTGTTCGAGAAGCATAATATATGGCGTTTGGCTTCTTCTCTTTTCTCTGTCCAAGCACTGCTCCAACTGCATAGTCTGAAGCATCACACATGATCTCAAATGGCAATGTCCAATCCGGTGACGCCATGATAGGGGCTGTCGTCAGCAATTTCTTCAACTTCACAAATGCATCTTCAGACCCTTTGTCCCATACGAATGGAACATCCTTCTGCAATAAGGCACAAATGGGCTTGACCACCAACGAAAAATCCTTGATGAACCTCCTATAAAAACTTGCATGGCCAAGAAACGAACGTACCTCCCTAACAGTTGTAGGGGAGGGTAAGTGAAGCATAATATCAATCTTGGCCCTATCAACCTCAATACCCTTTGCAGAAATTATGTGTCCTAAAACTATCCCTTGTTTTACCATGAAATGACATTTTTCTCAATTAAGCACAAGGTTAGTTTCTACACATCTTTTCAGGATTAATTCCAAATTCTCTAAGCATGCATCAAAGTCTTTTCCATAAACACTAAAATCATCCATAAAGACTTCAATGATATTTTCAATATAGTCGGAGAAAATGGAATACATACAACGTTGAAATGTACCTGGTGCGTTGCATAAACCAAAAGGCATGCGTCGATAGGCAAACGTACCAAAGGGACATGTGAACGTCGTCTTTTCCTGATCATCTGGGTGAATGCATATCTGATTGTAACCGCTGTACCCATCCAAGAAGCAATAGAATTCGTGCCCAGCTAGTCTCTCCAACATCTGGTCCATGAAAGGCAAAGACATGTGATCCTTTCGAGTAGTAGCATTCAGCTTTCTGTAGTCGATGCACATCCTATGACCTGTCACTAATCGTTGGGGCACGAGCTCATCCTTGTCATTCTTCACAACTGTGACTCCACTCTTCTTGGGTACAACTTGGACATGTGCAATCCACTGGCTATCTGATATAGGATAAATGACTCCACAATCCAGCAATTTGATCACCTCGTCCTTCACAATCTTCATCATAGGGGGGTGTAAACATCTCTGACCCTCCCTAGTAGGCTTGGCTCCTTCCTCAAGCAAGATCCTATGGACACAAGTTGTAGGGCTGATTCCCTTGATGTCCGCCAATGTCCATCCAATGGCGGTCTTGTTTCTCTTCAGCATGCTAGTCAAACGTGCTTCCTGCTGCTCACTCAGCTGTGATGACACAATAACTAGTAGTGTGTCATCGTCTCCCAAGTATACATGCTTCAAATGGTTGGGAAGCACCTTCAGTTCTAATATAGGGGCCTGTTCCACAGATGGTAGAATTTTATTAGTGGAAATGGGAATTGACAAAAATTGACATGACCTCATCACGTGGGGTGTTCCCTCTAGCTCGGCAACACCTTGTCCAATGCACGGCTCAAGATCTTGCCGTGCCTCCATCGAAATGCTCTCCCCGAATGTGTCAATTCCTGCCCCTTGCTCAATAGCTAGTTGCTATTGATCTAAAGTTTCTGACAAAACCTGCGCAATAGAATCAACTACGTCAATAGCATAGCAAGGTTTAAGGTCAGAAATTGGATACCTCATCGCTTCAAAAATGTTGAAGCTAATCATTTCACCATCGAACTCCATGGTGAGATTCCCCTCAGCAACATCAATGTTTGTTCTTGTTGTCCTCATGAATGGTCGCCCCAACAATAGTTGAGTGGAATTTAGGGGCGACTCTTCCATATGTAGCACATAGAAGTCTGCAGGAAAAATCAGACTATTTACCTGCACAAGAACATCCTCAACATATCCCTCAGGATATTTGTTAGATCTGTCAGCCAATTGAATTATCACATTGTCTCTCTTCAATTCGATACAAATGGCCTCTAATGTCGCGTGACCAACTGGACATTCATGTACCTGAAATTATTCGAAAATCAAGTGTTTAGGTAAGGAATTCAAAAAGAAAAATAAAAGTATTTGATGTAAAGTTAGAATGTATATGTTAGTGTTAGGGATAAAGTATCACACGAAAATATAAGTAAGTATCAAACGAAAATTTAATTAAGTATAAGTATGTGTATCACACGAAAATTTACAAGTATATTTCACACAAATTTACAAGTATAAACGAAAAAGTATCAAAAATGTATAATATGTATCCCTAGTTAAATTGCTATTAAATTTTGTTTGACTTTTCAAAGTACGTGGAGCAGAGGAGATAACGGTGCAATGGGCTGAAACAGTCCAAGGTAGTATCATGCTTATTCCGATATACCTCAAAAATTAAAGACGAATTTTATCTTTTGAAGAAAAATAGATTCACATATGCTCAAGTTATTTTCTAGCGTCTAAAGTGAGGTGATGCTTCGGCACAAGCAGTTGTCTAGGTCGAGCGTATTTTACTTTTCTAAGGCGGTGTCGTTAAGATTCACGGAGAGTAAACTCCCTTTAAGAACCAGGCAGGTCTCAAAGTTGGTAACCACGGAGGACGAATCCCCTATCGACTCACTCACAGAGAATGAACATCAGTCTGTGGGTCTTGAGAACCAGTTTTACAAACCTCGAACCAATCAATGAAAAATAACTTTCCCTATATTTTGTAAAATAAACTCGGGTCCTAGCGGTCTACAAGTGTTGATTAAAACCGCCCTCAACCTCATAGAAGTAATACTATTGCCGAAATGTCGCTTGTATGCGTGGGGGGGGGGGGGGGGGGGAAGTATCCCGCGTTTCCCAATCTACATAAAACGGATTCAACAAAGCACCATTCGTATGAAGGGTTTTAGTTATGATCAACAAAAGAGGCTTCACCTACATGTTACACTTTAGAAACTACAATAAACTCAAAGCATACACAAAAACTATCAACTTCCTAGAAATTATCTAAGTGTAACAACATTCACAATATACATCACATAATCGGCAATTAATCAAAACAGAAACCAAAAACCAAAAGCAAAAATCGGAAAATCCCTATTTACTATTACATGTCCGAAAAATTCTATTATACATATCCCAAAAACTATAGCAAAATTAAATAATCTGCAATATACATAATTACAAAACAACACTTTATGAATCAAAAATGATTAAATTTCCCCAGCAACGGCGCCAAAAATTGATGGAGACATTATCCAAGCACAAAGTACCTACAAAACAACTGCATACACATAATACCCTTCTTTTGTCAATTGTAGTTAGGACAAGTAGGGATCGTTCTATCCGGGGAAATCAAGGGCTTTCAATCACACAAAGTGTTGCACATAAGGGGGTTTGTCGAATTTTAATGTCTAATTACCTACTGATTTTTACAAATTTAAATCCTAAATTATTATATACAATTGATCAACATCTTCCACACAATCACAAAACACAAGACTCATTACACATGCAACGAAATTAAAACAAGTAAAAGGGGCAGCAAGCAAATATCGTATTTAAGATCAACTAAGTTCCAATTTAATTAGAGCCTTCGCGGTATATCTAATTATTCAAAACATCACAAGTATTTAGAATTAACTTCGCGTATAATCCTAAACATGGTACTAATCGGTTTAACAACAGTTCGCGTAGAAATTAAACACAAATAGCACATAAGCACAATATGTCGAATTGGAACATGTTAGCAGGTATGGCGTCACTCATCCCACTTCGACATGTAAATTTCCAGAATTACTCTAGCCCTTAGATAAATACACATTAAAACCAACTTCACGTATGATCCAACATGTATTAAATCGGCAAGTGAATTCAACATCTAGACAACACTCATGGCCTTTCGAATGCATCTAGACATCTCCTTCCGTTGCACACGAATTAAGGAAATAAACCTAATTAAATCAAGAAAACATGTAAAAACCTACTGCACATCATACCATATTCAATTAAATCACAAGCATAATTCGGTAATTAAACACAAGAAAACCAAACAATATAACAAGAATTCGGAAATCCCATGAATAATTAACAAAACCAAAATCAGAACTAAGAATCCATACATAATTCATAGACAAATTAATGTATAAATACAAAGAAACTAAAGCCATCGAAAATTACAATCCAAGTGACAACCTTATTGAAGAATTCGGCAAGTGGATTGGTGTTGATGATTGAAATGATTTTATGAAAGGTGGTGAAAGATGGTTCGGCTATGTTCTTGGTGAGGATTTTTGGAGAGAATTCGGCAGAGTTTCGGCAAGTTTAAGTGAGGAAGAGAAGATGATTATTCTGAAATTATGTTGTGGTATTTATAGAGGCAAGAGAGGCAGCTAGGGTTTACAAAACCTAGTTTTTCTCAAACTTATCCTGCTGGCAGATTTGACCTTTAAGTGAAGATTATGGAATATCTTTCTCAAGAAACTAGATATTGAGGTGATTCCAATTGGATTTGAAACTAGACTCCCGTAGCTTTCTATCCATATAAGGCTCGAATTCGGATTCATTGTGAGCTGTCCGGGAGAGTCCGTGGAAGTTGAGAGACGTGCACAGGAATTTTCCCGAAATTAATCAGGATTCTTTTTCTTTCTCTTATTATCTGAATTCTTTTCTTCTAGACTCTTCTTGGCCTTATCTTGGACTTGAATCTTCTTATTAAGTTAGTATGGACATATCTTTAGGTCCATAATATCCGATCCATGCTTCAAAAGTCCAAAGGAAAGCTTTCCTTGTGCAACCGGGATAGTTGTTGTTTTCCCGGCAGAATGACCTTACTCCAGTAAATCTGGCATAACTTCCTCCTCAGAGCTCCGATTGATGCAATTCCAAGTCCCAGAGAAACTAGACACACATAGCTACCTCCACATAAAACAGTTTGATCAAATTCCTTAATAGTCATCGGGAATGATTTTTCTAAGTTGGGACACAGTCTCAGGAAAATCCTGGAAGTCCCTGGATTGGTTTGCTCGGACTGCCAAGTTGCAGCCATCGTTTGGGTGACTTCTCGAACTCCGATTGATCTGAAATTTTAACACAACATTCCTCAGTATATGAATAATAAGCACACCAAATTTCATTAAATTAGGACAAGGTTAGATCACATTTTTACTCATCTCAGAATCACAAAAAAGACAACTTGCATTATTTTCCTTATTCCTCAAACTTAGTCATTTTTTCGGATTCTTAACCAACTTTTCGCCAAACTCTACCAAATTAATACTAAACTATATTATGACTCTATCTTAGACAAATAAGGGTTAAACAAAGTATAAATGAGGGTAAAAACATATAATATCGTCGCACATTGTGCTCCTATCACACTGTCTCCGTTTATATGAAGAAGAAGAGCTTCAAGCTATAAGAAATTTTCAACAAGGAGGACAATTTCAAAAGAATAATCCGGGATGGAGAAATAACCAAAATTTCTGTTGGGGGGTAACAATGATAATGTTACAACCATGCACCTCGAGGGTTCAATCAACCTGCTCAAGTTTCTTTCCATCAAATCCCAATGCAAAATTAAGCTTCCATCTCCTCCAACAACCGTGTACTGAACAAGTACTACTATAATATCCTAGATATTAAGGAGAAAATAGTTTTGATTTATTTGTTTGACAAGTGAACATTTGACGGAAATATGAGAGTGAGCTTCTATTCATACTTAAAAAATCGGCATCTAGACCTCCCCACTTAATAGACCTCCCAGTTACTTTTACAGATTATCAATTTGGTATTTGCATCTCCTTTTTTTACCCACAGTGCACCTCGTCCAATAAACTCATTAAATTCAAATAATTCAATCCTCCAAAATGACAAATATACATCCTTACTTTTTCCCAAAATTTATGGTCCATAATATTTTTAATCTAGATAAAATTTCAAAACATAATAATTGAAAATAAAGCAAATCTATTATTCTAGTGTTGATATTATAAACTCTTGCGACCATACTTCCTCAAGTGATGATGAATCAATCAACTCAATTATTTCCTTGTTCACGTTCTTCATATCAGGTCATCAACATATTCTTATATACTCATATATTCCTCTATGGAACAATCCCAGAGACATCCAAATTCTCCTTATCTGGTTTGAATTGGATCAATTCCTTTGGAGGAATTGTTGTATGGGTCGAGGCTTTCAATTCATGACCAGTATCGAGCCAAACAGTGGCCGGAGGAAGGAGTTCTGATATGACTATGGCAGAATTTCTCGGGCTTTGTACGGCCAAACGACGACGATTCTCCCTGAACCACCACCACAGACGTGATGAGGGAGGAGAGATGAGTCGAACGGGACTGGTGGCGAGCCGAGTGGTGGCCGTACGTCAGAGAACGGAGGAGGTCAGTTGTATCGGTGGAGGCTCGAGCTGACGTTGGGGGGAAGAGGAAGCAGAAAAAAGAGAAACAAAATGGAGGTTCTATTCATGCCTCCAAAAACAGCACTTGGACCTCTTTGTTTTATAGACCTCCAATTTACTTTTTCAAAGAAATAAAATACTATTTAGACCTCCCTTATTTTCCCAAAATACCCATAGCTACAAAAATTAATAAAAATTTTCTATTTAGAAGATTCTAAAGGAAATTTGTAATTAGTTCTTCTTCAATTTTTTGAACATCTAATTATCATATTTTCTCATCCATTATTAACTTTGTTGAGACTGTGAAGCTTGTTTGTTCAAAATCACTAAACAACTATTTCCACGTTCTTTACACTAATCGTTAATCATAACAAATGCATTCAAGCAAACGAAACTCAAAACTAATCTAACTGAAAAATAAAGAAGCTAAAACTAATACAAATTGCATTATCTTTCAAAATTTACATAAAATTTTACTTCACCATTGATTGTGGATGATTATGGATTTATCGTTTTTGAATAACAGTAAGGTGAGATATTAATTAATTAATTTATTTTTGTATGGTGAGATTTATTTTGCTAATGTGGATATTTTTTTTTTGGTAAGGTGCGATTTGTTTTAGTAAGGTGAGATTTTTTTGGTTAGATGAATTTTATTTTTGGTAAGGTGAGAGTTATTTGGTAAGATGATTTTTTGGTAAATTCACATGCATTGACAAAGTCAATACCAATTTGAAAAAATAGGGAGGTCCAAATACTGTTTTTGGAGGTATGAATAGAAGCTCCCGAAACAAAAAGAAAAGAAAAAGAAAAAAAGAAAAGAGGTTTCCGTTTCGGGAAATTTTTATCCCAACTATTTATACTCTTCCAAAATCGGAAAGTTACCGATTTTTAAATCGTAACTTTATCATGCGAACTTCAAATTAAGAGTGCTACGTGTTCACGAACTCGTTTTAACATCCTCTATCTCGTCGTGAAATAAAATTCACAGTCGCGTCAACTTAAATAAAGTCAACCTTTAGAACCTCTGAAACGTGAAAATAAATTATAGAACGTAAAAGTAAATGTAAAACCACCAGAGGGTAATTTCAAGGTTCGGGTCGTAACAAATGCAGCTAACCTACCAATATATAATGCTATAGTAGACCTCATTTGTAGTAGTTAGGTGGAGACATAGGACAAACATTCATATGAAGAAACAAAAAGTGGATTAGAAATATTGTTCCATACTTATTCCAAAGTTAGAGCTAAAGTACTAATCAACATTTTCAGGCTCGTTCACATAAGAGACGAACGTGTCTATAACCTGCATCATATATTGTTAGTTTAATAATTACTTGCAAATATTTGCTGCTAAATGTTATACGTATATGGATGATCGACTTACCCAGGTGCATACATATCCCCCAGGCAGAAGACATTGTAGATTTGTTCTTGAAATAAACTTTTCATCAACCATTATCACCGTCATACTGTGGAATTTGACTCAATATAATTAAGTCAAGGTACATATTTTCGTTCCATACTGTGCACAATGTAAAATTTAGTATCACTAACTTACCATGAATCCAAATCTGTTGTGGGGCTGTCCATAAATATAAAATCCAAGAGATCAATATCTTTTTTTGTAGTTGCATCGACAGGGAAAGGCCCCGCAGGTATAGTATGAGCGACAAGTCCTTGTCCATTAAGTTAGTTGTTCTGAAATCCAGTTGTGCAGTCGTAAAACTGTAGAGCTCGGCAAAGTTTTATGGGAGCAGAGATCAGAGTTTGCTTCTTTTTCTCATTTGCTTTCTTTCGTGCAGCCTTAGTTGGCGACGAAGGGCTAACATAACAATCCGAAACAGCAGTAATAGGTGGTCCTAGGTTTTGAGAGTTTCTCCACCTGCACATTAAAAAGCGTATAACTTCTAGCAACGCATTCCCTTCATACCAACAGAATAAAGGGATGGATATGACAGTGATTTTGAAAAACTTTAAAGGATTACACGTTGATTTCCACTTAATTCTCTTGTAGCATTTTCTCTTCGATTTCCTTTTTGTTGCGCTTCTTGAACGCCATTAAGTGTGCGATGTTGCTCTTTACTTTTGTCACTAGCATGTCTGAGACAGTTGTCCACTTTGTTTCCTTAACATTCACTTCAAGTTTGTAGTTTTTCATCATCTCTGAGACAATGTTTCGCACTGTGTCTTCCTTATATGTCATGAAGGACTTCCCCCTACTGCGAGTTCCTGCCCTTCTCCACTTGACCTCTTCTTATGCTGCATAGCTCCTCTAGTTCAGTATGCTTTCTTTTAGAATCTTCTTTGTTGCTGCTCCTCATTATCGAATTAGAGTTTTTTTATATAGACCAGTAAGGGTTACTGAGCAACCATGTCAACCACGTCGTCTTACACGTACTGTGCGCATAATATATCACTTCGCACTTCTAGGACACATTCCCACATCATCCTCTTTAAAACCCTAGGATTTCTGAGCGGGAGTTTTATGCAGTTAAGGTGTAACCCTAAATTGTTCTTGAAACAGGTAAATTAGTGGGGGGATGCAGTTGAGATCCGCGACCAAACAATCTGAAAAATAAACCAGGTGAGCAACGTGCATGTCTTGCAATGCTATTCTTTTCGTGTTTTGTTATTTGGGATTTGTCTTGCTTGGTTATAAGGTTATCTCAAGGATATTTTAAATGAAAGAAATTTTAGTATATCTACGTTGAAGTCAAATAAATAGGTAAAAAATTATAATCGTGAGCACAAAGGCAAGAATAAGTTTTTTTTTTCCATCAAAGTATCATACAACCATCACAACATAAAAAAAAAGCTAAGAAGCATCAAGAAGCAAAGAAAAACAAACATCAACGAAAAAGAAAACAACACATCAACAAGTAAAATAACAACTATACACGAAAAAGCAAATAACACAAATGTGAGAAATGTTTTTTTTTTTTTTTCAACAAAGCAACATCATACAACCATTAAAACGTAAACATAAACTAAAAAACATCAAGAAAGCAGATGCACTTTTGTGAAATGGTCATAGTCGTTCCATTTCAAAACCCCCTTTTACACATACAAAACACCTCAAAAGTGAATTATAAGATTTTTTTTTTTTTACTTTTATTTATTATATTTTGTAGGATCTCATATTGGGAGCTTCTATTCATATATCCAAAATTGGTACTTAAACCTCTTTCTTTTTCTATGCTAATAGTTGACTTTGCCAACTAATGTCAAATTATTAAAAAGTACGTAATATTTACAAAAGTAAAAAACTGAATTAGTTTACTGAGACACAAGATACACGAGAAACACATACTTTGAAAAGTCCAAAATCAGAATCAAATGCACTCTTTTATGTAACATGGTGAAACAAAAAATACACTACTAAGAATGACAAGTTAAGCTAAGCTCCAGTTTGTCATCACATATCTTTAGGTGGAGCTCAATTAAATGCATGATATGTGATGATGCTCCTGTTACTTCAAGGTTCAGTGCAAATGCCAATGGAATTTCTCAAATATTCAAAGCGAGCTGTATCAAGTGGTTTAGTTAAAATGTCAGCAAGTTGTTTTTCAGTCTCAATGAAGCACAGTTCAAGGATGTCCTTTTCAACTAAGTCTTGAATGTAATGGTACCTAAGATCAATGTGTTTGGTTCGAGAATACTGTACAAAATTCTTGGAAATGCTAATAGCACTTGTGTTGTCAAAGAAAATTGTCAGTTTTTCCTGAAGTAGACCATAGTCCTTGAGCATTTGCTTCAACCAGATCATTTATGTGCAACAATTCCCACCTGCGACATACTCAGATTCAACTGTAGATAAGGAAATGCAATTTTTCTTTTTGCTGTGCCACGACACTAGGTTAGTTCCCAGGAAGAAAAAACCTCCAGAAGTGCTCTTTCCATCTTTCATGCTTTCACCCCAATCTGCATCTGACTATCCTACAATTTCTGCATCAGATTCTGACGAGTCGCGTAACCGGAGTTAAATAACAAATAATTTCAATACCCTACAAGAATCGTTAGTAGCATATAGTAAGTAGGGATCGTTCTATCCGGGGATCAAGAAGGGTATTCGAATTAAAAGCGTTAACGAAAACACACACATATAGACATATTTACAAGCTTCAGATTAGGGGTTTTTAGATGGATTTTTCCTAAGTTACTACTGACCGAATTGAAACCTAAGACTACTATATACAAGCGATCGATATTCTCACACAAAATATAGCACAAAAACACACATGAACTCATGCAAGACACATGGCAGCAATATCCAAGTATTCTAGACTCTACTCAATTCTGATTTCAATTAGGGTCTCAGCTGTTATCTAATCGTTACTGGACTACACAAGTATTTAGAATTAACTCAGCGTCTAATCCTAAAATTATACTAATCATATTTGAGAACACTCAGCGTCGAAAACAAACATGAAAAGCAATTATGCACGAAAGTCTTAAATCAGAGACATGCTTCTAAGTATGGCGTCAACATCTTATTAACATACAAGTTTCTATGAATTATGGTAACCCTTTATAAGCAACCTATAATGAAGTTTACTCAGCGCCTAACTCAATCCTAAATTTACTTTGGTAGATGAAATCATAACCTACATAAGAGCCATGGCCGTGGCTTCATGTGAGCCTTGATTTTTAAGGTGCAAACTCAAGAAACTAATCGAATGGAAACCTAAAAATACATGAACATGCTACTGTCCTATAGCTAATGCACGAATTTATACATGTTACAAGTTGTAAAAATTATTTCATAAAAATCAAAATAGAATTCGGAAATCCAATATAAAGTTACAAAGCCAAGCATCAAAGTTTCTAGCTACATACAACATAGACATTATACATAAGAAAATACAAGCCATGGGATGGTAGAATCACACTTTAAAAACCTTGAAAGTATGAAGCTCGGATGTTAGGATTGATGGCAAAGGGTACGGGTTATGGAAGTGTTTTGTAGTGGTGGTGGTTTTGGCTATGTAGTTTTCTATACTAGAACTTTGGAACTATGGCTAGAGTCTTTGGCTAATACTTGTGCTTGAGATGTGATGATCTTTTCTGTTGAGAAACTGTGGTATTTATAGAGGAGAGGCTGCAACAAAGGTCGGCAGAAAAAGGATTTGTAATCCAGCAAGGAAAATGTTCCTCTTGCCGGTTTTGGTTTCTTTTCCTTCTTGAGTCTTCTATATTTTTATGTTCGATTTCTTCATGGATCACAGCTCCATGGACTTCTTGATGAACTAAGATCATTCCTTAATGGATAAATAGTCCATAGATGCAGCTGCAAGCTTCCCTAGTTGGGCCATGAACTCTTCTCCTAGATTCGACAGAATTCATTCGTTTTCATGCTAGGACTAGGGAACTTCTTCTTTCCTTATTCTTCACTTTCCTTTTAGCTTGGTCAGCCCCCATATGCTTCATTTGACTCAGCAATTCTCATTTGATGCAATTGGATAAGCCTTTGGTGTAGCAACACAGATTTCCTTCTCGGCAGGGCAGTAGGTTCCTCTTCTCAGCTGATCTGACCTTGCAGTAATGATTGTAGAATAAATCCCTCCAGAAAATATCTATAGCTGCGATTCATAATGTTCTAGAAACTAGACTCCTAGAGCTTTCTATGCATATATGGCACGCCTTCTAGTTCCTTGTGAATTGTTCTGGAGAAAATTTTGAAATTGAGTGATGTGCCTTGGAACTTAGTGGATTTACGATAGACTTTTCCTAGTAATTCCTGGCAGCTTCTTTTGGTCTGATTTCCCCAACTCCTTCCATTGCTCAATCATCAACATTTTTACTGCATATGAGAGAAGAAACATTCATCAAATATAAATTCGAGGCTTTACAGAACCAACGAAACAACTTTAAGACTCCTAGTTCGACTAGTTTTTCTATCTTTTCAAACTTTGTTCCGATTTTCTGTAAATTTCCTATTTTTTGGCACATTTTTCATTGTAGCTCTACCAAAGACTCATGACTCTACTATATGACTCTATCTTACAACATTGAGGGTTAAAACAAAGTATAAATGAGGGTAAAACACATTAAGAATATCGCATTAAATGCTCCTATCAGATTCATTAGTATAAAAGATACCACAACTAGTTGTACCTGCCACATATCTAATGACTCTTTTAACAGCTTCTAGGTGTGACTCTTTAGGATTAGCTTGGAATCTAGCACATATTCCGACACTAAAGGAAATGTCTGGCCTGCTTGCAGTGAGATATAGAAGACTTTCAATCATACTTCTATAAAGCGATTGATCAATTGGCTTGCCTTCCTTGTCCTCATGAAGCTTTGTGGTAGTGCTCATTGGATTGTTGACCACTTTCTTGTTTGTCAAGCCAAACTTCTTGATCAGGTTCTCTACATATTTTGTCTGTGACAAAACATACCTAAAATGATATGCTTCACTTGTAATCCAAGAAAGAAGGTCAGTTTACCTAGATTGCTCATCTCAAATTCACTAGTCATCACAGAAGTAAATTATGTGACTAGTTTATCTGAGGTAGAGCCAAAGACTATATCATCCACATGTACTTGAGCTACAATGAAATTATTTTTCAAATTTTTAACAAACAAGGTTTTGTCTATTGAACCTCTGACATAACCTTGATTAATTAAATGCCTAGAAAGACGATCATACCATGCCCTTGAATCTTGTTTCAGCCCATAAAGAGCTTCTGAAGCTTGTAGACATGATCAGGATGATGTGGATCTATGAATCCTTTAGGTTGTTCCACAAACACTTCCTTGTCTATGTATCCATTCAAGAAGGTATTCTTGACATCCATTTGATAGAGTTTGAACTTCAAGTGACATACAACAGCTATAAGCAACCATACAAACTCCATTCTGTCAACTGGAGCAAAGGTCTCTTCATAATCCAGTCCTTCTTTCTGAGAGTAACCGTAAGCTACAAGTCTAGCTTTGTTTCTCACAACAGTCCCATGGTCGTCTGATTTGTTTCTGAATATCCATTTTGTACCTACAACATTTGCATGTTCAGGTCTGGGAACCAGCTCCCATACTTGATTTTTTGTGAATTGATTCAGCTCCTCTTGCATTGCAAGGATCTAGTATGTGTCTAGTAATGCATCTTTCACAGTTTTAGGTTCAGCTATAGAGACAAATCCATAACATCTAATGACATTTGATTCCTTGATGTGACTGACAACAAAGCATGTCAATGCCTTCTCCATTTTGTCACTTTGAGCTACTTTTTTCCTGGTTTGTATTCCATCATCCAGTTTTCCAATCACATCACTCATATCATGATCTTTTTGGACTTTCTTGAATCATGGTCACTTTTGAGGAACAAGGTTGAGATACTCGTCCTCTTCTTCAGAGTTTGGACAATCTTCATCTTCATGGTCAGATGGCCTTTGAACTGAGGATGTAGTATCATCTTCCTGTCTAACTGTCATATCATCAACAGAGACATTAATAGTGACAACAACTCATTTTTGTTATTTTATTGTATACTCTATAAGCAACACTGCTCATGTCATATCCAACAAAAATTCCTTGATCAAATCTAGAGGCAAATTTATTTAATGTTTCTCTATCTTTGAGAATGTGACATGGACTCCCAAAAACATGAAAATGACTAACATTTGGTTTTTTACCTTTCTAAATCTCATAGACTGTTTGATCACTACTTGTCCTGATAAAAACTCAATTTGACACATAACAAGCAGTGCTCATTGCTTCTGCCTAGAACTTCTCACTCAGACTTGTTGAATACAACATGAGTCTTCTCATGCCAAGTATGGACATGTTCTTTCTTTCCACAATTCCATTTTGCTATGGAGTCCGTGGGACTGAAAACTATGGAAAACTCCATTCTCATGGCAAAAGTTAGCAAAAGATGCATTTTTAAATTCAGTCCTATTATCTGATCTAATCCTTGCTAACCTCAAGTTAGCATGTTGTTTAAGTCGAGTTAGCTGCTTACTTAGACCAAGAAATGACTCAAAGGTTTCTGTTTTGTGTTTAAGAAAATCAACCCAGATGTACCTTGAAAAGTCATCAACAACAACAAAGATTTAGAACTTACCTGACATGCTTGCAATCTGTGTAGGGCCCATTAAATCCATGTGAAGTAGTTCCAGACATTTTGTAGTTGCTGTTGAATTGACAACCTTGTGTGAAGCTTTAGTTTGCTTCCCAGCCTTGCAGTGTCCACACACTCTGTAAGTTCTTCCACTCAACCTAGGCATCCCTCTTAAGTGACTATCCCAGTGACTCTTTCTTCATCCATCCTGATGAAGTAACTTTTGTTCCCACACGTGTCTGAAACATCCACTATCAATGTACCAAACATCATCTCTTCTGGAGTTGACTGATGTCAAAGTAACAAGACAGGGTGCCTCAATTTTGTTCTCATTGAAGTCCACACTAGCAAACATGCAATTTTCACTGAATGATTCCTTCTTTTTCCAGACTCTATGATCACCTGCAATCTATCTTCTCATCATAGCATATTTCTCAAAAGATTTATTAGATTCAGGAATGACTGAACAATTATTTTCAAGAATTTCTTGTCTACAGAAGACTTTCACAAACATTTTTTCTTCTCTCAAGGATTGTGTATCATGTTCTGCATGAAGTTCAGAGAAATCTTTGAACTTATAACTAGTTGACTCAATAAAATTTGAAATCTCCGATTTTAACTTAAACAACTCATTTTCCACATTTCTCAAATTCTCACTCAGAGTCAGCTCAGTTACCTGGTTTGAACTGGAGGATGAAAAATTTACCTGACAAACCTTGTTACTTGCTTGACCAGAAACAATGATTGCAGAGTCCATGACACTGGTTGATAACCTCTCTAGACCATCTTAGACATTCAACTCAGATTTTAGATTTGTTGAGCTTTCACCGGTGTAACCAAGTCCAAAGTTATTTTTGAACTGTCTACCAATTCTGAGCATCTTAACTGTAACTTGAGAACTATGCTGGAACTGGTTGAATTTCTCGTTTGTTCTAGTGACCTGTTCCTGCAACATTTCCTTTTCATGGGTGAGACTATTAATCAGATTTTGATAAGATTTTACCTGCTCCAATAGCTCATCTAACTTAGTCATCAGGGAAATTTTCTCAGACTTCCATTCTTCTTCAATGACAGTACATGTGAGTTCCTTCACCCTTTTCTCCATTTCCAATCTTTCTTTTTCCCAACCTGCTTGATTTTCTAGAAATGTTTGCTCCTTCTCTGTCAATTTGTTTTGCAAGCTTAACAATTGAGACTTAAAGTTTGCATTTTTGTTGAGCACAGATTCTGCAATAACACACAATTTTCCATATTTTTGATCAAGATTAGAATCATCATACTCACTGCTTACCTCATTATCACTGTCATTCTTTTGAGTCACTTTGATCAAACCTCAAAGTAGCTACAAATGCCAAATTTTTCTTTGAGCTTTTAGAGCAGTTTTCATCATCATCACTTTTTGCATCACTCCATGTAGCCCTTGATGCCTTCTTGGTTCCTCCATGATTTTTCCTGTTACCACAATCAACAGATATATGGCTTAGGCCACCACATTCATAGCATTTTGGTTTAAAATTAGGATTTCTCCTATTGTTAGAAAGATTTCCCTTCACATCATGTTTGTTTTCAGAAAACCTGGATTTCCTGAAATCAAAATTACCTTTTTCGCTACCAGCATTTCCATTTCTGTATTTAAGAATTTTCTTAAGCTCTTTGGTTAGCAGCCCTAGCTCAATAATTTCATTAGTTACCTCCTTTTTCTTAGATGCTTTCAAGGCTAGGTTCTTAGAGTTCCTCGAATCAGTCTTGTCCTCCTCATTTAGCTCAGCTTCATGTGTCTTCAAGCTCCTAATGAGTTCAGACATAGAGTAGGTCTCAAGATCTCTAGATTCCGAGATGGCTGCTTTTTTCATGGCAAATCTCTTAGGAAGAGACCTCAAAATCTTCATGACAATGTCGTCTTGAGAAATTTTCTTTTTCTCATTGATACTTCTTACGTTGCTGGTGATTGATATCACTCGCTTGTAAAACTGATCAATGGTCTTCTCTTCCTTCATCTGCAAGTTTTCAAATTCGTGAAGTAATAATTGTAACTTATGAATTTTTACCTTTTTGTTACCTTCGTTTGAATTCGAACAATGTTTGATAAGGGCCTCTGTCATCCTCGGATACAATGAACAAGGCATTCTTTACCTTATTCTCAGCTTCACTGTATGCAACTTCAGATGTACTCCATTTATCAAACTTCTTCACTTTGGCCGCATCTGAGCCTTCAGGAGCTTTGTCATCTTGAGGAGGTGTCCAACCATGCAAGACACACTGCCAAGCTTTAGAATCTTGAGCAGAAATAAATGCTTGCATCATTCCTTTCCAATCATCAAAGCCTTCCCCCTTAAGGAGAGGAAGCACATTGATCGACGTACGCTTCATCTGTCCCAGAATCTACACTAAGTATATCTAGTGCACCAGCTCTGGTACCAAATGAAAATACGAGATGGAGTAAAAAGGCACAATTTAAATAGTGTATCAGGAATTATGCAAAGGATATATGATCACAGTGCAAAAACCTTTGTAAGTATATCATTGTTTACTCCAAGTATGTTGGATGATGAAAGAGGTTTCGTATGGCAATCGTATCTTCAATCCTTCGAATTCGAGGCATTTTCCTTTTCTGGTTGGAAGGAGCAATGTGATATGGCCTTGAGTCGTGTCAAATTATTCTTGACTACAAGGTGTGGTTTCATCCCCTCCATAACCGAAATATAGGGGTCTTCGATGATCAGGATAAGCCACCTCCATATCTTTATCAGTAAATACAATTGCATTATTCCCTTCTAGCAAGCTTATGCCCATTTGTATTTCAGTCCTGGAAGCGAAGCACTGCTAACCGAAATCTTCAGACACATCCATTAAGGCTTCAGCAGCAGCCTGCTTGGCTTGACGGTCATACTCCAACTGATCAAAAAGTGTCTTAAACTTGGGATTTTGCTGGAGCACTTGTGCAGTCGTAGGCCTGCTAATCTGTGCATGGATAATGTCTACAATATCATCATCATCATCTATCTCAATAACATGATAGGTCTACTCCATTCCCCTCTACTGGTACTGACCATTACTGCTAAACTTCATCCTCATCACTTCTTCAAAGGTGGAGTTGCTTCCCAACTCAGCTTGGCAAACCCACGGATTATCATAACCTTGAGTGCTGAAATAGATGCCATGAAACTTGATCAATAGGGCCTTGATACTGGCTCAATGCCAAAGGCTCACTATTCATCAAATAATCCTCCTCAACCATGGAATCGTCACCGACACCGATAATCACTGAGCATACTCCTTTTCCATGGCGCTTTGACAACGAATCATCATCGTTTTGCTTGGAGGATTATCCTTAAAATCTGACAAGCAGGAGTAGGATGCCCCATAATTTGATGGTAACGACAGTAGCGTGGATTCTTCTTATCCTCTATGGTGGGAGGCTTTTCCTGTCCATAGGATTAATTACTTCATCAACAATCAATGTATCAAGTATGGCATGGAGCTCTTCTTCACTGCAGGGAATTGCCGGAACAGTTCCCGACCTTTCCTTCCTCTTCAAGTGCATTTCATCTACTGCCAAAGAATGGTGTGTTTCTCTTTGAGTTGTGTCCTTTTCTGGCCTCCAACTCCTTTGGCTTGTGCCAATTTTAACCGAAATGCCTGTCCTTTTCATAGCCTCAATCAACTTAGAGAATTAGATGAGACCAAGATTGATACGACTTGAACCTCGAATTACCTCTTGATAATTTCACTTTTATTTTTACGTTCTAGAAATTCATTTTTATGTGTTGGAGGTTCTAAATGTTGACTTTTTATAAGTAGACCTGACCGAGAATTTTATTTCACGACGGGTTAGAGGACATTAAAACGAGTTTGTGTACACGTAGCACGCTTAATTTGGAGTTTGTCTGAAAAAGTTACGATTTAAATATAGGTAACTTTCTGATTTTGGACAAGTATAAATAGTCAGGAGGAAAACTTCCGGAAACGGAAATCCGCCTTTCCTTTTTTTTTCTTTCTCTTTTTCCCTTTCTTTCTTCTCGACTCCCCCACCGACACTACCGCCTCCGTTGTGCTTCGTCGTCCGGCCGAACTGGGCTGCTGCACCAGTCACGTTTGGACCACCACGGTCTCCTCTTCTCGTCTATGGCAACGGTACGGTACGAATCGCCGCCGTTTAGCCGAATGAAGCTCGAGAAGTTTCGCTACCAATGGTTTGGAACTCTCTCCTCTATCCACCAATTGACCCAATTCCGGTCGGGAATTAAAGGTGTCGACTCGTGCAACAATTCCACCGAAGAAATTGGTCCAATTCGAACAAGGTAAGGAGAATTTTAGAATTAAAATTCCTGGATTTTCAGGTTGTGTCAAAGGGTAGCGGAGACGGTGAATTTGATGGATTTGGAGCAGAGAATTGGATTGAGAGTGTTGTTTGGAGTCGATTGAGGGTTGTTTGATGTTTGATTGGTTGAATTTTGTTGGAATTTACAATTGTGTCATTTGGCCGCCATATCGGCTGCAGTTTGCTACAATTGAGGCGGAGGCGACGAAATTGAGTCTTTGAGGTGGTGGTGATTTTGCTACGAAAGTTTGGAGACTTCTGGTAGTGTTTTTGGCCTCTGTGCCGGAGCTCCCGGCGGCGTGGTAGCGGTGCCACGGTTGCCCGCGGCGAAGAAAGGTAAAAAGATAAAAAAAAATGTAAAAGTGAATTGATAAATTTGTAAATAGTAACACGGTAATTCAATAATTAACCAAATAGTAAAACAGTAAAAGTAAAGGCTAAACAGTAAAGCGAAATGCTAAATAGTAATTTGACTTTAACAATTACTGTTTGACCCTAGAATACTACTATTGACTTACGATAAAAGGATAGAAACTAGTTAAATAGATTTTTGTGATGAAAAGACCAGTAAATGATTAATCGGATACGAGATGGGTGTCCTGAGTAATTTTGGAGGTAAATTGTTTCGGTATTTGAAGTGTATTTCCTATACTGGTAACAAGAAAGAAAATTTATATTTATATATATTTAAACATATTAAAACCGGAAATGGGATTTCAGGAAATTTATGATTTCACTATTTGTGAATTAATTCACGGCATGTGAGATATTTCGATTTTATATATTACCTTTAATGCTATTTTACGGCATATGGGACATGTCGGTTGCACATTTTAACTTCGAAGATTTTCATTTATTTAATTTTATTTATAAGTCTCAGATGTGCGGTCGGGGACCGTACAAGTTTATGATTTATTTGGGGTAAGTATATTTTCAATTTCGGTTTTCAGATTTTATCCACTATATCAGGGTCCGATATATTATAGCTAGCTAGTCTATACAACGGTATACCTTGAGCCCACACGAAGGATGTTTTGACCAAATAGCTTGATGGAATTATTATTCAAGCATATTTGTACCTGCAAAACAACTTTATACATATATTACCCTTTTTGTGTCAATTATAGTATAAGACAAGTATGGATCGTTCTATCTGGGGAAATCAAGGGCATTCAATCTCATGAAGTATCACATAATAATATGGGGGATTGGAAATTGTATCTAAACCTACTGAAAATTACGAAAATAAAAACCTAAATTAATATATACATATGATCATCATCTTATACACATAACACTACATACAAAACTCACATAACATGCAACAAAATCAAACAAAGAATTATGGCAGAAATTCGGCAAGCCTTTTTAGATTAGTTTTAGTTCCAATTTAATTAGAGCCATTCGTGGTTCATCTAATTAGCAAAACTCCTTAATTATTTAGAACCAGCTTCGTGCGTAATCCTAAACATAGTGCTAATTAGTTTAAAGACACTTCGTGTAGAAATTAAACTAAGAAATACATAAGCTCAATGAGTTGAATTGGAAACAAGTAACAAGTATGGCGTCACCTAACCCCATTAACATGTATATTTTCAGAATTACTCTAGCCCTTAGAACCAACACAAGGTAAATCAACTTCGTGCATAATTCACTTCATATTGTATTCGGCATATGAAGCTATCACCGAAAGAGAAGCCATGGCCTAGGCAGCCTTCAAGGGCATCACTTTTGTGCATACGAATTCAGAAAATAAACCAAACCATAAACCCTGATTACATGCGAAATTGCTGCCCAAAACCCTGATTAAAATCGAAACATGCTATGAACAAAAATCGGAAATTAAACAACCATAAAACAAATTCAGAAGTCTAAATTCAAATTAATAAAATAAAATAAACAATCACAAATCCTTACAATCTTCATAGACAAAGTATTGTATGTAATAAACCAGTTTTTATTCAGATTTATTATATAAATTTCTCATAATTATTGGAATGATGAATTACGAGTTGGAATTTTGTACGCATTTTATTTAGTTGTTGCGTGAAGTCAGAAGTGATTCCGAAAGTTAAATTCGAAAAACGTTTAAGTTCAATGGGTCAAAAGTTGACCTTTTGATCCGTTGGGAATTTCGAAAAGTTTCCTTTACGAAAGTTGTAGAGCGCGACGATACGAGTTCGTAGACACGTGTTACGCGTGAAACGGACGTCGTATGAAGAAGTTACGACCTGTTGAAGTTAGTTACTGTTTCGGAAAATTTCTATATATAGAAGGAAATTTTCGGGTAAAAGTCAAAGTTTCCATTTCGGTCGTTTACCTTTTACTGTAGCTTTTACTGTAGCAAATTACTGTTCATCTTTCTCTCTCCCCGATCTGGATCGCTGACGCTCCGATCTCCGCTGTCCGGCCACCGCTGCCCGCACGCCACCACACATTTTGCTCGTCTCCCTCTCCTCTTCCGTTTGAGCCAAGGCGCAGCCCGATGGAAGCACCGTGCGTGGCGCTGGGTCAACTGGAAGTTTGGCCACCGTTGCTCGACGGAGCTGTAGTCGACGCCGGGGCTTGCGCCACCCACCGATCGACTCGTCTCCTCCTTGCGCTCCTCCCTGTGTAGGTGGTTCTCGCCGTTTCACGCCGAAACGATCGGATTGAAAATTGATCTCCACCGACCCGTTTTCCACTGTTCGACCCGACCCGACCCGGTTGACCAACCCACTTTGACCGACCCGACCCGCGTTGACCCGATCCGACCAGACGTTGACCGTTGACCATACGTTGACCCGACCCTGAAAGAATATTTTCCATTTCTGGTGAATTAAGGTGAGTAAACATCACAGTATTAGTATTTAATACGAGTTAATTATAGTATATGTATTGTTATATGCGAAATGATCTTCTGGAAATGGTATTTGTTTTAAATTGAATGAACTTGATCGATTACGGTTCATTGGTAAGTAAAATAATTTTATTATAAAAATGATTTTAAAAGTATTTTACGATCAATGACTATAATTGGTATTAGTGGAGCAGATCCTGAGTAAATACCTACGTATATATATATATATATATATATATATATATATATACGTGAAATATATGTGTTGATTGATATGGAAGTGTGAAATATATGTATATATTGAGGGTGTGCTTTTAGTGATTTATATTGTTGAGAATTTATTATAATTGTGAATGTGAGTGCTTTGGGTGATTTATGCTGTTGAGGAATTGTTAAAATGAATTTATGTGAGTTGTGGAATGTGTGATTGAGTTGGTACGGAAACCAACGACCAATGTAAGATTTTGCCTTAAGGAGGTCGAATTGGGATCTTACATGTGTGGCGTGTGAACGTAAGATCTTGCCTAGAGGGTCGAATTGGGATCTTACGGAAAGGATCTTGCCTAGATGGTCGAATTGGGATCCTTGTGGCAATTTTATCGGAAACCAAAGGTTGGTTTGGATTTCGATCAGTTAGCGCTTTAGAGCTCTAATATGTTTGCCTTTGTGTGATTTGGTGGGGAATGACAGTGGTCATTGCGCCCAAGTTATGTTATTGTGATGTGATTAAGTGTGGTGGATATTTTAGTTTTGTGTTTGTATTTATGAGTGAAATTGCTTTACTTTGTTCTTGTCTGTTTACTCACACGAGCTTTTAAAGCTTACCGGGTTCATTGTTTACAACCCGGTGTACCAATCGATGGTGTAGGGGTCAGACTTCCAGGGGTTGACTAGCAGCCAGGAGAAGGCGTCTGAGTTGAGTGGCTAGAAGGTGGGGTCTTTTGTCTAGTTGGGTTTTATTTGTTTTGAGTGTTAGTGTGAGACTCTATTTTACATTCATGTTTTTAATGATGTAATAATTCGAGTATTGGTGCCACATAGTGAACTCAGTTGTTATACTTAGTTATTTGTATAATAACATTTAAGTATTGAGTTTATTTGTATTTATCACACTTTCGGATTTTTGTTATTCGAAATTCGGGCTTGACAGTTTGGTATCAGAGCGTAGGGTTACATATTTGGTGGTAATTGGTACTTTCGAGAGATGGTCCGACTGCAGCGGTTTACCATCATGTTTGCTCGTATTGGTATATCACTGGGTATATAGGGGGTAGGGAGTTGAGTCCTAGTATAGAGCGTTATCTTTATAATGAGTTAGAGTGATCCGTGCACTTCTGTTTAGTTTTATGGCCTTGATTAATGCATGTCGTGCCTAACTTACACTTTGGTTTAAGTTAATGCAATTATTAATCAAGTGTTGATACGTCCCGAACCATTTTTAACTTCTTGTTGATTTTATTTTACTTTCACGTTTTGAGAGTTGTTTTAATGTTACGGAGGTCCTAATAGTTGACTTTTTATAGTTTCACTGGGTCGAGAATTTTCTTGTTACTTTGAGATAGAACACATTAAAACGAGTTCGTGGACAAGTAGCACGTTTAATTCAGAGTTAGAACGCAAAAGTTGTGACGTAAAGACGGTAGTTTCCATTTTAGTCGCGAGTATAAAAGGAAATAGGTAAGGGTAAGTTGGTAAAAATTTCAATAAAATCAGAAAATTTCCATTTTTTGTTTCTCTCTCTCCCTGACCCGAGCCCTTTTCTTTTCTCCCTCAGATTTTTCGTTGCCGTGCCGCCGTCGAGGCCCAATGGTGGTGTTCTTGGTATCCAGACAAAACTGCTCTTCCCCTCTACAATTCTAAGTAGGTATCTCATCTCCTCTCACTATAAATAGAGAGAAATCAATCGAATTAGGAACAAACTACTATTTATTGAACTCCTTGTCAATTCTCTCTCCGCAGGTCGAATTAGAAAGATTTCTTGGTGTTAGATCGAAGCTTACGCCGTCGTGAACAACCCCTCAAAAGGATTCGGCTCAATTTGTAGTAAGTAAGGAGAAAACAAAGAATTTAATTTCTAGGGTTCTTGATGAATAGTGTCAAATTGGGGGTTTTTATAAATTGACCCCTTTAGGCTTGAAAATGGTGTTTGTTGTAGAAGGGAAAGATGTTAGAAATGTTGAGATGAAGCTTTTGTCAAATTTTAGTGATTTTTGGGGGCGGTGGCAGCCGTTGACCGCCTTTGCCAGAGGCGGTGCAGCCACAGTGGGTGGTTTCTGAGGTTAAATTTCGAATAGTTATGAGGAATGAAGTATTTTGGTATATATTTTGGAATTTTGAGTGGAGTTTAACAAGGATTAGGCTAATTGTTTAAATACAGATTAAATGTTTTGTGGAGGATTAAAGGCTTAAGGACTGAATTTAGAATAATGGTGTTGATCTTGAAGATTGGAGGAGGATGGTTGGGAATTTAAGGTCTAAGGTCTGATTTAAGGGAAACAAATATAAAGGTTAATGGGCAAGGTTTTGGCACGCGAGAGGATTACTTGAATAAGTTATTATTTTTGAATATTATGAGCATTTAGGGAAAGGGGAATTAATTGTGTAATTTATACAGGACGCACATATTGAAGAGACTACCGAAAGGCGTCGCGCGTAGCCGGTTATAGTGAGTGGACTTTTATTTTAAATTGATGCATGCATGAATATTTTAAATACTGTGGGGTTTATATTCAATGCTTTTATTTCGAGAATGATATGGATTATTGAGGGCCGATAATCTGTTTTATTTTGATGATTTCTTTTCTTATCGATTTTTAAATGGTTTACAAAATAAGTCAATTAATTTGACTTATTTATATCTATATATATATATATATATATATATATATTGATGTTAAACCGGAAATGAGATTTCCGAGGATTGTACGATTCCGCTTTGTTTCGAATATTATGACATGTGGGACATGTTGATTTCATTTATGTTCTAAGAGGCTATGATTGTGTTTAATTATATTTATAAGTCTCAGAAGTGCGGTCGGGGACCGTACTGAGTTATGATTTATTAGGGGAAATGTACTTTGTTTTCGTTTTCGGATTTTTCTCCTTACCAGGGTCCATATATGTTTATTAATAGCTAGCTTAGTCACCTGAACCCATGGGAGGTGACAACTTGACCATATAGGTCATATTTACCTCGGTGGTCGACGAGTACAGGTAGCGTGGGACGCTTGAAAGTCTTGGAGAAGAGAGATTCTGACCCTTAGCCTTGGAGGCTCATTATTATATGGTGATTGACATTCCCCTATTTTTATTCGATTTCACTAAATGGCCAATGGGATTGACCCAATTATATATATATACACATACTTGGTATTCGGGAATGTTTTTCCTATAAGAATTTTGGTTTTTTTTTTAATTCTCGAACCAGCGGGGCTGGGGGTTTTTATATTAAGAGTATATGGAATTAAATGCTTTATTAATGCAGGCATCATGGTTTTATTCATGAAAAAAAATGAGGAAAGTGATATAGACTACTTTTCATTAAAATGATAATACTTATTTATTTATTTATTTTTGTCCACTCACGCTAACGTTTTTAAATCACTTTCCCTGGGCTCTTCGTTTTCAACTGCCCAGTTTGCAGAGTTGTTCGGTTCTAGTAGGAGGCAAGGCTTATAGTTCACCTTCCGCTGTCAGAAATCGTAGGTTACTTGATTAACCTACTTGTAGTATAATTTCTTTTTTTGTATAGTCGCTCTGATGCCTTTTAGTGTTGTTGTAAACTAGAACTGTTTACTTATGGGTTGTACCCGAAGTTGTTAATTGTTAAGTTGTTTGTTTTACTTCCACTGTATCTAATAGAATTTGAGTTCTTGTTCTGGTGGTGGAAGTTGTTTTCTTTTTGGGGAGCAGGTGGCTCCTGGAGTCAGGGTGATATAGTAGAAGTGTTTTATAGTTTGGTTCACACGTTTGGGTTGTCCATTTTAAGAGAGGTCATGCCGATTTTTCGGTAAAACTCTCTTGAGGTGGTCCCCACAGGATTTACTCTGGATATCAGTGTTATATCCGGAGCAGGTCCTGTCAAGTGTTGCCATGCTTTGTAGGATGGATCGTAGAGGAGGTAGAGTGAGAGGCCGAGGTAGGGCCAGACGGGGTAGAGACAGAGACCGCCCTATTGAGGAGTCCTACATGGAGGAGGTGGAGGTGTCATTGGTTGAGCAGCCTGCTCCTCCTGTGGTTGTGCATGATGACGGCCGCGTGCTGAGGTTGATCAGAGAGATTGGAAGGGTGGGAGCACCCATGTTCCATAGAGGGCTAGATCACCTGGTGGCCGATCATTGGATCCAGGAAGTGGAGAAGCATTTTGATCTGATTGTTTGCTCTGAGATCGAGAAGAGGAAGATAACCACATTCTTCCTCAAGGATGATGCTTTGGACTGGTGGAGGAGTATCCAGAGGGTGAGAGATGTGACTGCTCTCACGTGGGGGGGTTTTGTGGAACTCTTCAGGGAGAAGTATTTTCCAGCCACCTTGAGTGAACAGTTGGAGCTTGAGTTCATTTCTCTGACACCGGGGGCCATGGATGTTAGAGAGTATGAGACCCGGTTCTCGCAGCTGTATCGGTTTGTCAGGCCGATGGACGAGGTGTCGTTAGCTCAGAAATTTCTCCGAGGGTTGAGGCATGAGTTTAGGACGACCATATCTACCCTTTGCCTATCTTCCAAGGCAAGGATGTATGAGAGTGCTGTGCGCCTGGAGCAGGAGGCTAACCTTCACGCAAGTGAGGTAGCTCTGAGAGATCTCTAGGGGAAGGGGAAGGCCGTAGCAGAGAGCAGTGGTACAGGTCACTTAGAGGGACCATGGAAGAAGCAACGAACTGCTCAGCAGGCTCCAGCCAGGGGGGTAGGTCTACCCATCAGGGTCGTGCCTATTAGGCAGGTTGCGCCTTTGAGATGCTATAGATGTGGCGAGTTGGGTCACTTGTCGCCAGCATGCACGCGACCTAAGCCTCCTATTGTATGCTACACTTGCCAGCAGCCCGGGCACATTGCTAGAGAGTGTCCTCAGAACCAGCCCAGAGGACAGTTGAACCAGCAGAGACAGTTGCCGGCAGGGCAAGCCAGTGTTCATGCTATTGGCCAGTGAGGTGCCAGGGTGGAAGGTACTTTATCTGTTTTAAATTACCTTGCAAAAAATATTGTTTGTTACGGGAGCATTTCTTTCTTTCTTATCTAGCTAGTTTTGTGGTAGAGGTGTTGGGATTGGTCCCTACGCCTCTTGCTGGGCCTTTTGTGTGTCATAATACCTTTGGGTGTTTCTTTTGAGCTTGGATTGATTTGTGAAAGCTTAAGTCGTTGACGTTTACGCCTTTCTTACTTTTTAAGTGTCCAGCCATGTGGTATTCTCACTCAAGTCTTTACTGATTTGATGTGGAGACAGTTGAGTTTGTGGTTTGCAGTTGAATTTACGGTTGGCGATCCTGTTGGTGGTCCCACCCATGTCTGGTGTGTTTAGCTTCAAGGAAGGGAAATGTCAGCATTGCTATGTGTTGGACCTTATCTTAGAAAAGTTAGCAGAGTTGGATGTCGTTTTGTCTAACTCGATTGTTTGCCTTTCGTATTTCTGGACGACCAGAGTTTCGTTATCGCTGCCTCAAGTCAGGTATTGCTGATGCATTCAGGAGATACCATGGTACCTCCTTAGAGATTAGTAGATTTTGTCATTGATGTGGTACCCGATACCGCGTTAGTGTCGAAGTCGCCGTATCGGATTGGACCAAATGAACTCTAGGAGTTGAAGGTTAGTTTGAGGGGCATTTGAGAATCGTGTTGCAGATTCTTAGAGAGGCTAAACTGTATGCCAAGTTCGAGGAGTGTGAGTTCTGGAAAGAGGATATCACGTTTCTTGGTCACGTAGTTTCGAAGATGGAGTCTCGGTAGACCCTACCAAGGTTGAGACTCTTTATCTGAGACCTAGTAGATCTCCTATTTGTTGGGTTGAAGTCGGCGAGAGTGGGTTATTAGGTCCTGAGTTTGTTCAGGAAACCACGGAGAAAATCTCAATTATTCGAGTTAGGATTCAAACTGCTCAGAGTAGGCAGAAGAGCTACATTGATTTAAAGAGAAGGCAGGTAGAGTTTGATATTGGTGATCATGTATTCTTAAAGGTCTCACCCATGAAAGATGTGGTGAGGTTTGGCAAGAAGGGAAGGCTAGCGCCAAGGTATTTTGGACCCTTGGAGATTCTCGAGAAGGTAGGGGATCTAGTCTATCGACTTGCCTTACCTCCTACCATGTCAGGAATGCGTAATGTCTTTCATGTTTAGATGTTGAGGAAGTATATACCGGATGAGTCGCATGTGATCGATCATGGCACTATTCAAGTGAAGGAGAATGCGACATTTGTTGTGGAACCTATTCGTATTCTGGATAGGTCAACCAAAAAGTTTCAAAGGAATGAGGTAGAGTTGGTTAAGGTGTTGTGGAGTCACTACGACGAAGGTGATGCATCTTGGGAGCTAGAGTTGGATAGGAAGGCTGTGTATCCTCACTCAATTGCGGAGTAGTGTGCTTGAATTTCGGGGCGAAATTCCTTTAAGGAGGGTAGAATGTAATAACCCGGTTTTTATTCAGATTTATTATATAAATTTCTCATAATTATTGGAATGATGAATTACGAGAATTGGAATTTTGTACGCATTTTATTTAGTAGTTGTGTGACGTCAAAAGTGATTCCGAAAGTTAAATTCGAAAAACGTTTAAGTTCAATGGGTCAAAAGTTGACCTTTTGATCCATTGAGAATTTCGAAAAGTTTCCTTTACGAAAGTTGTAGAGCGCGACGATACGAGTTCGTAGACACATGGCACGAGTGAAACGGATGTCGTATGAAGAAGTTACGACCTGTTGAAATTAGTTACTGTTTCGGAAAATTTCTATATATAGAACGAAATTTTCGGGTAAAAGTCAAAGTTTCCATTTCGGTCGTTTACCTTTTACTGTAGCTTTTTACTGTTCATCTTTCTCTCTCCCCGATCTGGATCGCCGACGCTCCGATCTCCGCTGCCCGCACGCCACCACACATTTTGCTCGTCTCCCTCTCCTCTTCCGTTTGAGCCAAGGCGCAACCCGAGGGAAGCACCGTACGCGGCGCTGGGTCGACTGGAAGTTTGGCCACCGTGCGCGACAGAGCTGTAGGCGACGTCGGGACTTGCGCCACCCACCGATCGACTCGTCTCCTCCTTGCGCTCCTCCCTGTGTAGGTGGTTCTCGCTGTTTCACTCCGAAATGATCGGATCGAAAATTGAACACCACCGACCTGTTTTCCATTGTTAGACCAGACTCGACCCGGTTGACCAACCCGCGTTGACCAGATTCGACCAGGCGTTGACTGTTGACCATACGTTGACCCGAGTTGACCTGACCCTGGAACTGCAGCGATTCGATCCGACCTGATCATGCAGCGATCCGACTTGACGCTGAACGAATATTTGCCATTTCTGGTGAATTAAGGTGAGTAAACCTCACAGTATTCGTATTTAATACGAGTTAATTATAGTATATGTAATGTTATATGCAAAATGATCTTATGGAAATGGTATTTGTTTTAAATTGAATGAACTTGATCGACTACAGTTCATTGGTAAGTAAAATAATTTTATTATAAAAATAATTTAAAAAGTATTTTACGATCAATGACTATAGTCGGTATTAGTGGGCAGTTCCTGAGTGAATGGCTACGTGTGTGTGTGTGTGTGTGTATATATATATATATATATATATATATTTACGTGAAATATATATATTGATTGATGTGGAAGTGTGAAATATATGTATATATTGAGGGTGTGCTTTGAGTGATTTATATTGTTGAGAATTTATTATAATTGTGAATGTGAGTGCTTTGGGTGATTTATGCTGTTGAGGAATTGTTAAAATGAATTTATGTGAGTTGTGGAATATGTGATTGAGTTGGTACGGAGACCAACGGCCAGTGTAAGATCTTGCCTTTGGGAGGTTGAATTGGGATCTTACATGTGTGGCGTGTGAACGTAAGATCTTGCCTGGAGGGTCGAATTGGGATCTTACGTGTGTGTTGTGTGGATGTAAGATCTTGCCTGGATGGTCGAATTGGGATCTTACGGAATTGATCTTGCCAAGATGGTCGAATTGGGATCCTTGTGGCAATTTTATCGGAAACCAAAGGTTGGTTAGGATTTCGATCAGTTACCGCTTTAGAGCTCTAATGTGTTTGACTTTGTGTGATTTGGTGGGGAATGACAGTAGTCATTGCGCCCGAGTTATGTTATTGTGATGTGATTAAGTGTGGTGGATATTTTGGTTTTGTGTTTGTTATTTGTGAGTGAAATTGGTTTACTTTGTTCTTGTCTGTTTACTCACACGATCTTTTAAAGCTTATTGGGTTCGTTGTTTACAACCCGGTGCACCAATCGATAGTGTAGGGGTCAGACCTACAAGGGTTGATCAGCAGCCAGGAGGAGGCGTCTGAGTTGAGTGGCTAGAAGGTGGGGTCTTTTGTCTAGCTGGGTTTTATTTATTTTGAGTGTTAGCATGAGACTCTATTTTACCTTCATGTTTTTAAGGATGTAATAATTCGAGTATTGGTGCCACATAGTGAACTCAGTTGTTATACTTAGTTATTTGTATAATAACATTTAAGTATTTGAGTTTATTTGTATTTATCACACTTTCGAATTGGGATTTTTGTTATTCGGAATTCGGGGCGTGACATTGTATGTGTACAGAAATATAAAAGCCATGAGAGAAGAGTGAATCAAACTTTGTAGAAACCTTGAAGATTCGGCAAAGATGGTTTCGGTGGAGATGGTATGATGCGATTTAGGGTTGTTGTGGACGGGGAGTTCGGCTGTATTTTTCTTTGGATATGTGGAGTTAATTCAGCAGAGCTTTGGCTTTGTGAAAGTGAGAGACGAGATGCTTTCTTCTATGCAGCCGTGCCCTATATATAGAGACAAGGGATACTAGGGTTTCGGCACAAAAGTGTTGTTGCCAAACTCTTCTTTCTTTTCTTGCAAGGCAAGTCTTCTTTCCCTCTTCAATTTGCTACCTAAAATATCTTTGATAATTGCTGAATTAATCTTCAAATAATTCTTGGTTTAATTCGGCTGAACTCCTTGAACTTTGTATGGAATTGAGTCCACATTCGGCATTGATTTGCTCTTGAAATTCGGATTGTAATCTCTCTTAACTTCCTTGTCGTGCAAGACTCTAAAGAAATTCGGTAGTATTTTCTTTTCCTTCTCTTGCCGTGAGTTCCTTCCCCTAGAAGCTTTAGGACTTCTTCTTCTATCCTTGTAGGTTTCGGCAATTAAACAGGGTTTCACAGAATATCTTCCTTCCTCAATTTGTAGCTCATTATCTCCTCAATAATTCCCCAAAATAAGAGAAAGAAATATGTTAATAAGAGAAGATAAAATGTAGCACAATTATCTCATGAACAAGTCCTGACTCAATAAGGATTTCTACTTCTATTAGGACTCCTCATTCAACTTAGTTTCCTAGTTGAATAAGGTTTCCTAATTCCAATCAAACTCTTTGCAACTTCGTCAGTTTAGAAACGTCGAAACATTTTAGACTCCTAGTTTGATTAGGATTCTTCAAGAATTCCGTATTTTTCACGCTTTAATCTCTTTTCACCAACAACTCTGCCAAAGACTCCTAACTAGACTCAATAACTCTATAATATAACAATAAGGGTTAAGCATTGCATAAATAGGGGTAAAAATATATTAAGAACGTCGCATATAATGTTCCTATCAACTACCCCACACTTAGCTTTTGCTAGTTCCTTAGCAAAACAAAACAAAAGACTCTACTACAATTGCCCCTAAATGATTGTCTCAGGATCTTTTAAACACATACCTTTCAAGTTTAAGCATTCAAATGTAAGCACAATAATCTCAAGTGTCATAGACATGTTTCATGGCATGAATAGGTAAGAAGTGAGAAAATAAGCATGTAGACATGTTAAGCTGATTTAATCCTCCTCACTAGGCATACTCTCTTCTTTTCACTCATGATATGACATTATTCACCCAAAGTATATGCAAGAGAACAGATTGTAAGGCAACAAATAGCTTGTATATTTCATCAAATAAAAGCATTTTGTGAATAATATTTTCTGGATAAACTTCATATAACAACTATATGCACAAATGAACCAAAACCATAAGCTTAACTCTTGAGAAAATCTCCACATCAAAGTTCACCAATTTTAAGAATCATGAAAAAGATCTTTAAAGGAAAAGTATGGGGCTCGGCATAAGGTATTCGAGTTTAGGAATGTGGTAATAAAATATCACCAAGACTTAGAAAAGCTCAATTCTCCTTATGACTTCACTCCATGGGTCAAATATCATCTTTGTTGGACCCATACATCATTATTTTCTTCCCCAAACGTTGTGAAAATGAACAAATGTCAAATATAACAATTATAGACCTTCAAGTAACACACACACTTCAATTTCACAATAACTTAGCAATTTATCAAATCAAGCCGTGCCTTCTTTTCTTTTCAATTTCAGAGCAAATTTTTCTTTTCTTTATTTTTTGTCCGAAACAATTATTTTTCTTTTCTTTTCTCTTTTTAGGCACGGCATACATACAATCATTTAATTTTCAGTTAAGTTCACCCCACACTTGCTTCACAACATCACTCCAGATCACAATTCCACATCAAAATCAAGTTTCACCAAGTCTTGAGAACAAAAGTAAAAAATAACTATTCTAAGCAAAGGGAATGTGTATGAGGGTAATGAAAGAAAGGCTCAATATATGCTCAAAAGGGTTAAAACTAAGGAGTCCCACGACGGGCACAAATTAGGCACATGCTTTATTTGGCTTTGGTGGTAATCCTAATAAGATCTTTTCAATCATTTTCAAAATCAAGGCATAGTCATGAATAAAATTATCAAAAATCATCAAGAGTAAGTTCTAGCATTCTAGAGTCCATTAAAAGCTATCGCACATAGTCATTGAATATTCAAAGAATGATGAAGTTTTGGAAAATTTCTGAAAATTTCTGTCATTTTTATGTATCTCATGAAGAAAGTATATTGGCACAAAAGCTCACATAGGATATTATGGAAACAAATCAACTCAAACATGCACGCTTTATTATATATCAATCAAAATCTCATATGTTCATACCAATCACAATATCCATGAAACTCACAATTTATTTTTATGATCATGCAAAACCATCATCTATGCATTCAAAGATATAATCATCATAGACTTTAGGGGCATTCTAACACTCAATCTTAACTTAAAAAGTAACGAAATTTTTTTATTTTCTGAATTTTCCGATTTTCTCTTTTATGACTCGAAACAAATAAAACAAAACAATCATGGAAACATGTATCCCTACCCCACACTTAAAAAATTACATTGTCCTCAATGTAAATCAAAAATAATAGTGTAATTTCTAAGCATATAATAATTCCACACGTCTCACACATATACAATTCAACCAAAAAGAGTTTTAGGGATTTAGAAAATGCAAACTCTTGTTGATGGCTCCTTCACAATTTTGGTTGAAATGGGTTGCCTCCCATACAACGCTTAGTTGTTTATAGTCCTTTAACCTAGACTTTTCTCATGTTCACTTTGATCTTGGGGCGTTCTCCACATCTATTTCCTCAAGGTGCTCCTCAAAAGGCTCGTAATAAGGCTTAAGTCGATGACCATTCACCTTAAAAGCTTTACTTGTTTCAATACTTTAAATTTCAATAGCACCGTGAGAAAACACATTAGTAACAAAATAAGGACCAACCCAACGAGAACACAATTTTCCAGGAAATAATCTAAGAGAATGAAACAACAAAACTTTTTTACCAATTTGGAACGATTTTCCTCTTAGTTGTTTGTCATGGTACACTCTTGTCTTCCCCTTGTAAATCCAAGTGGCATCATATGCATCATTCCTTATTTCTTCAAGCTCGCTTAATTGCAATTTCCTGTGTAGACCAGCCGTATTTAAGTTCATGTTGAACTCTTTTACTGCCCACCACGCCTTGTGTTCGAATTCCACTGGGAAATGGCATGCTTTGCTGTATGTAAGCCTAAAGGGAGACATCCCTATAGGCATCTTGTAGGCTGTCCTATATGCCCACAAAGCATCATCAAGTCTGTCGCTCCAATCTTTCCTTGTTGGGCCAACAGTTTTCTCCAAGATCCTCTTGACCTCCCTATTCGAAACTTCTGTCATTCCACTTGTCTGAGGGTGATATGGGGTGGAAACCTTGTGAGTAACTCCATACTTCTTGAGCAAAGCCTATATAGTCATGTTGCAAAAATGAGAACCTTCATCGTTTATAAGAATACGTGGTACTCCAAACCTGGAAAATATGTTAGTTCTCAAGAAATATGCAACAACTTTATCATTAGTCCTTGTGGCTTTCGCCTCCACCCACTTAGAAACATAGTCAACAACCAATAACATATATAGAAAGTCTTTGGAAGAGGGAAAATGTCCCATAAAATCAATACCCCAAACAGAAAAAATTTCAACAATAATAATGGGAGAAAGGGACATTTGATCTTTTGAACCAATATTACATGTTTTTTGGCACCTATCACATGTCATACAAAATGTATATGCATCTTTAAAAATCGTGGGCCACTAAATCCGCAATTCAATACCTTAAGGGCTGTCCTCCTTGATCCAAAATGACCTCCACACGCCTCATTGTGAGAAAATGCTAGGATCGGCCTATGCTCTTCTTGTGGGACACAACGTCGAATTATCTGATCAATACAATTCTTCCAAAGATATGGATCATTCAAATGTAGTGTTTTGCCTTCTTTTTTATCCTTGTCTTGGCTGCATTCGAAACTGTACTAGGAAAAGTCTTAGTAACTAAATAATTCACAATATCAGCATACCAAGATTCATGTGTCTCCATTCGAAAAAGCTGCTCATCTGGGAAGGACTCTCCCAAAGGGAACGTGTCCTCCTCTTGCACAATTCTGCATAAGTGATCTGCCATAACATTTTCACTCCCCTTCTTGTCCTTGATTTCGATGTCAAACTCTTGGAGTAAGAGAATCCATCGAATCAAGCGTGGTTTGACATCCTTCTTTTTCATCAAATATCTAAGAGCTGCATGGTCAGAATAAACTGTCACATTAGAATTCAAAAGATAAGATCGAAATTTTTCTAAAGCAAATATGACAGCCAATAGCTCTTTTTCTGTGGTGGAGTAATTCATTTGAGCATCATTTAAAGTTCTAGAGGCATAATAAATAGCATTCGACCTCTTGTCTTTTTTTTGTCCCAAAACTGCTCCAACGGCATAGTCTGATGCATCACACATGAGCTCAAATGGCAAGCTCCAATCTGGTGGTACCATGATAGGTGCCGATGTCAATAACTCCTTGAGCTTGCCGAAAGCTTCTTCACACTCTTTGCTCCACACGAATGGGGTATTCTTCTGCAATAGGGAACACAAAGGCTTAGCCACCAAAGAGAAATCCTTGATGAACCTCCTATAAAAACCCGCATGGCCAAGAAAAGAACGAACCTCCCTCACAGTTTTGGGGGAGGGTAAGTGAAGCATAATATCAATCTTAGCTCTATCAACTTCTATTCCCTTAGCATAAATTATATGTCCTAAAACTATCCCTTGATTAACCATAAAATGACATTTTTCTCAATTCAAAACAAGGTTAGTTTCAACACATCTTTTCAAGATTAATTCTAAATTCTCCAAGCATGCATCAAAGTCTTTTCCATATATGCTAAAATCATCCATAAAGACTTCAATGATATTTTCAATATAATTTGAGAATATATAATACATACAACGTTGAAATGTACCTGGTGCGTTGCATAAACCAAAAGGCATGCGTCGATAGGCAAACGTATCAAAGGACATGTAAACGTTGTCTTCTCTTGGTCATCCGGGTGAATGCAAATCTGATTGTACCCGCTATACCCATCTAAAAAGCAATAGAACTTGTGTCCAGCTAATCTCTCCAACATTTGGTCCATGTAAGGTAAAGTCATGTGATCCTCGCGTGTAGTAGCAGTAAACTTTCTGTAGTCGATACACATCCTATGACCTGTCACCAATCGTTGTGGCACGAGCTCATTCTTCTCATTCTCAACCACGGTCACTCCACTCTTCTTGGGTACAACTTGGACGGGTGATATCTATTGGCTATCCGAGATAGGATATATAACGCCACAATCAAGCAATTTGATTATCTCGTCCTTCACAATCTTCATCATAGGGGGGTGTACACGTCTCTGACCCTCCCTAGTAGGCTTGGCTCCTTCCTCTAGCAAGATTCTATGAACACATTTGGTAGGGCTTATACCCTTGATATCCGCCAAGGTCCATCAAATAGCGGTTTTGTTCCTCTTAAGCACATCGATCAATCTCTCCTCTTGCTGCTCACTCAACTTTGATGACACAATAACTGGTAAACACTACCAGAAAAAAGGTTTTTCCCAACGAAAAAAAAAAACATGGCCGACGACTAAAAATTTCGTCGGTAATTCCATAGAATAGCCGACGATTTTATTTTTCGTCAGTAGAAAAACAAAATCGTCGGCCATAGTTTGGGAATAGCCGACGATCCTTTTTTTTCGTTGGTGTAAACAAAAATCGTCGGCTATATTCAGATTTCAGGCGACGATTTGGATTTTCGTCGGCCTTTCTCTGAAACATTAGCCGACGAAAATTTTTTGAAATTTTGGCCGACGAAATTGACATTTTCGTCGGCTATAAGTCTATATATTTTCAGATCTAAACAGCAGCTGCTCATTTAAAAAAAAAATCGAAAAAAAACAGGAGAAAGAGTGAAAAATATGTGGGTATTGTTGAAATCCGTCCTCTCTTACATTGTGGAGCTATATTGATGGAGCTATTATCCAAGCACAAAGTACCTGCAAAACAACTTCATACGCATAATACCCTTCTTGTGTCGATTGTAGTATTGACAAGTAGGGATCGTTCTATCCGGGGAAATCAAGGGCATTTAATCACATAAAGTATTGCAAATAAAGGGGGTGTCGATTTTTATAACTAATTTACCTACTGATTTTTACTAAATTTAAATCCTAAATTATTATATACAATTGATCAACATCTTCCACACAATCCCAAAACACAAAACTCATTAAACATGCAACGAAATTAAACAAAGTAATAGGGGCAGCAAGCTAAAATCGGATCCAAGATTCAATTAAGTTCAATTTAATTAGAGCCTTCGCGGTATATCTAATTATTCAAAACATCACAAGTATTTAGAATCAACTTCGCGTGTAATCCTAAACATGGTACTAATTGGTTTAAAAACACTTCGCGTAGAAATTAAACACAAATAGCACATAAGCACAATATGTCGAATTGGAAACATGTTAGCAGGTATGGCGTCACTCATCCCACATCGACATGCAAATTTCCAAAATTATTCTAGCCCTTTAGATTAATACAAATTAAAACCAACTTCACGTATGATTCAACATGTATTAAATCGGCATGTGAAACCAACACACAAAGGATAGTCATGGCCAAGACTACCTCCATGCATACGATTTTTATTCATACAAATTCAGGAAATCAACCTAATTAAATCAAGAAAACATGCAAAAGCCTACTGCCCATAATACCATATTCGATTAAACTACATGCATAATTCAGAAATTAAACCAAAGATAACCAAATAATATAACAAGAATTCGGAAATCTCAAGAATAATTTACAAAACCAAAATTACAACCAAGAATCCATACATATTTCATAGACAAAATAATGTATAAGTACAAAGAAACAAAAGCCATGGAAAATTACAATCCGAATTGAGAACCTTCGTTGAAGAATTCGGCAAGAGGATTGGTGATGGTGATTGGAATGATTTTTAGGAAAGGTGGTGGAGATGGTTCGGCTTTGCTCTATGTGAGGATTGTTATGGTGGAAATTTGGCAGAGTTTTGGTAAGTTCAAGTGAGGAAGAGAAGATGATATTTTCTGTGTGAAAATCGTCCAATATATAGAGGCAAAAGGGTGGCTGCAACTAGGGTTCACAAAACCTAGTTTTTCTCAAACTTATCCGGCTGGCAGATTTGACCTTTAAGTGAATATTATAGAATATCTTTCTCTAGAAAATATATATTTAGGTGATTCCAGTTGGAAACTAGACTCCCGTAGCTTTCTATCCATATAAGACTTGAATTCTGATTCATTGTGAGCTGTCCGGGAGAGTCCGTGGAAGTTGAGAGACGTGCACAGGAATTTTCTCGAAATTAATCAGGATTCTTTTTCTTTCTCTTATTATCTGAATTCTTTTCTTCTAGACTCTTCTTGGCCTTATCTTGGACTTGAATCTTCTCATTAAGTTAGTATGGACATATATTTAGGTCCATAATATCCGATGCATGCTTCAAAAGTCCAAAGGAAAGCTTTCCTTGTGCAACCGGGAAAGTTGTTGTTTTCCCGGCAGAATGACCTTACTCCAGTAAATCTGGCATAACTTCCTCCTCAGAGCTCCGATTGATGCGATTCCAAGTTCCAGAGAAACTAGATACACATAGCTACCTCCATATAAAACCGTTTGATCAAATTCCGTATGAGTCGTCGGGAATAATGCTTCGAAGTTGGGACACAGTCCCAGGAAAATCCTGGAAGTCCCTGGATTGGTTTGCTCGGACTGCCAAGTTGCAGCCATCTTTTGGGTGACTTCCCGAACTCCGATTCATCTGAAATTTTAACACAACATTCCTCAGTATATGAATAATAAGCACACCAAATTTCATTAAATTCGGACAAGGATAGATTGTATTTTTACTCATCTCAGAATCACGAAAAAGACAACTTGCATTATTTTCCAGATTCCTCAAACTTAGTCTTTTTTCGGATTCTTAACCAACTTTTCGCCAAACTCTACCAAATTAACACTAAACTATATTATGACTCTATCTTAGACAAATAAGGGTTAAACAAAGCATAAATGAGGGTAAAAACATATAATATCGTCGCACATTGTGCTCCTATCAACTACCCCACACTTATCCTTTGCTAGTCCCTTAGCAAAACAAAAACAAAAAGACTCAACTACTGCCCCTAAATGATTGTCTCAGGATCTTTAAAACACATAGCTTTCAAGTTAAGCATTTCAATGTAAGCACATAAATCCCGAGCGTCATAGACATGTATCAAAGCATGAACAAGTAAGAAACGAAAATCACAAGCAATGACATGTTATGTTGATTTCATCCTCCTCACTAGGCATACTCTCTTCTTTTCACTCATGATATGGCAATTCACTCATAGTATATGCAAGAGAACAGATTGTAAGGTAACAAATAGCTCGCATATTTCATCAAATAAAAGCACTTTGTGAATCAATTTTAAGAATCATTGTGTGGAATCGGCAATGAACCAATGAACCAAAGCCATAAGCTCAACTCTTGACAAAAATCTCCACAAATCAAAGTTCACCCATTTTAAGAATCATGAAAAGATCAACATAAAGGTCATAATGGGGATTGGCATAAGGCATTCTGATAGGAGCATAAAATGCGACGTTCTTAATATGTTTTACCCCCCATTTATGCATTTCTTAACCCTTATTGTTGTAATATAGAGTCATTGAGTCATGTTGGAGTCGTTGGCAAGTGTTGGTGAATAAATTGAGCTAAAAATGCAGAAATGTTGATTTGTGAAGAGTTTTAGTTTGAGTAGGACTCCTTGTTGTACTAGGAATCCTGTTTGGACTAGGAAACCTGTTTTGACTAGGAAACTTGTCGGAATTGATTTCTTTATCTTTCGTCGTTTCTAATATTTGTGTGGAATCGGTTTGTGCTATAAATTGTGAAAATGCATAATTATGGTGGAGTCCTTATTGAACTAGGATTCCTAATAAGAGTTTTAATGTGACTAGGACTCCTTTTTCAAGTAGAACTCTATTTGGAAAAGGAATCCTTACTAAAGTAGGAATCCCAGTTGAATAAGGATTCTACGAGTTTGAGTCCTAATTGAAGTCTACGAATTGAAGTTTCTTAGTCGAACAAGGAGTCTACAAACGCTCGACGTTTTTGTAATGTCGAAAGAATTTAATTGAAAATACAACTCCTTGTTGGACTAGGATTCCTTATCTATCTAGGACTCTTACTCATGATAATTGTGCTACATCTTTTTATCTTCTTTTTAATTTAATTCTTATTCTTATTTTCAGGAATTAAAGAGAAGATATTTGGAAGATTATTGGGAGATATTTCGGCAAGAAACAATTCCATGCCGTGAAGGAGAAAGAAAGAAGGAGGAAACCAATTTGGTTTTGGTTTCCTTGTAACAATATTCAAGAACTCTTTGCCGAATAAAAAGAAAGATTTTTGTGATGAATATTCAAGATATATTTCGGCAATAGAGAGGGATAACATGGCATTTATTCAGCCATTATCTAGGAATTTTGGAAAAGAAGAAAGGAGAAAAGCTTGGAATGCATGTGGACCTCATTGAAGCTTGGTGCATTGTTGCCGAATTAAAAGAAAAGATTGAGGAAATTATTTTGCAACAAATCAGCTTTTGTTAAAGGTTAATTCGGCAAGAATGAGGAGAGGAAGACTTGATGCCGAATTAAAGAAAAAAAAAGAAAAGAAGATTTTCGGTGGAAAAATACTACTCTTGCCGAAACCATATCCAACTTGGTTTTGGTTTTCCTTGTGCTTCACACTTTGGCCGAACCCTAGCTTGCCTCTCCCCTATAAATACAACACTTTGTATCCATAAAAATCATCTTCTCTTCCCCTCAAAAACCTTGCCGAATCCCTGCCCATTTATTTTCAGAAATTGTACCAAGAATTCTTGCCGAATCCACCTACCATCTTTCACATAAATCCAACCTCCACCAATCCTTGCCGAATCTTCATAAGGTTGTAATATGGATTGTACTTTATTGGTTTTTAATTCTTTGTATTTAAACATACTTTTGTCTATGAAATATGTTTTAATTTCTGGATTTATTTTTGGTATTGATAATTATATATGGGATCTTTGGATCTTTGTTATAAATGTTTGGGAATTTTGTATATAATTGCCGATTTATGCATGTAATTTGATTAAATATGTATGATGGGCAGTAGGTTTTGAATGTGTTCTTGATTTAATTAGGTTTATTTCCATAATTCGTGTGCAACCGAAGGAGATGTCTAGATGCAATCGTAGGCCATGGTTGTTATCTAGGTGTTGAATTCATATGCCGATTTAATATATGTTGGATCATACGCATGTTATATTTTGATATGTATTTATCTAAGGGCTAGAGTAATTCTGGAAATTTACATGTCGATGTGAGATGAGTGACGCCATACTTGCTAACATGTTCCAATTCGACATATTGTGCTTATGTGCTATTTGTGTTTAATTTCTACGCATTGTGTTATTAAACCGACTAGTACCATGTTTAGGATTACACGCATGTTGGATTCTAAATACTTGTGATGTCTTGAATAATTAGAATAACCGCATTGGCTCTAATTAAATTGGAACTTAATTGATCTTGAATTCGATATTTGCTGCTGCCCCTATTGCTTGTTTTAATTTTGTTGCATGTATAATGAGATTTGTGTTTGGTGATTGTGTGGAAGATGTTGATCATTTGTATATAATAGCTTAGGAATTAAATTTTCGTAAAAATTCAGTAGATATTTAGATTAAAAATCGAAACCCCCTTTTTGTGCAATACTTTATGTAATTGAAAGCCCTTGATTTCCCCGGATAGAACGATCCCTACTTGTCAATACTACAATCGACACAAGAAGGGTATTATGTGTATGTAGTTGTTTTGCAGGTATTTTATACTTGGATAACACCTCCATCAGTTTTTGGCGCCGTTGCCGGGGAAAGTATAATATTTTGATTCATAAAGTGTTGTTTGTAATTATGTATATTGCAGGTTATTTTAATTTTTCAATAGATTTTGGGATATGTATTAATAGGATTTTCGGATATGTAATAGTAAATAGGGAAGTATTTTCCGATTTTTGGTTTGTGTTTTTGGTTTTTATTTTGCTTGATTGCCGATTGTATGTTGTATATTGTGATGTTGATACACTTAGATAATTTCTAGGAAGTTGATAGTTTTTGTGTATGCTTGTAGTTTATTGTAGTTTCTAAAGTGTAACATGTAGGTGAAGCCTCTTTTGTTGATCATAACCAAAACCCTTCATTTGAATGGTGCTCTGTTGGATTCGTTTTTATGTAGATTGGGAAACGCGGGATACTTCCCCCCCACGCATACAAGCGATTTTTCAGCAATAGTATTACTTCGATGAAGTTGAGGGCGGTTTTAATCAACACTTGTAGACCGCTAGGACCCGAGTTTATTTTACCAAGTATAGGGCAAGTTATTTTCATTGATGGGTTTGAGGTTTGTAAAACTGGTTTTCAAGACCCATAGACTGATGTTCATTCTCTGTGAGTGAGTCGATAGGGGACTTGTCCTCCGTGGTTAAAAACTTTGAGACCTGCCTTGTTCCTAAAGAGAGTTTACTCTCCGTGAATTTTAACGACACCGCCTTAGAAAAGTAAAGTATCTTCGACCTAGACAACCGCTTGTGCCGAAGCATCACCTCACTTTAGACGCTAGAAAATAACTTGAGCATATGTGAATCTATTTTTCTTCAAAAGATAAAATTCGTCTTTAATTTTTGAGGTATATCGGAATAAGCATGATACTACCTTGGACTGTTTCAGCCCATTGCACTGTTATCTCCTCTGCTCCACATACCTCGAATTTTAAAGTTGTGTGAAAGACATTAAGAAACCCTAAGTTTCGGCAATTACAATACTCACATAATCGATGAACACTAAAAACCGAACCAATATAGATACATGTATAAAATTTTTTTTTTCGTGTGATATGTAAAATTAGTTAAATGGTTAAGGAGTTTTAAAAGTTTATTCATGTTGAGTTTGTTTTTGGTTTTGAGGGGAAGAGGAATAGGTAAGGTCACTAATGTTGCTATTAGCCTTAACCCTTCATACTAGCGCTTGCGTTTTTATGAGGTTGAGGGCGGCTTTTATGCACTTTAGTGGAACTGACAACATAAGGTTCTAAACAGAGTAAGGGGCAATCATAGTTCGTTTGTTCTAATTTCGGTATTGAGGTTTATTTAACTAGATCTCAAGGCCCACAGACTGATGTTCATTCTCTGTGAGTGAGTCGATAGGGAGTTCGCTCTCCGTGGTAACCAACAACGAGTCTTGCCTCACTCCATTATTAGTACTTTCGTTCTAGCCTTCTGAAACCACGGAACCTTGTGTCTAGTCGATAGACCTAGGCCGCATGTCCACCGAGCTTCAAAACCTGAAATGAGTTTGATATTAGTAAATTTTTGATCTCAAAAGAAAACAATTCTTGGTTTGAATTTTCGAGGTATATCGGAATAAGCATGATACTACCTTGGACTGTTTCAGCCCATTGCACTGTTATCTCCTCTGCTCCACGTACCTTGAAAATTCGAACAAATCATATAGCAATTTAACTAGGGATACATAAAACACATTCTTATACATATATACTCTTGAAATTTTCGTGTGATACGTATACATATTTTTAGTTTAATGTGACGTTAATACTCTTATATTTGTAAGATATGTATTTCTTGATACTTGTGAAATTGTGTGTGTAACATACTTGTAAATTTTCGTGTGACATATTTTTTGTTATATACTTGTATGAATTTTCGAGTGATACCTATACATTTACACGTTTGAAATTTTATGTGATACTTACGCTTATACATATTTTTACACATTCATTTATTGAAATTTTCGGTGACATTATACATACTAACATTCTTTTGTGTGATATTTTTACCCTAACACTAACTTATACATTCTAACTATACAATACACATTTATTTTTCTTTTTAATTCATTGATTGATATACTTGATCTTATTATAATTTCAGGTACATGAATCTTGGTTGGACACAAGAAATTGAGGAAAGATTGAAAAGAATTTGCAACCAAGAGGAAATAGAGCAAGTTTTGCGGAGCACACCTTCACCAGAACACCAGTTTGTATCTCCATCCTCATCACTTTTTAACAGAGATTTCGTTGCACCACCATCACCATTTCCTTCAGAAGCTTCGTGTGAACTTAACCCTTTGTTTCACGAAGAACCAGAGTTTGAGCTACTCCAAAGTCCCATACCAATTCAGTACTTAAATTTTGATTTACCTGACCCTACATTTAATATGACTTCATTGAGAGAGGAAAATGGGCAGGTAGATGCACCACAAGGGGGAGTAGTGAGACCGAGCAATGTAACGTATCCTGCTGTTGCACCTGGCAAATCAGCAGAGTTTGAGTTGAAGGGTGGATTTATTCACCAATTACCCAAGTTCTTTGGACTCAGTGGAGAGGACCCTAATCGACACATTCAGAAGTTTGAGTTTAGATGTGAGTCAATGTGCCCAACTGGGGCAGATTTGCAGCATGTGAGAATGAAGGCATTTCCTTTCTCACTTGATGATAGGGCAACCGAATGGTTCTTTGCCATTCCACCAGGGAAGATGGTGTCTTGGAATACTATGGTGAAGGAATTTCTCACCAAATATTTTCCTTCATCGCGGGTGACACAGATCAGGAAGGAGATCACTTCGATCAGACAAGAGCCAGATGAGAGCTTCGATGTGTACTATGATAGGTACAAATCTTTGGTGGCGACGTGTCCTAATCATGGGATACGTGAAGGCCTTTTGCTGCAGTACTTTTATGAAGGGTTGCGTCCTTTGGAGCGTAGATTTCTTGATTCAGCAGCTGTTGGATCGTTAATGGAAAAGAGCAAGGAGGAAGTTAAGAACTTGTTGGAGATGCATTTCACTAACCAACAACAGTTCGGGTCTACTTCCTCAAGGCGAGTGAATGAGGCCAGTGGTTATGAGGAGTCTGGTGCTGTCAAGGAGCTTAGGGAAGACATGGGAAAGCTGACTCAGATGATGTCCCAAATAATGAAACAGAAGCATGCCCAAGTATGTGGAGTGTGTAGTTTGGAGGGCCATACGGCTGATGTATGTCCTCAATTGGGAGGAGGCGAGAATTTTGAGGAAGCCAATTCAGTTGGATTCCAAGGGCAGCCACGTTCCACTTTCCAGAATTTCAATCCAAGGTACAACGATCACCCTAATTTTCGTTGGGCCAACAATAGCAATGTTCAGAATCCTCAACAAGTGGCGCCACCACAAGCAAACCAAGGAGGAATGGCGTTTCAACCAAGACCTCAAGGGCAATTCCAAGGATATGCAAGACCTCAGCAGCAACAATTCTACAACAACAATGCTCAAGCATCATCAAACCCTAATTATGATGCAATGCTGAAATCATTGAATGATGCAACTCACACATTGTTGCGATCCACTACTTCCAACACTAAGGATATTTCTGAGCTGAAGAATCAGATGGGGAAGGTTGTGGATTTCATGGGACAAATCCAAGAACAAGGGAGGTTACCTGGAGGAGTGATTAAGAACCCCAAGAATGAGCAAGCAAATGCAATTACCACAAGGAGTGGTAAGATTGTGGAGGGGCCGAGCATGAAGAGAGGTGACGAGATTTTAGATGATGATCACGATGGTGATGATGCCGAAAGTGATGATGCCGAGCACAACAAGGTGACACTCGGCAAGGACAACAATGTGAAATTCGGCAATGCTAAGGAAGAGGCACACGGCAGCAATGAGGCTGAGAAGAGTGGTGAACCAAGCAAGGCTGAGCTTGACATGATGAAAAAGAGGGACATGGAAAAAGATCCCGCAACCTCAGAGACACATAAGGTAAAATCTGACTCAAGTGGTTTAATTAATACTAACCAATCTTCGAGTTTGCCTTTTCCTTCCAGATTTGCTAAATCGAAGAAGGAGAAATCAGATGAGGAGGTACTTGATATCTTCAGGCGTGTAGAGGTAAATATTCCATTGCTTGAGTGCATCAAGCAGATTCCCAAATATGCCAAATTTCTTAAGGAGCTGTGCACAACAAGGAGGCATACTAGGGAGGAGCAGGTGGTGAAGATGAGTGAGACGGTTTCAGCCGTTCTCCAGAGGAAGCTTCCACCAAAAATGAAAGACCCAGGCATCTTTACTATTCCTTGCATTATTGGACAATGTTGTTTTTCTAATGTTTTGCTAGACCTAGGAGCGTCAATTAATGTGATGCCCTATAATGTTTACAAGTCTCTAGGTCTAGGAGAATTGAAGAGACAATGTGATAATTCAGTTGGCTGATAGGTCTAACAAATATCCTGAGGGATATGTTGAAGATGTTCTTGTGCAGGTGAATAATCTGATATTTCCTGCAGACTTCTATGTGCTACATATGGAAGAGTCGCCCCTTAATTCAACTCAACTATTGTTGGGGCGACCATTTATGAGGACAGCAAGAACTAAGATATATGTTGCTGAAGGGAATCTCACCATGGAGTTCGATGGTGAAGTGATTGGCTTCAATATCTTTGAAGCGATGAGGTATCCAGTTTCTGATCTAAAACCTTGCTATAATATTGATGTGGTTGATTCTCTTGCACAGGTTTTATCAGAAACTTTGGATCAATAGCAACTAGCTATTGAGCAAGGGGCAGGAATTGATGCAATGGGGGAAGAAGTTTCGGCAATGGCAAGGCTTGACCTTGAGCCGAGCATAATGAGTGTTGTTGCCGAGCTAGAGGCAACACCCCACGTGTTGAGGACATGTAAATTCTTGTCAATTCCCATTTCCACTAATAAAATTTTACCATCTGTGGAATAGGCCCCTATTTTAGAACTGAAGGTGCTTCCAAATCATTTGAAGTATGCATACTTGGGAGACGATGACACACTACCAGTTATTGTGTCATCACAGCTGAGTGAGCAGCAGGAAGCACGTTTGACTAGCATGCTGAAAAGGAACAAGACCGCCATTGGATGGACGTTGGCGGATATCAAGGGAATCAGCCCTACAACTTGTGTCTATAGGATCTTGCTTGAGGAAGGAGCCAAGCCTACTAGGGAGGGACAGAGACGTTTACACCCCCCTATAATGAAGATTGTGAAGGACGAGGTGATCAAATTGCTGGATTGTGGAGTAATTTATCCCATCTCAGATAGCCAGTGGATTGCACCTGTCCAAGTTGTACCTAAGAAGAGTGGAGTCACGGTTGTGAAGAATGACAAGGATGAACTCGTGCCCCAACGATTGGTGACAGGTCATAGGATGTGTATCGACTATAGAAAGTTGAATGCTACTACACGCAAGGATCACATGCCTTTGCCTTTCATGGACCAGATGTTGGAGAGATTAGCTGGGCACGAATTCTATTGCTTCTTGAATGGGTACAGCGGTTACAATCAGATATGCATTCACCCAGATGATCAGGAAAAGACGACGTTCACATGTCCCTTTGGTACATTTGCCTATCGACGCATGCCTTTTGGTTTATGCAACGCACCAGGTACATTTCAACGTTGTATGTATTCCATTTTCAGCGATTATATTGAGAATATCATTGAAGTCTTTATGGATGATTTTAGTGTTTATGGAAAAGACTTTGATGCATGCTTAGAGAATTTAGAATTAATCCTGAAGAGATGTGTAGAAACTAACCTTGTGCTTAATTGGGAAAAATGTCATTTTATGGTAAAACAAGGGATAGTTCTAGGACACATTATTTCTGCAAAGGGTATTGAGGTAGATAGGGCCAAGATTGATATTATGCTTCACTTACCCTCCCCTACAACTGTAAGGGAGGTACGTTCGTTTCTTGGCCATGCAAGATTTTATAGGAGGTTCATCAAAGATTTTTCGTTGGTGGCGAAGCCTATTTGTGCCCTTTTGCAGAAGGATGTTCCATTCATACGGGACAAAGGGTGTGAAGATGCATTTGTGAAGTTGAAGGAATTGTTGACTTCAGCACCAATAATGGCGCCACCTGACTGGTGCCTACCATTTGAGATCATGTGTGATGCTTCAGACTATGCAGTTGGAGCAGTGCTTGGACAGAGAAAAGAGAAGAAGCCAAATGCCATATATTATGCTTCTCGCACACTTAATGATGCTCAATTAAATTACTCTACTACTGAAAAAGAACTGTTGGCTGTTATATTTGCTTTAGAAAAATTTCGTTCATATCTATTGAATTCTAAAGTGATTGTGTATTCTGATCATGCAGCCCTTAGATATCTGATGAAGAAGAAAGATGCTAAGCCACGCTTGATTCGATGGATTCTCTTACTCCAAGAGTTTGACATCGAGATCAAGGACAAGAAGAGGAGCGAAAATGTTGTGGCGGATCACTTGAGCAGAATTGTGAGAGAGGAGGAAACGTTGCCACTTCAGGAAACTTTCCCAGATGAGCAGCTTTTTCGAGTGGACACAAAAGAACCTTGGTATGCAGACATTGTCAATTATTTAGTTACTAAAACTTTTCCAAGCACATGTTTGCAGGCAGCCAAGACAAGGATTAAAAAGAATGCAAGACACTACATATGGGACGATCCATATCTGTGGAGGACTTGTAGTGATCAAGTTATAAGACGTTGTGTGCCACAAGAAGAGCACAGGCCGATCCTTGCATTTTGCCACAATGAGGCGTGTGGAGGACACTTTGGAGCTAAGAGGACAGCCCTCAAGGTATTAGAAAGTGGATTTTATTGGCCCACGATTTTCAAGGATGCATACACATTTTGTATGACATGTGATAGGTGCCAAAGGACAGGTAACATTGGTAAGAGAGACCAAATGCCCCTAATTCCTATAGTCTTTGTCGAAATTTTTGATGTATGGGGTATAGATTTTATGGGACCTTTTCCTTCATCTAAGGGCTTTCTTTATATCTTGTTGGCTGTCGATTATGTGTCTAAATGGGTGGAGGCGAAAGCCACAAGAACTAATGATTCTAAAGTTGTTGCAGGTTTCTTGAGAACTAACATATTTTCCAGGTTTGGAGTACCTCGTGTGCTTATAAGCGATGGAGGTTCTCATTTCTGCAACAGAACAATTGAGGCTTTACTCAGAAGATATGGAGTCACCCATAAGGTATCCACACCTTATCACCCTCAGACGAGCGGAATGGCGGAAGTGTCCAACAGAGAGATTAAGAGCATATTGGAGAAAACTGTGGGCCCATCAAGGAAAGATTGGAGTGACAGACTTGATGATGCACTTTGGGCTTACAGAACGGCATACAAGACACCCATTGGGATGTCTCCATTTCGGCTTACATATGGCAAGACGTGCCATCTTCCAGTAGAGTTGGAGCATAGAGCATGGTGGGCAGTTAAGCAATTCAACATGGAGCTTGACAAGGCTGGACTTCACAGGAAATTGCAGTTGAGCGAGCTTGAGGAAATCAGGAATGAAGCATATGATGCTGCATGGATTTACAAGGAGAAGACGAAATTGTATCATGACAAGATGATAAGAGGCAAAACGTTTCATATTGGCCAAAAAGTCTTGTTATTTCATTCTCGTCTTAGATTATTTCCTGGAAAATTGCGTTCTCGTTGGGTTGGACCATATATTGTTGCTAATGTGTTTTCTCATGGTGCTATAGAAATTCAGAGTATTGAAACAGGAAAAGCGTTCAAGGTGAATGGTCATCGACTTAAACCTTACTACGAACCTTTTGAGGAGCACACCATTGAGGAGATACAATTTAGAGACGCACCAAGATCCTGATGATATGGAGAAGAGTCTAGGCTGAGTAGACTATAAACATTAAGCGCTACATGGGAGGCAACCCATTTCAACCAAAATTGTGAAGGAGCCGTCTACGAGAGTTTGAATTTCTAAACCCTAAACTCTTTTTGGTTGAATTGTATAAGTGTGGAACTTATGAGATATCAAATGCTTGGAAATTACTACATGATTTTTGTGTACATTGAGGACAATGTAATTTTCTAAGTGTGGGGTAGGGATACATGTTTCACATGTTTTGTTTTTGTTTTTGAGTCTTTGTTTTGAGTCATAAAAAGAAAAAGAAAAGAAAAAATCGGAAAAATCAGGAAAAATAAAAAAAAAAAAAAAAAAAAATTTCGTTGCTTTTAGTTTTTGAATTTTAATTTTAGAGTCTTAGGTGCCCCTAAATAGTCTATGATGATTATATCTTTAATACATAGATGATGGTTTTGCATAATCATAAGAATTAATTGTGAGTTTCATGGACTTTGTGATTGGTATGAACATTTGAGACTTGGACTTAATTGTGTAATAAGCATGTATGTTGTGTCGATTTTGTTCCATAATAACCTTTGTGAGCTTTGATGCCAAATACTTTCTTCTTGAGTGATAAAAAATGGGCAGAATTTTTCAAAACTTCATCATCCTTTGAACATTCAATGATTATGTGCCATAGATTTTAATGAACTCTAGAATGCTAGAACTCACTTTTGACGATTTTTGAGACTATTATTCATGAAATGCCTTGATTTCGAATATGATTGAGATGATCTTGTTAGGATTACCACCATGCCAAATAAAGCATATGCCTAATTTGTGCCCATCGTGGGACTCCTTAGTTTTAACCCCCTTGAGCCGATATTGAGCCAATTATTTCATCACCATGATACATATTCCTTGAGCTTAGAACAGTTTATCCTAACCATTGTTGTCAAGACTTGGTAAAGTTTAATTAGAATTTGTTATTTGAAGTGATGATTTGAAGTAAGTGTGGGGTGATCCAATCCAAAAGCATGAAAAGCAATGATTGCCGAAAATAAAAAGAGAAATTCGGACAGAAAATAAAAGAAAAATGTGTGCCGATTAAATCAAGAAAATTGAATAAGTTTCGGCAATGAAGAAAAGAAGAAAAATTTGGATGAGTGTGTGATTGTGAATTTGGAGATTGTTTGATAATTGAAGGTCTTACATTGCTATATTTGACCTTTGTCCTTGATCACTATGTTTTGGGGAAGAAAAAGAATGAAGTTTGGGCCCAACAAGTTGAAACTTGACCCTTTGAAGTGAAGTCATAAGGAGTATTAAGCTTTGCTAAGTCTTGGTGACAATTTCTCACCACTATTCTAAATGCGAATTCCTTATGCCTAGCCCCACTATTTTCCCATGTAAGATCTCTCATGATTCGAATAATAGGTGAACTTTGTATGTGGAGATTTTTGTCAAGAGTTGAGCATATGGCTTTGGTTCATTGGTGCACATAATTGTTATATGAAGTTTTTCCTAAAAGATCTATTCACAAAGTGCTTTTATTTGATGAAATATGCAAGTTACTCTTTGTAATTCTTAATCTATTTTCTTGCATATACTTTGAGTGAATATTGCCATATCTTGAGTGAAAAGAAGAGAGTATGCCTAGTGAGGAGGATGGAATCAACATAACATTTCATTGCTTGTGATTTTCGTTTCTTACTTGTTCATGCTTTGATACATGTCTATGACGCTTGGGATTATTGTGCTTACATTGAATGCTTAACTTGAAAGCTATGTGTTTAAAGATCCTGAGACAATTATTTAGGGGCTGTAGTGTTGAGACTTTTTATTTGTTTTGCTAAGGGACTAGCAAAGGCTAAGTGTGGGGTAGTTGATAGGAGCATAAAATGCGACGTTCTTAATATGTTTTACCCCCCATTTATGCATTTCTTATCTCTTATTGTTGTAATATAGAGTCATTGAGTCATGTTGGAGTCGTTGGCAAGTGTTGGTGAATAAATTGAGCTAAAAATGCAGAAATGTTGATTTGTGAAGAGTTTTAGTTTGAGTAGGACTCCTTGTTGTACTAGGAATCCTGTTTGGACTAGGAAACCTGTTTTGACTAGGAAACTTGTCGGAATTGATTTCTTTATCTTTCGTCGTTTCTAATATTTGTGTGGAATCGGTTTGTGCTATAAATTGTGAAAATGCATAATTATGGTGGAGTCCTTATTGAACTAGGATTCCTAATAAGAGTTTTAATGTGACTAGGACTCCTTTTTCAAGTAGAACTCTATTTGGAAAAGGAATCCTTACTAAAGTAGGAATCCCAGTTGAATAAGGATTCTACGAGTTTGAGTCCTAATTGAAGTCTACGAATTGAAGTTTCTTAGTCGAACAAGGAGTCTACAAACGCTCGACGTTTTTGTAATGTCGAAAGAATTTAATTGAAAATACAACTCCTTGTTGGACTAGGATTCCTTATCTATCTAGGACTCTTACTCATGATAATTGTGCTACATCTTTTTATCTTCTTTTTAATTTAATTCTTATTCTTATTTTCAGGAATTAAAGAGAAGATATTTGGAAGATTATTGGGAGATATTTCGGCAAGAAACAATTCCATGCCGTGAAGGAGAAAGAAAGAAGGAGGAAACCAATTTGGTTTTGGTTTCCTTGTAACAATATTCAAGAACTCTTTGCCGAATAAAAAGAAAGATTTTTGTGATGAATATTCAAGATATATTTCGGCAATAGAGAGGGATAACATGGCATTTATTCAGCCATTATCTAGGAATTTTGGAAAAGAAGAAAGGAGAAAAGCTTGGAATGCATGTGGACCTCATTGAAGCTTGGTGCATTGTTGCCGAATTAAAAGAAAAGATTGAGGAAATTATTTTGCAACAAATCAGCTTTTGTTAAAGGTTAATTCGGCAAGAATGAGGAGAGGAAGACTTGATGCCGAATTAAAGAAAAAAAAAGAAAAGAAGATTTTCGGTGGAAAAATACTACTCTTGCCGAAACCATATCCAACTTGGTTTTGGTTTTCCTTGTGCTTCACACTTTGGCCGAACCCTAGCTTGCCTCTCCCCTATAAATACAACACTTTGTATCCATAAAAATCATCTTCTCTTCCCCTCAAAAACCTTGCCGAATCCCTGCCCATTTATTTTCAGAAATTGTACCAAGAATTCTTGCCGAATCCACCTACCATCTTTCACATAAATCCAACCTCCACCAATCCTTGCCGAATCTTCATAAGGTTGTAATATGGATTGTACTTTATTGGTTTTTAATTCTTTGTATTTAAACATACTTTTGTCTATGAAATATGTTTTAATTTCTGGATTTATTTTTGGTATTGATAATTATATATGGGATCTTTGGATCTTTGTTATAAATGTTTGGGAATTTTGTATATAATTGCCGATTTATGCATGTAATTTGATTAAATATGTATGATGGGCAGTAGGTTTTGAATGTGTTCTTGATTTAATTAGGTTTATTTCCATAATTCGTGTGCAACCGAAGGAGATGTCTAGATGCAATCGTAGGCCATGGTTGTTATCTAGGTGTTGAATTCATATGCCGATTTAATATATGTTGGATCATACGCATGTTATATTTTGATATGTATTTATCTAAGGGCTAGAGTAATTCTGGAAATTTACATGTCGATGTGAGATGAGTGACGCCATACTTGCTAACATGTTCCAATTCGACATATTGTGCTTATGTGCTATTTGTGTTTAATTTCTACGCATTGTGTTATTAAACCGACTAGTACCATGTTTAGGATTACACGCATGTTGGATTCTAAATACTTGTGATGTCTTGAATAATTAGAATAACCGCATTGGCTCTAATTAAATTGGAACTTAATTGATCTTGAATTCGATATTTGCTGCTGCCCCTATTGCTTGTTTTAATTTTGTTGCATGTATAATGAGATTTGTGTTTGGTGATTGTGTGGAAGATGTTGATCATTTGTATATAATAGCTTAGGAATTAAATTTTCGTAAAAATTCAGTAGATATTTAGATTAAAAATCGAAACCCCCTTTTTGTGCAATACTTTATGTAATTGAAAGCCCTTGATTTCCCCGGATAGAACGATCCCTACTTGTCAATACTACAATCGACACAAGAAGGGTATTATGTGTATGTAGTTGTTTTGCAGGTATTTTATGCTTGGATAACACCTCCATCACATTCACATTTAGGATAATGGTGATAAAATGTCACCAAGACTTAGTAAAATTCAATAAATCCTTATGTCTTCACTCCAAGGGCCAAATTTCATCATGTTAGGCCCAAACTTCATTCTTTTCTTTCCCATAACATAGTGAATATGAACAAAGGTCAAGTATAACAATGTTAGACCTTCAAATAATCATACAACTCCAAATTCACCACAAGAACTCATTCAATTTTTTAGTTGCCGAAATCTCAAATTTTTTTTTTTTTTATTTTCGGCTCAAATTTTCTTTTCATTTTTATGTCCGAAATTTCTTCTTTTTCTTTTAATTTCGGCAACACATCTTTTTTCATGCAATTGGACAAGTTTTACCCCACACTTACTTCCCAACATCACTTCAAATAACAACTTCCAATTAAACTTTACCAAGTCTTGACAACAATGGTTAGGATAAACTGTTCTAAGCTCAAAGAATGTGTATCATGGTGATGAAATAAAATGGCTCAATGTTGGCTCAATGGGGTTAAAACTAAGGAGTCCCACGATGGGCACAAATTAGGCATAAGTTTTATTTGGCATTGGTGGTAATCCTAACATGATCTTTTCAATCCTTTTCAAAATCAAGGCATTTCATGAATAATAGTCTTAAAAATTGTCAAGAGTGAGTTCTAGCATTCTAGAGTTCATTAAAAGCCATAGTTCTAGCACATAGTCATTGAATAATCAAAGAATGCATGATGAAGTTTTCAAAAAATTCTGCCCATTTTTATTGCTCAAGAAGAAAGTGTATGGTATCAAAGCTCACATAGGTTATTATGGAAAAAATCAACACAACATGCATGCTTATTACACAAATAAATCTAAGTCTCAAATGTTCATACCAATCACAAAGTCCATGAAACTCACAATTAATTCTCATGATTATGCAAAACCATCATCTATGTACTCGAAGATATAATCATCATAGACTATTAGGGGCATCCTAAGACTCAAAAACAAAACAAAATAAACTAAAGCAACGAATTTTTTTTATTTTTTTTATGATTTTCTGATTTTTTATTTTCTTTTCTTTTATGACTCAAAACAAAGACTCAAAAACAAAAACAAAATTCAAAAACAAAAACAAAATATGTGAAACATTTATTCCCTACCCACTACCAGAAAAAAGACTTTTCCCGACGAAATAAAAAAAAACGGCCGACGACATAAAATTTTCGTCGGCTATTCCCAAGAATGGCCGATGTTTTTTTTTTTCGTCGCTAAAAAAAAAAAAATCGTCGGCTATTCCCCTAGAATGGCCGACGATTTTTGTTTTCGTTGGTAAAAAAAAAAATCGTCAGCTATATTCATATTTTAGTCGACGATTTGAATTTTCGTCGACCTTTCTCTGAAACTTTAGCTGACGAAAACTTTTGAAAGTTTGGCCGACGAAATTGGCATTTTCATCGGCTATAAGTCTATATATTTTCATATCTAGACAGCAGCTGCTTATTTAAAAAAAAAAAACGAAAAAAACGGGAGAAAGAGTGAAAAACGTGTGGGTATTTTATACGATTAGTTGCGTCTCATCGATTTGAAACTATTATCTGTTGAAGGTCAGGCCAAAAAAACGTCATTTAGACAGGCCAATTACCATTGCTAAGCGTTTAAAGGGTTGACTCACCCGGTTGACCGTCCCGATCGAGCCTTTAACGTTGTCAGATGTAGTTGGATTTTTTTTCATACATGTATTTAATCTTAACGGTGATATCTGACGGTTGGAATAGATTTTCTAAACTTTTAGATTCAAAATCGGAACATATGCACTAATGTTCCTTAACTTGTTTACTAAGTGTTTAAGTGAATGTATAGTTTCAAATAGTTACTATACGTACACTCTTCAAATGCAAATATGTCGTCAAATAAGATATGACCGAAATAATGAAATACGGCTACGGTTGAAAAATGACAAGATTCCGACAAACTCTGTGTGCCGAATGTTGCGGTTAACTGTTTTTTACTTTCGTTTTCCTATGGGTAGCCTGACATTCGTTAAATCAATTTTGTAAAAATTTTATATGATTAGTTGCGTCTCATTGATTTGAAACTATTATCTGTTGAAGGTGAGGCCAGAAACTGATGTAGGAAGGATGGCAGCAAACATTGAAGAGCAGATTGACCGTTGCAAGTCAAAATCTGGTTTACTGCAGATTTTGCGTCCGGAGTCCGAATGACGATTGTGATACGATTGTGACGATTGTGGGCCTTTTCGGGCTTTCGAGTTCGTTTAGGGCCTCAAAACGGCAGTTTAATATGTTTTCAAGATTTAAGTTTCTAATTTGTTTTGGATTCGTTTTGTTTTAATTCCTTGGGCTTTTAGGTTTCCTTGTTAGTTGCCCTAGGGTTTCTTTTCAGTATTTAAGCATCCCTTTGGGATCACATACAATTAATTAATAATATTTTATCAAAACCCTAAGAGTTTTCTCTTGATTCCTGGTGGATTCTAGACCTGTTCTTTAGAGTACGACGTTGATTGTACTCTCAATTCATTGAGGGTTCGACGTTGATCAACCCTTCCACACTTCTACTGTGTCAGAAACCGTCCTTTAACTAGACTAATTTCCGTTTTTAAGCGTTTAGAGGTTTAACTTAGTGGTTTGACCTATAGTTTAGCCGACGAAAATTATATTTCGTCGGCTAAACTCTTGCGATCCGCGCCTTTTCATTGTCCGCCGTTGGATGGCTCAGATCCGATGGTTGTTGATCTTCCAAAGTATAGCCGACGAAATATTGTAAATCGTCGGCTATTCTCTAAGTTTAGCCGACGAAAATTATATTTCGTCGGCTAAACTCTTGCGATCCGCGCCTTTTTATTGTCCGCCGTTGGATGGCTCAGATCCAACGGCTGTTGATCTTCCAAAGTATAGCCGACGAAATCTTTTAAATCGTCGGCTATACTCTCTGTTTTAAATCTTTCATCCCGCCTTTTTTCTCTCCTCCTCCGGAAAAACTCCTCCTCCTCCTCCTCAAATTGGCGCCGGCGTCCTCCTCCTCCGGCCTCCTCCTCCCCCTTCCCCTCCTCCTCCGGCATCCTCCTCCGGCATGACTATGGAAGATTGCATATTCAGTTGAACCAAAGCATAATTTATTTATTTTTCCCCAAAATTTAAGAACAGCCGACGAAATTGACCTTATTTCGTCAGCTATAACTGTTATAGCCGACGATTTTTACCAAATTTCGTCGGCTATAACTTTATTACCGACGAAAATCACATTATTTCGTCGGCTATGCCTCTTAAAATATTAATATATTCTGAACAAATAGCCGACGAATTTCGTCGGCTATAGTTTACGATATCGTCTGCCATACTCGAAAATACCCAACGAAATTCGTCGGATATTTCGCCTACGTTTGGCCGACGAAATAAATTTTCGTCGGTAAATTCGTCGGCCATACTCTACTATAGCCGACGATTTCGTTATTTTCGTTGGTCATTGGTATTACCGACGGCGTTTTTCCGACGAATTATAGCCGACGAAAATTTGGCATAGTCGACGAAATTTTTTTCGTCGGCTATTCACTCCGATCTGGTAGTGACCCCACACTTAGAAAAATTACATTGTCCTCAATGTTACATAAAAATTATGTTGTAATCTCTAAACATATGATAAATCACACAAGTTCCACATTTATACAATTCAACCAAAAAGAGTTTAGGGATTTAGAAAATTCAAACTCTCGTAGACGGCTCCTTCACACTTTTGGTTGAAATGGGTTGCCTCCCATGCAGCGCTTAATTGTTTATAGTCCTTTAGCCTAGACTCTTCTCCATTGCTCAACAGGATCTTGGTGCGTCTCTAAGTCGTATCTCCTCAATGGTGTGCTCCTCAAAATGTTCGTAGTAAGGCTTAAGTCGATGACCATTTACCTTGAACGCTTTTCCTGTTTCAATACTCTGAATTTCAATAGCACCATGAGAAAACACGTTAGTAACAATATAAGGCCCAACCCAACGAGAACGCAATTTTCCAGGAAATAATTTAAGACGAGAATGAAATAACAAGACTTTTTGATCAATATGAAACGTTTTGGCTCTTATCATCTTGTCATGAAACCATTTCGTCTTCTCCTTGTAAATCCACGCAGCATCATATGCTTCATTCCTGATTTACTCAAGCTCGCTCAATTGCAATTTCCTGTGAAGTCCAGCCTTGTCAAGTTCCATGTTGAATTGCTTGACTGCCCACCACGCCTTGTGCTCCAACTCTACTGGAAGATGGCACGCCTTGCCATATGTGAGACGAAATGTAGACATCCCAATGGGTGTCTTGTATGCCGTTCTGTAAGCCCATAATGCATCATCAAGTCTGTCACTCCAATCTTTCCTTGATGGGCCCACAGTTTTCTCCAATATGCTCTTAATCTCTCTGTTTGACACTTCCGCCATTCCGCTCGTCTGAGGGTGATAAGGTGTGGATACCTTATGGGTGACTCCACATCTCTTGAGCAAAGCCTCTATTGTTCTGTTACAGAAATGAGAACCTCCATCACTTATAAGCACACGAGGTACTCCAAACCTGGAAAATATGTTAGTCCTCAATAAATCTGCAACAACTTTAGAATCATTAGTCCTTGTGGCTTTCGCCTCCACCCATTTTGACACATAATCAACAGCCAATAAGATATATAGAAAGCCCTTAGATGAAGGAAAAAGGTCCCATAAAATCTATACCCCACACATCAAAAATTTCGACAATGATTATAGAAGTTAGGGGCATTTGATCTCTCTTGCCAATGTTACCTGTCCTTTGGCACCTATCACATGTCATACAAAATGTGTATGCATCCTTGAAAATCGTGGGCCAATAAAATCCGCTTTCTAATACCTTAAGGGTTGTCCTCTTAGCTCCAAAGTGTCCTCCACACGCCTCATTGTGGCAAAATGCTAGGATTGGCCAATGCTCTTCTTGTGGCACACAACGTCGAATAATCTTATCACTACAAATCGTCCAAATATAGGGATCGTCTCATATGTAGTGTCTTGCATTCTTTTTTATCTTCGTCTTGGTTCCCTGCAAACATGTACTTGGAAAAGTTTTAGTAACTAAATAATTGACAATGTCTGCATACCAAGGGTCTTTTGTGTCCATACGAAAAAGCTGCTCGTCTGGGAAAGTTTCCTGAAGTGGCAACGTTTCCTCCTCTTTCACAATTCTGCTCAAGTGATCCGCCACAACATTTTCGCTCCCCTTCTTGTCCTTGATTTCGATGTCAAACTCTTGGAGTAAGAGAATCCATCAAATCAAACGTGGCATAGCGTCTTTCTTCTTCATCAGATATCTTAGGGCTGCATGATCAGAATAAACAATCACTTCAGAATTCAAAAGATATGATCGAAATTTTTCTAAAGCGAAAATAACAGCCAACAATTCTTTCTCAGTAGTAGAGTAAATCAATTGAGCATCATTCAATGTACGAGAAGCATAATAAATGGCATTCGGCTTCTTCTCTTTTCTCTGTCCAAGAACTGCTCCAACTGCATAGTCTGAAGCATCACACATGATCTCAAAAGGTAGCGTCCAATCTGGTGGCGCCATGATAGGTGATGTCGTCAATAGCAATTTCAACTTCACAAATGCATCTTCACACCCTTTGTCCCATATGAATGGAACATCCTTCTGCAATAAGGCACAAATGGGCTTGGCCACCAACGAAAAATCCTTGATGAACCTCCTGTAAAAACCTGCATGGCCAAGAAACGAACGTACCTCCCTTACAGTTATAGGGGAGGGTAAGTGAAGCATAATATCAATCTTGGCCCTATCAACCTCAATACCCTTTGCAGAAATTATGTGTCCTAAAACTATCCCTTGTTTTACCATGAAATGACATTTTTCCCAATTAAGCACAAGGTTAGTTTCTACACATCTTTTCAGGATTAATTCCAAATTCTCTAAGCATGCATCAAAGTCTTTTCCATAAACACTAAAATCATCCATAAAGACTTCAATGATATTTTCAATATAGTCGGAGAAAATGGAATACATACAACGTTGAAATGTACCTGGTGCGTTGCATAAACCAAAAGGCATTCGTCGATAGGCAAACGTACCAAAGGGACATGTGAACGTCGTCTTTTCCTGATCATCTGGGTGAATGCATATCTGATTGTAACCGCTGTACCCATCCAAGAAGCAATAAAATTCGTGCCCATCTAGTCTCTCCAACATCTGGTCCATGAAAGGCAAAGGCATGTGATTCTTTCGAGTTGTAGCATTCAGCTTTCTGTAGTCGATGCACATCCTATGACATGTCACTAATCGTTAGGGCACGAGCTCATCCTTGTCATTCTTCACAACCTTGACTCCACTCTTCTTAGGTACAACTTGGACAGGTGCAATCCACTGGCTATCTGAGATAGGATAAATGACTCCACAATCCAGCAATTTGATCACCTCGTCCTTCACAATCTTCATCATAGGGGGGTGTAAACGTCTCTGACCCTCCCTAGTAGGCTTGGCTCCTTCCTCGAGCAAGATCCTATGGACACAAGTTGTAGGGCTAATTCCCTTGATGTCCGCCAATGTCCATCCAATGGCGGTCTTGTTTCTCTTCATCATGCTAGTCAAACGTGCTTCCTGCTGCTCACTCAGCTGTGATGACACAATAACTGGTAGTGTGTCATCGTCTCCCAAGTATACATACTTCAAATGGTTGGGAAGCACCTTCAGTTCTAATATAGGGGCCTGTTCCACAGATGGTAGAATTTTATTAGTGGAAATGGGAATTGACATGAACTGATTATACCTCATCAAGTGGGGTGTTCCCTCTAGCTCAGCAACTACTTGTGCAATGCACGGCTCAAGGTCTTGCCGTGCCTCCATCGAAATGTTCTCCCCTATGTGTCAATTCCAGCCTCTTGCTCAATAGCTAGTTGTTATTGATCCAAAGTTTCTGACAAAACCTGCACAATAGAATCAACTACGTCAATAGCATAGCAAGGTTTAAGGTCAGAAATTGGATACCTCATCGCTTCAAAAATGTTGAAGCTAATCATTTCACCATCGAACTCCATGGTGAGATTCCCCTCAGCAACATCAATCTTTATTCTTGTTGTCCTCATGAATGGTCGCCCCAACAATAGTTGAGTGGAATTTAGGGGCGACTCTTCCATATGTAGCACATAGAAGTCTGCAGGAAAAATCAGACTATTCACCTGCACAAGAACATCCTCAACATATCCCTCAGGATATTTGTTAGACCTATCGGCGAGTTGAATAATTACATTGTCCTTTTTCAACTCTCCTAGACCTAGGGACTTATACACATTGTAAGGCATAACATTTATTGAAGCCCCTAAATCTAGTAAAACTTTATCAAAACAAGATTGTCCAATTTTACATGGCACTGTAAAGCTGCCTGGGTCTTTCATTTTTGGTGGAAGCTTTCTTTGGAGAACAGCTGAAACCGTCTCACTCATCTTCACCACCTGCTCCTCCCTTGTATGCCTTCTTGTTGTGCAAAGTTCTTTCAAAAACTCGGCATATTTTGGAATCTGCTTGATACATTCCAAAAGGGGGATTATCACCTCCACTTTCCTAAAGATCTCCAACACCTCCTCATCAGATTTGTCCTTCTTGGACTTTGCGAACCTGGAGGGAAAAGGTAAACAAGAAAATTGATTAGTCTTAACTAAATCAATTGAATTAGGGTCATTAACCTTAGGTGCCTCTTTTTTGGAGGTTGCTGGGTCTTTCTCCAATTCCCTCTTCATCATTGGTGGCGTCACCACCTTGTTGCCGTGTGCCTCTCCTTCTTCTTCTTCAAACTCTCTCACGTCATCACCTCTCTTCAATGCCGGCCCTTGTGTGGTCTTTCCACTCCTTGTAGTGATGGATTGTGCCTGCTCATTTTTGGGGTTCTTGATCACATTTGAGGGTAGCTTCCCTTGTTCATTGAACTTCCCCATGAAATCCACCACTTGGCCCATTTGATTTTTGAGCTCAGCAACATCTTTGTTGGTGGTTTGTTGTCCAGCAAGCAATGTCTGGGTAGCACTTGATAGTGATTGGTTGATGGCATCATAATTGGTATTGCTTGGTGGCACTTGAGCTTGCATCGGTTGCATGGGCTGATTCGGCATGAATTGTCCTTGTTGCCTCTGAAAGGGTGCGGCAGCCCTAGGTTGGTAGAGTGCATTTTGTTGAACATTTGGCCTAAGCACATTATCGTTATTGGCCCATCTGAAGTTTGGATGATCATTGAATCTGGGGTTGAAGTTGGGGTAGTTGGGATGTTGCTGCCCTAGAAAACCAACCGCATTGGCTTCCTCAAAATTATCACCCCTACCACTTGAGGACATCCATCAGCTGTATGGCCCTCCATGCTACACACCCCACAGACTTGGGCATGTTTCTGCTTAATCATTTGGGACATCATCTGAGTGAGCTTCCCCATGTCTTCCCTAAGCTCCATGACAACATTAGACTCTTCAAAACCGCTGGCCTCATTTACTCGTCTTGAGGAAGTAGACCCGAACTGTTGTTGATTAGTAAAGTGCATCTCCAACAGATTCTTAACCTCCTCTTTGCTTTTTTCCATTAAAGATCCTCTAGCAGCTGAATCAAGAAATCTGCGCTCCAAAGGACGCAAGCCTTCATAAAAGTATTGGAGGAGAAGACCTTCACGTATCCCATGATTAGGACACGTTGCCACCAAGGATTTGTACCTATCATAGTACACATCAAAGCTCTCGTCTGGCTCTTGTCTGATTGACGTAATCTCCTTTCTAATTTGTGTCACCCTTGATGAAGGAAAATATTTGGTGAGAAATTCCTTCACCATTGTGTTCCAAGACATCATCTTGCCTGGTGGCATTGCATAAAACCACTCTGATGCTCTATCCTTAAGTGAGAATGGAAATGCCTTCATCCTCACATGTTGTAGATCTGCCGCAGTTGGGCACATTGACTCACATCGAAATTCAAACTTGTGGATATGGCGATTAGGATCCTCTCCACTTAGTCCATAAAACTTGGGCAATTGGTGAATAAATCCACCCTTCAACTCAAATTCTGCTGATTTGCCAGCTGCAACAGCAGGATATGTCACATTGCTTGGCCTAACTGCCCCTCCTTGTGGTGCATCAACTTGCCCATTTTCTTCCCTCAATGAAGTCATATTGAATATGGGATCAGGTAAATCAAAGTTCAAAAATTGAATTGGTATGGGACTCTGAAGTAGCTCAAACTCTGGTTCTTCGTGAAACAAAGGGTTTAGTTCACACGAAGACTCTGAAGGAAATGGTGATGGCGGTGCAACGAAACTTCTATCAAAAAGTGATGAGGTGGGAGATACAAACTGATGTTCTGGTGATGGTGAACGTGCTTGACCTAGCGTTACTGGCAACTCTAGATCGTATATCTCTCCAATTCGATACAAACGACCTCTAATGTCGCGTGACCAACTTGACATTCATGTACCTGAAATTTATTCAAAAGATCAAGTGTTTAGTCAATGAATTTAAAAGAAAAGCAAACGTTTGATGTAAAGTTAGAATGTATATGTTAGTGTTAGCGTTAAAGTATCACACGAAAATATAAGTAAGTATCAAACGAAATTTTAATTAAGTATAAGTATGTGTATCACACGAAAATTTACAAGTATATTTCACACAAATTTACAAGTATAAACGAAAAAGTATCAAAAATGTATAATATGTATCCCTAGTTAAATTACTATTAAATTTTGTTTGAATTTTCAAAGTACGTGGAGCAGAGGAGATAACGGTGCAATGGACTGATACAGCCCAAGGTAGTATCATGCTTATTCCGACATACCTCGAAAATTCAAACCAAGAAGGTTTTCTTTTGAGATTAAAAATTTACTCATATCAAACTCATTTAAGGTTTTGAAGCTCGGTGGACGTGCGGCCTAGGTCTATCGTCTAGACACAAGATTCCGTGGTTTCAGAAGGCTAGAACGAAAGTTATCTAACGATGGAGTGAGACAAGACTCGTTGTTGGACACCACGGAGGACAAGTCCCCTATCGACTCACTCATCGAGAATGAACATCAGTCTATGGGCCTTGAGATCTAGTTAAACAAACCTCAACACCAAAAAATTAGAAACAAACGAACTAATGAATGCCCCTTACTCTGTTGAGAACCTTATGTTGACAGTACCACTAAAGTGCATAAAAGCCGCCCTCAACCTCATAAAAACGCAAGCGCTAGTATGAAGGGTTAAGGCTAATATCAGCATTAGTGACCTTACCTATTCCTCTTCCCCTCAAAACCAAAAACAAACTCAACATAAATAAACTTTTAAAACTCCCTAGCAATTTAAACTAGTTATACAATAGGTCACGAAAATTTACACATAATTTACATGTATCACACAATGGTTTGGTTCTTAAAGTATTCGAATTATGTATGTAAAGGAGATGCCGAAACCTAGAATTTTTAATTTCTTTTATTCACACAACTTTAAAATTTGAGGTACGTGGAGCAGAGGAGATAACAGTGCAATGGGCTGAAACAGTCCAAGGTAGTATCATGCTTATTCCGATATACCTCAAAAATTAAAGACGAATTTTATCTTTGAAGAAAAATAGATTCACATATGTTCAAGTTATCTTCTAGCGTCTAAAGTGAGGTGATGCTTCGGCACAAGCTGTTGTCTAGGGTCGAGCGTATTTTACTTTTCAAAGGCGGTGTCGTTAAGATTCACGGAGAGCGAACTCCCTTTAGGAACCAGGCAGGTCTCGTTGTTGGTAACCACGGAGAGCGAATTACATATTGACTCACTCACCGAGAATGATCATCAGTCTATGGGCCTTGAGAACCAGTTTTACAAACCTGAGAACCAATCAATGAAAATAACTTGCCCCATACTTTGTAAAATAAACTCGGGTCCCTAGCGGTCTACAAGTGATGATTAAAACCGCCCTCAACCTCATAGAAGTAATAACTTTGCCAAAATGTCGCTTGTATGCGTGGGGGGGAAGTATCCCGCGTTTCCCAATCTACATAAAACGGATCCAACAAAGCATCATTCGTATGAAGGGTTTTGGTTCTGATCAACAAAAGAGGCTTCACCTACATGTTACACTTTAGAAACTACAATAAACTTAAGCATACATAAAACTATCAACTTCCTAGAAATTATCTAAGTGTTACAAACATTCACATATATATACATCACATAATTCGGCAATTAGTCAAACCAAAAACCAAAAACCAAAAACAAAAATCGGAAATCCCTATTTACTATTACACTCTGAAAAATCCTATTATACATATCTCAAAAACTATAGCAAAATTAAATAATCTGCAATATACATAATTACAAAACTACACTTTATGAATCAAAATAATTAAATTTCCCCGGCAACGGCGCCAAAAATTGATGGAGTTATTATCCAAGCACAAAGTACCTGCAAAACAACTTCATACACATAATACCCTTCTTGTGTCGATTGTAGTATTGACAAGTAGGGATCGTTCTATCCGGGGAAATCAAGGGCATTTAATCACATAAAGTATTGCAAATAAAGGGGGTGTCGATTTTTATAACTAATTTACCTACTGATTTTTACTAAATTTAAATCCTAAATTATTATATACAATTGATCAACATCTTCCACACAATCACAAAACACAAAACTCATTAAACATGCAACGAAATTAAACAAAGTAATAGGGGCAGCAAGCTAAAATCGGATCCAAGATTCAATTAAGTTCCAATTTAATTAGAGCCTTCGCGGTATATCTAATTATTCAAAACATCACAAGTATTTAGAATCAACTTTGCGTGTAATCCTAAACATGGTACTAATCGGTTTAAAAACACTTCGCGTAGAAATTAAACACAAATAGCACATAAGCACAATATGTCGAATTGGAAACATGTTAGCAGGTATGGCGTCACTCATCCCACATCGACATGCAAATTTCCAGAATTATTCTAGCCCTTTAGATTAATACAAATTAAAACCAACTTCGCGTATGATTCAACATGTATTAAATCGGCATGTGAAACCAACACACAAAGGATAGTCATGGCCAAGACTACCTCCATGCATACGATTTGTATGCATACAAATTCAGGAAATCAACCTACTTAAATCAAGAAAACATGCAAAAGCCTACTACCCAAAATACCATATTCTATTAAACTACATGCATAATTCAGAAATTAAACCAAAGATAACCAAATAATATAACAAGAATTCGGAAATCCCAAGAATAATTTACAAAACCAAAATTACAACCAAGAATCCATACATATTTCATAGACAAAATAATGTATAAGTACAAAGAAACAAAAGCCATGGAAAATTACAATCCAAATTGAGAACCTTCGTTGAAGAATTCGGCAAGAGGATTGGTGATGGTGATTGGAATAATTTTCAGAAAAGGTGGTGGAGATGGTGAGGATTGTTATGGTGGAAATTCGGCAGAGTTTTGGTAAGTTCAAGTGAGGAAGAGAAGATGATATTTTCTGTGTGAAAATCGTCCAATATATAGAGGCAAAAGGGTGGCTGCAACTAAGGTTCACAAAACCTAGTTTTTCTCAAACTTATCCTGCTGGCAGATTTGACCTTCGAGTGAAGATTATGGAATATCTTTCTCTAGAAAATAGATATTGAGGTGATTCCAGTTGGTTTGGAAACTAGACTCCCGTAGCTTTCTTTCCATATAAAGCTCGAATTCTGATTCATTGTGAGCTGTCCGGGACAGTCCGTGGGAGTTGAGAGACGTGCACAGGAATTTTCCCGAAATTAATCAGGATTCTTTTTCTTTCTCTTATTATCTGAATTCTTTTCTTCTAGACTCTTCTTGGCCTTATCTTGGACTTGAATCTTCTCATTAAGTTAGTATGGACATATCTTTAGGTCCATAATATCCGATCCATGCTTCAAAAGTCCAAAGGAAAGCTTTCCTTGTGCAACCGGGAAAGTTGTTGTTTTCCCAGCAGAATGACCTTACTCCAGTAAATCCGGCATAACTTCCTTCTCAGAGCTCCGATTGATACGATTCCAAGTCCCAGAGAAACTAGACACACATAGCTACCTCTATATAAAACCGTTTGATCAAATTCCTTATGAGTCGTCGGGAATATTGTTTCGAAGTTGGGACACAGTCCCAGGAAAATCCTGGAAGTCCCTGGATTGGTTTGCTCGGACTGCCAAGTTGCAGCCATCTTTTGGGTGACTTCCGAACTCCGATTGATCTGAAATTTTAACACAACATTCCTCAGTATATGAATAATAATTACACCAAATTTCATTAAATTCGGACAAGGATAGATCGCATTTTTACTCATCTCAGAATCACGAAAAAGACAACTTGCATTATTTTCCAGATTCCTCAAACTTAGTCATTTTTCGGATTCTTAACCAACTTTTCGCCAAACTCTACCAAATTAACACTATACTATATTATGACTCTATCATAGACAAATAAGGGTTAAACAAAGCATAAATGAGGGTAAAAACATATAATATCGTCGCACATTGTGCTCCTATCATATATATAGGTACGTATATATATGTGTATATATGTTGATTTTGAGTTTTAGTTGAGTTGATTTTGAGTTTTAGTGATTTTGATTTAGTAAGTGATTTTTTGTTTTGTTGTTGTTTTAGTGTTAGAATGTATGTATATATGTTGATTTTGAGTTGTAGTTGAGTTGATTTTAAGTTAGAGTTTAATTATGTGTTTTAATTTGATGTTATTTTAATTAGGAGATAAAATATATATATGTGTGTGTGTGTGTGTGTGTGTGTGTGTGGAGTTTAATTATATATATATATATATATATATGTTAATTAATGGTTGTTGATAGTGTACTTAACTTAAATAATGGTTGATATATAGTGTAACTTAAATAATGGTTGTTAATGGTCTATATATATATATGAGTTGATGTTGATAATAATATATATTGTAATTTAATTAATTATTAAGGATTTATATATATATAATTATATATATATATATATATGTATGTGTTAATTAATTTCTTATTAATTAAAGTTATATATATATATATATATATATATATATATATATTATTTTCAGGCTATATATGGATCCGGATAAGAGTTGGATTTTGTTTCCAAGGCATGACCGACGATACACTACAGGAGTTGTGAATTTTTTGCAGTTCGTCAAGGAAAATACAAACGGGAATGAATACCATTCTTGCCCGTGCAATAAATGTAGGTGTCGCAATGATATGTGTCGATTTCCGATTAGGACAGTATGGGAGCATCTAAACAGTAATGGGTTTGGCCGAAGTACACACGTTGGATATATCACGGTGAGCCATCATTAGATGATCATGGGCAGTTTTTTTGAGGCAGGCAGTAGTAGTACATCCAACGATCCAACAATGGCATTCGTCAATGACGTGTTTCCTTTTGAAAGCGGTGTACGTGGGGAACAATATATGCATGACCCGGTGCAGCCTTTCCCACAAGTTGTCAACACTGCTGCCTTTGACAAGTACAACAAACTGATTGCATTGCAACAGACCCCTGTGTCTTCAAGTTCTGAGAAGACAGTTTTTGAAAGTGTGATGGAGGTAATGAGGATTAAAGTGGAGACAAAATCTACTATCAGGCAAGTGGATGAATATCTACAGTACACTTCTTCGTTGTTGGAGGAGGGTCATCGTAATCCTACCAATTACTGTAAGGTCCGAAGTATCCTCAAAGATCTAGGGCTTTCCTACATTAAGATCCATGCATGCGCATTTGACTGCGTTCTCTTCTGGGGTAAAGATGCAGAAGGGAATGACCTTGCTAGCCTTGACGCATGTCCGATATGTCATTCTGACCGATATAAGTTGACGGGAGCAGGCAATAGGAATCCTGTGAAAGTGCTTCGGTATTTTTCGTTGAGAGATAGGCTTGAGCGGTTGTACATGTCAGAAACCACTGCAGAAGCTATGAGATGGCACTGTGAGCGGGACGCGGGAGACGCAGATATCATGACACACATCTCTGACGGAGCGGCTTGGAAGCATATAAGCAATGAGTTTCCTCATTTTGCGTCAGATGTCAGAAACGTCAGGCTCGGGCTCTCAACCGACGGGTTCAACCCTTTCGGCACCATGAGTCTTTCATACAGTATATGGCCAGTGGTTTTGGTACCTTACAACCTTCCTCTGTGGATGTGCATGAAGAAGGAATATAATATGTTGACGTTGTTGATTCTGGGGCCTGGTTACCCAGGGAAATGTCTCGATGTGTATATGAGACCATTGATTGAAGAGCTTACGGTATTGTGGGACGTTGGTCATTCCACTTTTGACAAGTACAAGCAGGAGACGTTCCAGATGCATGTCATGGTTATTGGTACCATCAGTGATTTTCCTGCTTATGGAATGTTGTCGGGCAGCGTTGTTAGGGGATACAAGGCTTGTCCAGAGTGCCTCAGCGATTATGGGAGCACCCCTCATTGCAATAAGATATGCAGAATGGGTCATCGTGTGTTCCTTCCGGCGGATCACCACTGGCGTTACGAGTCCACCGCATTTGATGGAACCGAAGAACACGGTGGTCCTCCCAGAAGATGGACGGGAAGAGAAATTTTAGCAGTGCTTAATGAGTACGATTTTGGGCCCCTCAGCAATCATCCCGATATTGTAGCGGAAATACCTGAAAGACCTGAGGAGTACAAATTCTGGACACATAAGTGCATATTGTGGGAACTCCCGTACTGGTGTGAGTTGTTGATCCGTCACTTCCTAGACGTTATGCACATAGAAAAAAATGTTTCTGAAAGTGTGGTGGGCACAACGCTGAACTTGGAGGGGAAGACGAAAGACGGTCCTAAGGCTCACACTGATCTGCAAAACATGAATATCAGAAAACAACTATGGTTGAAACAAGGGAAGAGAAAAATGCCTCAAGCTCCTTACACCGTCAAGCCTGAGCATAAACCAGAAATTTTCCATTGGATAAGTTGGGCCAAGTATCCTTCAGGCTTTGCTGGAAATATAGCCAAGTGTGTGAACAGACAATTCAACAATCTTTACGGGTTGAAAAGTCATGACAATCATATCCTGCTACAACGTCTCTTCCCTGTTTTCATTCGACCGTTCCTTCCCCGTCACGTTGTGGAGCCGTTAGTAGCGTTGGTAAGATTTTTCCAGAAGGTATGCACACGGGAAGTGAGAAAATCTGACCTCCGGGAAATGCAACAAAGCATCGTTCATATCATGTGTATATTTGAGATGATATTTCCTCCAAATTTTTTCAACATCATGCCTCACCTCATGATCCATCTTCCTCGGCAGTTGTTGCTTACCGGTCATGTGCACTTCACTTGGATGTATCCGATGGAAAGGTACGTATTTTACACCGTATGTTAATTTCCTCATCAATATATGTGATTTAGTATTAATGTATTATCATAACACTTTAAAAACTTGATTTATAGGCAACTTGGACAATACGGTGATTTTGTCCAAAACAGATCCGCACCTGAAGGATGTATAGCTGAAGCATATATTGCGCACCAGTGCGTCACATACATGAAGCTGTATTTAGGAGCGTTACAGGAAAGCATACCGGAAGATGTACCTTCACAGTTCAATCTTTCCATACTCTCCGACGATGTTGTACTCGGTGGAAAAATGCCAATTTCCTACAAGTTGAAAGATTATGAGGTAGCCATTGCACATTGGTGGGTACTAATTAACTGTTTAGAAGTTCAGTTATAGAAGAACATGCATCTAAACTGTGAACAAGTAGGAGGTGATCTCGATTACCACAACCGGACATTCGTAGAGTATTTCGGCCGCAGGGTACGTAACTTTAACATTATTCTATACATATTTATATATTATTGTGAATAATTATTCATATTTATAGTTGATTCTGATGGTTGCATATGGTCCTTATTAACAATGATAATCACCCAAATTGGTCGCACGAACTCAGACTTCTAGCGGTGAGGCCGGTCTATTCAAAAGTTTATGCGACGTGCAAGGTGAATGGTGTGTTATTTCGATGTGAAGAGAGAGACGTCGGACTGAAAACACAAAATTCAGGGGTTATGGCACATGGTGGGGATGATGGAGTTGACTATTACGGTGTTCTCCATTCAGTTGTGGAACTGCATTATGGGGAAGGCATGAAAGTGCATCTTTTCAAGTGTAGATGGTTTGACACACGGCCGCAGAGCATGAAAACCAATCAATACGGCATAACTTCTGTGAACACTAGTACATCATGGTATGAGGATGACCCGTTCATTTTAGCCACATGGGTGAAACAAGTGTTTTATCTTGATGATCTCGCCAAGGGTGACCCGTGGAAAGTAGTCAACACTATCCACCATCGCAACATTTACCGGGCGTCTACACTTGGAGTGGCTGAAGAGAACGAGAAAGGTGGCACCGCGTATCAAGAGCCCAACTCAAACGGTATTCCTGACTCATCTTTTATTAGCCTAGACGCGCTGGTGCGAATTCGACGTGAAGAGCCACTGCTTGTTGATGTTGATCCAAATGAAGAAACTAACGAGGACTCTAGTGGTGAGGAAAGACATAGATTACCCGTATCGAGCAATTTAGAAACCGAAGAAGACTCATCCGATGATTCCGATTACAATCTGACGGAGTAAGTAATGTAGATGATGTCATCCTTTCATTTGTAATCCACTAATTTCTAATGAACGGGCGTGGGGATGAGCCTCCCAGCTAGGCTGGGTTCCAAACCCCTTAAAAAAAAAATTTGAAATATGTTGACTGCTGGGTTTCTGTTTTCTTGATGTTCACTTTTGGTTATATATGAACAGGAAATAGGAAAACGAGAGGTGTAAACCGACTGATTTTTTTTTTACCTTTTTCATGGTATAGCCGACGAAAAATGCATTATTTCGTCGGCTATACTTATAATAGCCGACGAAAAATTTGTTATTTCGTCGGCTATACTCATAATAGCCGACGAACAATTCATTATTTCATCGGCTATAACTATATTGAAAAATACATATTTTATTTTAGACAGAAAAAGACAAAAGAATAGCCGACGAGTACGAGTCTCTCGTCGGCTATGATTTTAAAAAAAAAAAAAACAAAAAATGACCATATTCCATTTTCTATCACTAACGATAAACCATTGCTTCATCCTTCAAACAGAAAAAAGTCGTGAAATAAGATATGACCGAAATAATGAAATACGTCTACGGTTGAAAAATGACAAGATTCCGATAAAATCTGGGTGTCGAAAGATGCGGTCAAAGGTTTTATTCCTTTGTTTCCCTAATAGTAGCATTACCTTCGGTAAATATTTTGAGGAAATTTTTTATATGATTAGTTGCGTCTCATCGATTTGAAACTATTATCTGTTGAAGGACAGACCAAAAAAACGTCATTTAGACAGTCAAATTACCATTTCTAAGCGTTTAGAGGTTTGACTGACCCGGTTGACCGTTCCGATCGAGCCTTTAACGTTGTCATATGTAGTTGGATTTTTTTCCATACATGTATTTAATCTTAACGGTGATATCTGTCGGTTGGAATAGATTTTGTAAACTTTTAGATTCAAAATCAGAACATATGCACTAATGTTCCTTGACTCGTTTACTAAGTGTTTAAGTGAATGTATAGTTTCAAATAGTTACTGTACGTAGACTCTTCAAATGCAAAAATGTTGTGAAGTAAGATATGACCGAAATGATAAAATACGTCCACGGTTGAAAAATGACAAGATTCCGATAAAATTTGTGTGCCGAATGTTGCGGTAGACTGCTTTTTACTTTCATTTTCCTATGGGTAGTCTGACGTTCGGTAAATATTTTGAAAAAAAAATTTATACGATTAGTTGCGTCTCATTGATTTGAAACTATTATCTGTTGAAGGTCAGGCCATAAACCGTCGTTTAACTAGACTAATTTCTGTTTTTAAGCGTTTAGAGGTTTCACTTATTGTCCGCCGTTGGATGGCTCAGATCCGACGGCTGTTGATTTTCCAAAGTATAGCCGACGAAATCTTTTTAATGTCGTCGGCTAAACTCTTGCGATCCGCGCCTTTTTATTGTCCGCCGTTGGATGGTTCAGATCGGACGGCTGTTGATCTTCCAAAGTATAGCCGACGATGTTCATAGAATAGCCGACGAGTAAAAAAGATTTCGTCGGCTATTCAAAGAATAGCCGACGAAATCTTTTTTAATCGTCGGCTATTCTTTTTGCTATAAATCAGAAAGTCCCGAACCCTAGCCGACTTTTTTCTCTCCTCCTCCTCCTTCCTCAAGTCGACTGCAGCTTTCCTCCAATCTGCCGCTCTGCTCCTCCTCCTCCTCAAATCGGCGGCGCCTCCACCGTTCCTCCTCCTCCTCCTCCTCCTTCCTCAAATCGGCCGGCCTCCTCCTCCTCCTCCTTCCCCTCCGCCTTCCCCTCCTCCGACGACATCCTCCTTCTCCTCCTCCGATCGAGCTAGGTTTACCTTTTTTTTTTTTTCCAATTTATTTTAATTGTATAATTAAATTGTTAAATTGTTATATAATATTTGTTAATATTAATTATATAAATTGTATACATTTTTATGTATTTGTTAATAAATTAATTATATATTTGTTATATATTTGTTAATTATATAAAGGGCCAATTATAAAAAAGGGCTATTGAAAGTCCATAATTAGAAAAAAGGCCTAAATTTTAAAGACCTTATAAAAAAGGGCACCAGTTAACAAATACTCAAAACAACTGATATATTTACATATCATGCCACTGAATAAACGGAACGGAACGGACAAAAGGCCACTACCGTTGATTGGTTACATGTTACCCACATATCAAACCCTATTCATTCTCTGAAAATCAAAAACTGTTCACTCTCTTTCCCTCAATCCTTCTCCGACGAATCGCTCTGCTCTCCATCACTGTGCTCTCAATCACTGTGCTCTCCATAGCTGGGCTCTCCATCGCTGTGCTCTCCATCGGTGTGCTCTCCACTGCTCTGCACTCCGAAAACCTAATCCTTATCAGACGACGCATCGCCACCGCTCTCGCCTTTTACTTCTATCCGACGCGGAATCTCAGACGACGAACCTCCACCGGTCTCCTAACCTTCTCCGAAATCGTATCTCGACCGCTCTCCTCTCCTCTATCTCCACAGATCTAAGCTGCTCAGGTAACAAAATCGAAGATGATTTTAGGTTTATTACATATATACAGTGTTTAGCAGTGTTTATAGAACATTTTGTGAAAGAATAAATGGTTGGAACTATCAAAGTAACTATTTCATTTTGAATTTTGCTTGAGCGCTAAATATTCTGACTGTATAAGAATGAAACTATATCAGTAACTATTCTAGTAACTATCAAACTGTTTTCAATTTATGTGAATGAAACTATCTTGTATAAGTATTCAATAACTGTGTTAGTAACTGTGGAATTTGCTGATACATATATATGCAGAAATGGCACCAAAACAAACAAGTACTCAAGAAAAACAGGTCAGTAGCAGTGACGATGAAATGAAATACGAGTTAAGATCAAAGAAAAAGAATGATCAAAACGTCCACAAAACAACTGCAAAGCAAATTCAGCAAAAGGTAACTATCTATCTTTGTAACTGAAACTTTTATTTTTTATAGAAACTGAGAAATATGACAGTAACTATCATAGTAACTATGAAAATAAAATAGTAACTATAAAAAAAAAAACTAGTAACTACTAAAAGGTGCTAGTAACTATCATAGTAACTATCAAAACTAGATAGTAACTATCATAGTATCTACTAACTATCAAAAGGTGGTAGTAACTATCATAGTACCTATCAAAACTAGATAGTAACTATCATAGTAACTATGAAAATATGGAAACTATTAATGTAACTATTAAGAAGTTGGTAAATGCAAAATGTTAATGTATAAATCATCTAACTATGAATTGAAACGGGAAAGGAAATCACCACAATCAGTATGTAAAAAAACTACTAACTGTATTTCTTATAAGTAACTACCTCAGTAGCTATGTTACAACTGAATGAGTGTCTCAGTGTATGTGTTTATTAAATGTGCAGCCACACGAAGGTAAAGTATCGTCACCTGCCAAAAGAAAAAGAAAAACAAATGGTGAAAGCAGCGGGGATGATAATGATGCTGCTGATGGACGAAAAAGAAAGCAAGCATCACAATCAGTAAGTAACTGTCATAGTAACTGTTTTTCTTTTGAGTAACTATCTTACTAACTGTGTTATAATTGAAAAAACTGTCATAGTAACTTTGTTTATCAAATGTGCAGATAAGGGAAGAAAGGGGAACTCAAGATAAAAAAAGAAAATGGCAACAACAGGATGATAGTGATGAAACTGAATATGATGCATCAAGTAGTGGTAGTGGATCTGATGATCAAACTGATGAAGATGATGATAAAGGTGCAAAGAAGATCATACTGATAGAAAAAGAGGAACATCAACTGCAAAATCCTGTAAGTAACTATCACAGTATATAATAACTATCATATTAACTATCACAGTATCTACTAACTATCAAAGTAACTATAACAGTAACTAGCAACTATCATAGTAACTATGAAAGTAACTAGTAACTATCAAGGTACCTATCATAGAAAACTCTGAAAGTAACTAGTAACTATCAAAGTAACTAGTAACTATCATAGTATCATAGTAACTATTATCTTTGTAACTATGTCTGACTGACTATGTTAGTCAGTAACTATCTTAGTAACTATCATTTTTGAATAGCTATCTCTGTAACTGTGTTAGTAACTACCTTAGTAACTATCAATTTTGAAAACTATTTGTGTAGTTATCTTAGTAACTATCTCAGTAACTATAAATTTTGTAAACAACCTGTGTTAGTATGTTAGTAACTGTGTTAGTAACTATTATCTTTGTAACTATGTCTGAATAACTATGTTAGTAACTATCGTAGTAACTATCAAAAGTAACTAGTAACTATCAAGGTAACTATCATAGAAACTCTGAAAGTAACTAGTAACTATCATAGTATCTATGAAGAAGTAACTAGTAACTATCATAGTAACTAGTAACTATCATAGTAACTATCAAAAAATCTACTAACTATCATTGTAACTATCACAGTAACTAGTAACTATCGTAGTAACTATTATAGTATCTATGAAAGTAACTGGTAGCTATCATTGTAACTATCAAAGTAACTAGTAACACTAGTAACTATCAACTGTCATACTAATTTTGTTTTAATTGTGTTAATTGTGTTTTAAAATTAGCAGAAACAGAAGCAGAAGCAAAAAGGCCCAACACTACAGTTCAGAAGCACCATTCCAAATTTCAAAGAGTATGGGTGCGAAATACCACAAGAAGTGGTGGAGCTGGTCCTGAGAACTCCATTTGCCCAGCTTTTTCAAGCACTACACCAGAACCTTGTTTACGGTTCAAAATCAAACAACCAAGTGGGGATGGTGCTAGAAGGTTATGATCATTTAAGAGATGAGTTTCAGTTTGCTGGGAAGAAGTTCCGAATAAAATCATCAGATGTTTCACAAATTCTAGGGCTGAACCGTACAGGAGTGTACATTCAGAGAAAAGAGACGCCCATTTCTGATTTTGTGATAAAATTTTTCGGACAATCAAAGGAAGTTAATAAAAAGATGGTGAATACAGCCATAAGAGCCGAATTAAATAAGAATCCTCAATCTGATGAGGAAAGAGGAAGCAGAAACAGAGATATAGCAAGGCTGATCATCATCGACATTCTTGTCAAGCTTCTCTTCCCAAATGCAAAGGGAAGCCTCCACATAGACATGGTCAGAGCTGTGGAGGATTTAGAAGAGACATCCTCCTATGCCTGGGCAAAAGAAGTGAAAATATTCTTGAGAAAATGTCTAACAATGTACAAGAAATCAAGACATGCATCCAAGAATACAGGAGGATGTGTTCATGTCATTCTGGTAAGTGCGGGAGTTTTATATTCCTTTATTTTTTTTTTATATTACAACATTTTGTTTTATAAAAAATTAACATTCCTTCTGCAACCAGTATTGGCTGTGCATGAAGACAAACTTAGTGGAGCCAATTCCAGGGAGGGAGAATGAACAACACCAGATCAGGAAATGGGACCTGGAAAAGTTGAAGAAAAAGATGTGGAAATATCAACTGAAGGACTTGTTAGTCAGTAACTATCTTAGTAACTATCATTTTTGAATACCTATCTCTGTAACTGTGTTAGTAACTACCTTATTAACTATCAATTTTGAAAAACTATTTGTGTAGTTATTTTAGTAACTATCTCAGTAACTATCAATTTTGTAAACAACCTGTGTTAGTATGTTAGTAACTGTGCTAGTAACTATTATCTTTCTAACTATGTTAGTCAGTAACTATCTTAGTAACTATCATTTTTGAAATAGCTATCTCTGTAACTGTGTTAGTAACTACCTCAGTAACTATCAATTTTGAAAACTATTTGTGTAGTTATATTAGTAACTATCTCAGTAACTATAAATTTTGTAAACAACCTGCGTTAGTATGTTAGTAACTGTGTTAGTAACTATTATCTTTGTAACTATGTCTGACTAACTATGTTAGTCAGTAACTATCTTAGTAACTATAAAAAGTGACTATCTATCATCTTTGTAACTATGTCTGACTAACTATTTTGGTAACTATCATTTTGGTAACTATGTCAGTAACTGTGTGAGAAATTATTATTTTATTTTTTTCAGAAACATTTCGCAAAAAGCAAAGAAGACCAGGAAGGGACAAGTGAGGATGAGGATGAACCGGAAGCAGCTGAGCAAACTGAAGTACAACAAATGCAACCTGGAATAATCAACAAAGAAAATTCAGAAATGCTCAGGGAAAAGCAAATGCAAATGCAGATTGAGCATTTGGAAAAAAAATTGAAAGAAAAGGAGAAAAATCTAGAACAGATGTCACAAGATTTGGAAGACGCCAGACTTGAAATTGTGGTGATGAAAGAGACTGCAACGGCACAAGAGCTGGAAATTTTAAAATTAAAGGCTGAATTGGAGGAGCAAAAGAAAATTGTGGCCGCACTGACTCAATTCTCTGACCCAATGGAGATGACACCACCACAATCTCAATCAGATGGCCTGGAAAAACTGGCGACTGAAGCCGAAAAAATAGGGCAGCCAACTGAAGTGAAGGAAAGCAGTGAGAAAAATGCAGAAGAAGAAGAAGAAAAAGAAGAAGTAGAAGAACAGCTTGTAGCAGATCAGCTAGAGGCTTTGAAAAAAGTTGAGGAAGAATTAGAAAGAAAGAAAAAGGAAGAGGCTGAAAAAACAAGACAGGAAGAAAAAAGCAAAGGTAATAAAAATTTGTTATTACCTATCAATTTTGAATAACTATCTTAGTAGCTATAATATTAGTAACTATCAATTTTTGAAAACTATCTGCTTAACTATCTTAGTAACTATCTGATTTTGAAAACTATTCTGTGTAAATATGTTAGTAACTATCTTAGTAACTATAATCTTTGTACCTATTTTATGCAACTCCTTAGTAACTATCATCTGACAAAACTATCTGTTTAACTATTGTAGTAACTATCTTAGTAACTATCAAAAGAACTGAGTAACTATCATCTGAGTATCTGTATTAGTAACTATAATATTAGTAACTATCAATTTTGAAAACTATCCGTGTATCTATGTTAGTAACTATATTAGTAACTATCTTATTCTGTGTAAATATGTTACTAACTATCTTAGTAACTATCATCTTTGTACCCTATTTTGTGCAATTCCTTAGTAACTATCATCTGAGAAAACTATCTGTTTAACTATCTTAGTAACTATCTTCGTAACTATCAAAAGAACTGAGTAACTATCATCTGAGTATCTGTAATAGTAACTATAACTGTAACTATAACTATCATCTGATTTCCTATCTCGTAGATGTTGCGGCTGAAACAAGAACACATCGAAGAAAAATACCAAACGAAGCAAGATGGTCACCAAAGACACCAGTGACGAAAATACCAGAAATGCCGGAAATGCCTTCTTTCAGCATCTTGCCGGGGATTCTTTCTCCTTGGGGAGGTTACAGCACTCCAACTGCATCACCGCAGCAGCGATTTGAAATTCCAGGAGTATATGTCAGGACTCCATCACCCTCTCTGAATAAAATGTTAGCTGAACCTCACAATTTCCAGATCATAAAGTCACCGGTTACCACGCCTGTTTTCAACCAAGCTGAGGCCAGAAAGAAGAGAAAAGTGAATTTCAAATCAGACAAAAGTATGACAGAATTTAAGATTGATGAAATGCACACTGGGTCTTCAGCAGAGTCGCTGGGAATGTATTCATATGTTGTGCGCATAAAAAACAGAAAGAGGACGTCAAGAAAGGACGACATATACTGGTGGGGTGAAGTCAAAGCTGAAAGGGAATCCAAAAGAAAGAGGCAGGAAGAGAACAGAAAAAAGTTTGAAGAAGAGAGGAGGAAAAAAAAAGAGGAGGAACGTTTGAGAAACCTGATGCAACAAGAACAGGTTGAATCAGTAACTGCTGTTCAGATTGAACCAGTAACTGCTCTTCAGACGTCATTCGACAATGTGGCTGGGGTGACAGAGGAAGGTGAACCCGTATTCCTTGTTGGAGATTCAGAGGAACAGTATCTTCCAAGCCAACAAGAGGTGATGGACTGGGATGACCAGACAGTCTACAAAGATCACATGGATGAAAACACGAAGAAAAGGCTCCAAGAATATTGGAACAAGGCGCCGAGCGGGTAATCTATCCTTCTATCTGTCTTACTAACTATTTCCGGGTATATGTCTAAGTTACTATGTTAGTAACTATCAACTGAGCATCTATCTTTTTAACTATCTGCAAGTAACTGTCTAAGTAACTATCATCTTCTTTAGTAACTATGTTAGTAACTATCAACTGAGCATCTATCTTTTTAACTATCTGCAAGTAACTGTCTAAGTAACTATCATTTTCTTTAGTAACTATGTTAGTAACTATCATAGTAACTATCAAACTAACTTGTAACTATCAAGTTATTGAATATCTGTATTAGTAACTACTAAATGTGATAGTAACTAGGAAAAAATAACTAGTAACTATCTTACTAACTATCAATGTATCTACTAACTAGTAACTATTATAGTAACTGTCAAATTAACTTGTAACTATCAACTTATTCTATATCATGTGTGCAGAGTGTTCTTCTGGGAAGGAAAAGAGGTGGGAACAGAAATTTCCAAGTACGAAATAAATCAAGTGGTGACTGGAGCTGAAGTGGCAAACAACATGATCGATGCATATGCTGCTCTATTGCATTCAGAAATGATAGACATGGACGATCCACATCAGTATAAAATAGAAATTATGCAGACTCACTCATGGGTAAGATAAAATTTTAACCGGACAATTATACTTTGTAAAAAATTATGAGATAACTAATCATAGGTTTTGTTTGTTTGAAAACAGATGTCCACAGAAGAGCTACAGGCAAAACCCATGCACCAGTTCCTATGTGAACCACTATACGAGAATCTAGGTAAAGCAGAAATGATTCTGATCCCACTTACTCACACGAGGAATTTTCACCATACTCTACTGGCTTTTGACACGGAGGCATGCAGATTTGCACACTTCGACTCCATCAGATCCAGAAGACCAGCAACCGGGCAAAGTTTTAACGATGCTAAAAAAATGGTATGTTAGTAACTGTCATTCTGGTAACTCTCTGTTTTAGTAACTATCAACTATTTTGGTAACTATCATAGTAACTACCTTTGTAACTATAATCTGAGTATCTATCTTACTAACTATCTGTGTAACTATCATAGTAACTATGATTCTAGTAACTATCTGTTTTTGTAACTATCAACTATTTCAGTAACTATCTATGTAACTATCGTCTTTGTGACTGTATATATGTTAGTAACTATCTGAATAACTATCATCTTACCAACTATCTCAGTAACTATCTAACTAACTATGTCTGTAACTATCTCAGTAACTATCTTATATGAACTATCTGACTAACTATGTTATTAACAGGTGGCAATGATTGATATATGGATGAGAGCTGTCCTTGATCAAGCCGATGAGATGCTGGAGCAAGGATGCCGGTACAAAATAGACACCAGCAAAAGCTCCAGCACAGAACTGAAAATGGTGGAAGAGGCTCTTACTGAAAATGAAATTAAAACAATAAGCTGGATTAAGAAGAACTACAAGTCCGACCTGACTTTAGCACCGTTCAAGGGAAAATTGCCTCAACAAAAAGATGATTCGTAAATTTCTAAACCCAGCATATCTCAATAACTATCATGTTTTTATAGTACTAATTATCTCAGTAACTATCATATCTGTAACTGTCATCTTTATAACTGTCTGACTTTAAGTAATCTTTTTATTTTGACAAAACAGCGTCGACTGTGGAGTATATGTGATGTACTTCATGAACATCATTTTTACACAAGGTGATTTCGCGAAGAAATTTGGGAAGCAAGAGGCTAACAAGTTCAGGGCTCAAATTCTAAAGCAGTTTGCGCAGAATCGGCATAGTTGGAGGCCTTAGATGGATTAAACAGATTTTTCATTATTTGCAATCTGATTATGTTTCTGTTGAGTTTGTAAACCCCTGTTTTTCTGTCTAGTTTGAAAGGTGATCAACTAGACAGATGATTCTATGCATAGTACAGATCTGTTCAGAAGTTATGTAAATACAAACTATCTTTCTAGCTATCATATCAGTAACTATCAAACTAACTATCATTTTCGTTACTAACTGTACAAGTAACTATCAAATGAACTATCAAATGCAGGAAACTAACTAACAAATTAACTGTACAAGTAAGTATCGAACTAACTATCATTTTAGTAACTATCTTACTAACTATCATCTTCCTAATTAACTTTCTAATTATCTAACTGTCAAATTAATAACTATCTTACTAACTATCATTTAAGTTGCTAACTATGAAAAATGCAGGACAGAATGCAGCGTGCCGCTGCACCGCGCAGCGGCAGCGGAACGCTGCCGAACTCAACATGAATAAAATAATAAAAGTATCCTTTCAATTATTGTAAAACAAGTAAACAATCAATGTACATGTCAATGTAACAATCATATAAAAAAAGAATAGAACTGCATGAATAGCTATCATTTTAACCCAGAAACTCTCAAACTAAATATCATTTTAGTAACTATCTTACTAACTATCATCTTCCTAATTAACTTTCTAATTATCTAACTGTCAAATTAATAACTATCTTACTAACTATTATTTAAGTTACTAACTATCAAAGTAACTATTATATTGCTAGCAAACATCTAAGTACCAACCAGACTCTGTGTTAGTAACTATATAAGTAACTATGAAAAACAAAATTGCTGCACAGAAGAGAAACTTATCCAAGTATGAAGAATGCAGCGTGCCGCTGCACCGCGCAACAACTCAACATGAATAAAATAATAAAAGTAACCTTTCAATTATTATAAAACAAGTAAACAATCAATGTACATTTCAATGTAACAATCATTAAAAAAAAATAGAACTGCATGAATAACTGTCTAGGTAACTATATAATTTCTGTACAGCTTGTTCTGTTGTGACCAGCATATTTGTTACACCTGCTGCACTTGACTGTCCTTTTAACTTCATTTTTACTTCTGTACCTCTGTAATTTTGGCCTTCCAGGTGGTCTCTTTGTTAATGGTGGTTGCACCAACAATGCAGGCTGAGCTAGATACACCGGCTTTGAAATAGTAGGAACCGGATTGATTGCGAAAGAATAAGTTTCACGATATTTATCCACCTAAAAAACAAAAAAAAAAAAAGGAAAAAAAAAGGATATAATGTCAAGTTCATATAACTGTACCAGTAACTGCACTAGTAACTATCATCTTCTTTAGTAACTATGATAGTAACTATCAACTGAGCATCTATCTTTTTATCTATCTGCAAGTAACTGTCTAAGTAACTATCATCTTCTTTAGTAACTATGATAGTAACTATCATAGTAACTATCAAACTAACTTGTAACTATCAAGTTATTGAATATCTGTGTTAGTAACTACTAAATGTGATAGTAACTAGTATCTGTCAGTGTAACTATTTTATTTGAAGTAACTATCTTACTAACTACCTCGGTAACTGTTTAAATAATGTTAAATTTAGGAAAAGTGGTGCACCTTGAAAATTGGATTGACATATGAGTACACATTAGAACCGTGTTTCTGAATCACGACAAGGGCATGTGAGCAAGGAAATCCGTGAACTTGCCATTCTCCACATGAACAGTATAACGCTTCCAAGTTTACCATCACAGAATACTTTTGGCACTGAACTTCATAAACGTATGTATCAGATCTACTCACTAACCAGTGTCTACCCAACTCCAAGTTGTCAACCAGCTTCTTTTCGAAATTTGGACACAGCTCAGTAACCCATCTAGCAGATTCTTCCTTCCGAGAAGCAATTAAAGCCATAGACTTAACACGAATGCCTTCGTTAAATTCAATAATGGGAAGGCTCTTCAACTCCTTCACCCAATTGTTGAAACACTCAGCCAAATTATTTGTCATTTCACCAAACCTTTCACCATTAAAAAAACTACAAGCCCATGTTTCCAGAGGCAGATCCTTCAAAAACTGATCAACAACCTCACCACCTTCATGCTTCAACTTCTCGAAATTAATCTCAAAATATTCACGAGTGCGAGAATAAGCACACTTCATAAACAACAATGGAATTCTTTTGCTCAGATAAGAACCACATGCAAACTTGTTGCTCAGATTAGCCTGAAGATGCCTATAACAAAATCCATGAGGACTATTGGGAAAGACTGCACGAACTGCATTTAGAAGACCAATATTACGATCAGATATGAAAGTAATTTGCCTTGTAGAATATCTCGACAACTCTTCAGACAACATCATAAGAAAGAAGGTCCAGTTGCTCTCATTTTCAGAATCGACAATAGCATAAGCAACTGGATATAATCCTAAACAAAAGGAAAGAAAAAAAATAATGTCAGATTCATATACCAGTAACTGTCTAAGTAACTATCATCTTCTTTAGTTACTATGATAGTAACTATCATAGTAACTATCAAACTAACTTGTAACTATCAAGTTGTTGAATATCTGTATTAGTAACTACTAATTGTGATAGTAACTAGGAAAAAAATAACTAGTAACTATCTTACTAACTATCAAAAAATATCTCAATAAGTAGTAACTATCTCAGTAACTATCATATCTCAATAAGTTTCACGATATTTATCCACCTAAAAAACAAAACAAAAAAGTAAAAAAAAAGGATAATCTGAAAAATAAAAGAATTTCCAGTAGTATGTATCAAAGTAAATGTATAATCAGAAAAATTGATTTAACTATACCAGTAACTACCATACTATCTATCAAAAGTAACTATTTGGTCTTGAGCTTTCTGTAACTGTATAAGAAACTACTATAGTATCTATCACAATAACTGTCGGTCTGAAAGTAATGGAAATGAAAACCAACAGCAATGAAGAAAAGAAAGAACAAAACAATAGAGAAAGTGATGTACCACAATTCGCATCCTTTGTCGAAGCAGCAAGAAGCATGCCTTTGTATTTATTTGTGATGAATGTAGCATCAATACAGAGAATTGGTCTGCAAGACTGAAAACCATTCAACCAAGCAGAATACGTAACAAACATACGCTGGAACCTTTGTGTTTCAGATTCGTACTCTACAGCTAGCCTAGAATATGGGTTGCATTCATATGTGCGCTGGCAAAACCATGATAAATTCTGGTAAGACTCAGAGTCAACACCAACCACAGCATCCCTTGCAAGTTCTTTGCCATACCAAGCAGTATGATAGGGAACATCTAAGCCGTAATTTAGCTTTATGTCTTGCAGTATATCAATAGCTTTCTTACTGGGATTCTCACGAACCTTGTCAAGCATCACCTCCCTAATAATCTTGCTGCCCATCATCTTACTATTTTGAAGCCGGATGACACAACGACATCTATGTTCGTTCACCAATTCATTGATCACAAAGAAACCATTATACCTGAATAAAAGGTGCAAAACTCAATCAACATATATACATTTTCATAGTAAATATCCAAGTAACTAATAACTATCCAGTTAACAATTCCTGTAACGTTAACACTGAGAAATATAGAAAGTAACTATCCAAGTAACTACTAACTGCTGAAGAAAAAACAGGTAACTATCAAAGTAACTATCAAAATAAAAGTTTGTCTGAGTTCAAAAATAAGAAATATATAAATAACTATCTAAGTAACTATACTAGTAACTATCATGCTTAAAAAATGAAGCACACAATGCAGCGTGCCGCTGCACCGCAAATATAGAAAGTAACTATCTAAGAAACTACTAACTACTGAAGAAAAAAACAGGTAACTATCAAAGTAACTATCAAAATAAAAGTTTGTCTGAGTTCAAAACTAAGAAATATATAAATAACTATCTAAGTAACTATCATACTTAAAAAATGAAGCACACAATGCAGCGTGCCGCTGCACCGCAAATATAGCAGCACGCTGATATCAACTATACAAAATTAAATTTAACAAATACAAATTACGTGCAACGGCTAGTGAAAATGTACCTGCATAAAGATGCCTTCACACACCAATTACAACCTTCAGAATGTTTTTTCTTGCAGAAAGCAACAATGCGTTCAGGCTTATTTCTATCAAAAAAATACTCAAAACCAGTCTCCACAGCATACATCCGCAACTTGAGCCTAAACTCTTTTGCCCCACCCTCAAACGTCTGACCCTTAGAGTGAATAAGATCTTTCCATCCTTTAGAAAGATACATTTTTGGGTCCTCACGCCTATAACATCCCAAAAATTCATTCTCTTCCACCAAAACACTACTCTCCTCACTAATAGTATTACTAACTGCACTTTCGGAAACAGAAGCAATGGGATCGACACAATGAACATCCACATCAACAAAATCAGATTGATATCGTCCCAAAACTTTAAACATCATGCGCATATCAACCTCATTTTCCAGAAAGTAAACAGTAGGATCTGGATAAACATTGTACTTAAGTTTGAAAACCAATCTTTCCAAGTCAGGAAAACGATCACGTATCTGATGACAAAAATCAACAAAACTACAATTATGAACAAACGAAAGTGCTGCTCCTTCACCAGAATACATGAGCTTAGCAGTATAAAAATTGTCCATTGCACCTACAGGAAAAATCATAACAACATCAATAATTATAAATACTATCAGAGGGAATCATAATTATATCTGTTACTATCTTACTAACCATTATAGTATCTATCATCGAAGTAACTATCTTACTAACTATTGTACTAACTATCATTTTAGTAATTATCTTACTAACTATCGTACTAACTATCTTACTAACTATGAAAAATAAAAGATGCAACAACTATCAGCCTACTAACTAGCTTACTAACTATCGTAGAAGCTGAAATAATAACTATGAAATTGGTAACTATCTTACTAACTATTAAATGGTTGGAACTATCTTACTAACTATCTTACTAACTACGAAAAATAAAAAAATGCAGCAACTATCAGCCTAGTAACTAGCTTACTAACTATCGTAGAAACTGAAATAATAACCATGAAATTGGTAACTATCGTACTAACTATCATCTTGGTAAATATCTCACTATCAGTAACTACCTAACTAACTATCAAAAAAATGCAGAACGGAAAAACATGATGAGGAAGTTTTCAGAGCAGTATGAAGAACTTTTCGGAGTAGTATGAGGAAGTTTTCGGAGCAGTATGAGTAAATTTTCGAAGCAGTAACAGTATGACAAATAACAGACGCAAAGGAAAAAACGAAAATGGCAGAATGAGCAAATCTAAACAGCTGCAAAACATTAACATACCTCATTCAGAGACAAATCGCAATCGTAACGCAAATATTCAGAGACAAATCTGAATCGCAAATTGAGCAATTAAACAGTTGAATTGCAGATCGCCGGAAGAAAACGAATTACAAAATCGGCGGCAAAAAAGGAATTGCAGATCGGAGGCAATGAGGAATTGAAGATCAGAGGCAATGAGGAATTGAAGATCAGAGGGAGAGAGAAAGAGAGAGAGAGAGGCGGCAGTGAGAAGAAGAAAACGAAAACAGAGATGAAAGAGAAAACGTAACAGAACGGGATAAAATTCAATGCTTAAGGGTAAAATCGTCCGTTAGAAAATCAAAAACAGCCCTTTTTTCTAATTTAGTAAAATTGAAAAGAGGTTTTTGTGATAAAAGTATTAAAAACCTGTCCTTTTTTATGAAGTGAAAAACAGGGGGCTTTTTTTCTAATTTACAAAGCTAGATGGTCCTTTTCTCTAAAATAGTGTTATATAAATTGTATACATTTTTATATATTTGTTATATAAATTGTTATATAATATTTGTTAATATTAATTATATAAATTGTATAAATTTTTATATATTTGTTAATAAATTAATTATATATTTGTTATATATTTGTTAATTATATAAATTTGTAAATATATTTGTTAATAAATCGAGGCAGGTAATTAATTATATAAATTGTTATATATTTGTTAATATATACACATATTTGTATATATATATATATTAATGTATATTTTAATTGATATATATAAATTGTTAAATTAAATATATATATATATATATATATATATATATATATATAAATTGGTAGCCTAATTATATATATAAATGGTTATATTTATGTTAATATATAAATGGTTATTTGTATGTATATATATATATGTTAATGATGAAATACAGTTATATTTGTATATAAATGGTTATATTTATGTTAATGGTTAGTATTATTTAAAATTAGTTAAAATTTAAATATTAATTTGTTAGTATGTTTTAAAATATGTTAGTATTATTGGTTATTATATTAATTAGAATTTGTTATTTAATGTAATATAATTTAATATTAATTAATGTATTAATGCCTGAAGCTCCAGATGGCCGATGCACTCAGACAGTTATTCGGAGGCCGTCATTCTTCCAGATCTAGGGATTCTGGAAGTTCTGCCGGTTCCGGAGACTCCGAGAGGACCCTTAGCCAACTTGAGAGGACCACCAGCCATCCGCGGAGGAGTGTGGATTCATCACAGCCGCGGAGGACTGTGGATTCATCCCAGCCGCGGAGGAGTGTGAGTTCTCGGCACCAGACCCTTCTCCAGGCGGGGCGGCAGTCGAGCAGTTCACGTCCCCCTCTCGGGCCAGATGCTCCGAGGTCCAGTACGCAGCTATTTCAGGACGAGATAGCTGCAGACGTTCCTGAGGTCCGTATGCCTGAGGTTCATCGGGAGCCGATGACGAGTCCGACGCCGTCTGCTGCTGACTCGACTGAGGGGCCTACTCTCCCAAATCAACTCTACCTCCCGTACAACATTCCTGCAATACCCGAGGTCGACGAGCGTGGTGTGCCCATATGGCCTGATATGCCTCAGTACGTGAGTGTTGCGGAGGCATACCATCAGCAGCCATATGAGAGACCTGAGCTCCTGATTTCGGAGAGGAGAAAAGGAAAGTCGACAGACAGGTCATCGAGTTCAGGTAACATTTAATTTTATTAATTAAATGTTTTATTAAAATTAACGCACTAATATTTAATTTTATTAACCAATCGCCGTTTATGTGATAGGGACAGCCGCTAGCAGTTCAAGGCCGAATACGAGAGGTGTCATATGTTTTGACACGCTCAGGAGAACTGTTGACAGCAGGGGGAGGATCCAGATCAACGAACCCCCTAATCAGGAGGTTCAGGGGAAAAAACGCCGCGATTACGCGGGTTGCGTGGGGGCACTGATTAGGGATAGAGTCCCTATATTGTGGACTTGGTGGGTTGATGTGCCGGAAGAAATTAAGAGGGAGGTTAACAACGCGGCGTCGGTGAGTAATTTAAAAAACTTAATTTCTTTATCGTAATATTTAATAATTTTCGGTATTGTTATAATTGCAAAACTAATAAAATATTATCTTTCAGGTATACTTCGAGATTGCCGAACACAAGCAGGATTGGGCGGACGCGATACAGAACTTGAGGTACGTTGGGAATTTCTCATCTTATAATTTGAAATATTTTATGATGTTAATAATATTTCTAATGCACTTTTTTTTTCCGTAGGTTCAAAGAGTGGAAGAACGAGCTCCGTACCCACTTTGCCGAATACGACAGACATGGTCGTATGGGTACTCCAAGAGAGTTCCTGTTCAGGGAGTACGAGTGGCGTTGGTTGAAGACAGTACACTTCAACAACCCACTTATGCAGGTAAATACTAAACTTAACTATAAATGTTTATTTTGTTAATATTTTAATTATTAGTTTAATTATTTTATAATTATTACACTAATATTTTTTTATGCATTTTTCTAATATTTTATTATTTGTTTGAAGGAACGGTCTCGCATAAACTCTGCGAACCGCCGCCGTAACACAACCCTTCATCATGCTGGTTCTAGGCCGTTTTCACAATATCAGGAGGAGGCGCTTAGAGATCATCCTGATAGCAACCCGTACGTGGAGACGTTCAAGAAGGCTTATCCACAAGCGGCAGAACAGCTCGTAAGTCGTTGATTACGATTTTAAAATTTTAATTATTAATTTTACTTAATTATATATTTGTTAGAATATTAATTATTTTTTTTCCCGTTCAATTAGGAGAGGGTGAACCGGGCCGAAGAAGAAGTGTTGCAGGAAGTAGTTCGGGAGACACAACCGAACATTTCAGAGGCAAATTTGCAAGAAGCCCTGCGCCAGGTCGACAGATCGAATGTTCAAACGGCAGCGAGGATGTTCGACGCAGCCTTCCCAGACCGGTCAAACCAATACTACTGCCGGGGTTTGGGAAGTTCTGGAATAGGGCTCCTGAAGACCACTAAGGGAGCTCAAAAGAAGGGAGGCGGGGACAGCCAACAGATGAGGGGGGAAATGCAGAGATTGGCTGATAGGAGCATAAAATGCGACGTTCTTAATATGTTTTTACCCCCATTTATCCAATGCTTAACCCTTATTATTGTAAGATAGAGTCATAATTTAGTTTAGCGTCATGTTGGTAGAGTTTTGGAGAAAGTGTGCTTAATAATCAGAAAAATGACTAAGTATAGAAATCTGAGCAAAAAAATGAAATTTATGTCTTTTTCGTGATTTTGAGGCTCGTGCTAAACTGATCTATCCTTTTCCAAATTTGTTGAAATTTGGTATGCATATAATTGGGAAGCTAAAGTGTATTGTGTCAAAATTTCAGATCAATCGGAGTTCGGGAAGTCGCCCAAATGAAGGCTGCAACTTGGCAGTTTGAGCAAACCAATCCAGGGACTACCAGGATTTTCCTGGGACTGTGTCCTGACTTCCGGAATTTCTGTGGGACACATCGCTTGGAACCAGAGAACGTGCCATACGCCGTTGGAAATCCCTGTGTGTCTAGTTTCATATGCAACTGGAATCGCAGAAAAAGCTCTCCTAAGTAGAGAGTTATGCCGGTTTGAATGCAAGAAGGTCAGATCTGCCGAGAGGAAGAACCTGCTGCCCGTTTTGAAGGATTTCTATTTTTCTACAACAATTTCGTGTCCAAGGTTGTAAGTGATGAGCTACTGAACATATTGGAGCATTAGAGAGTCATCCTTTCAAGGAAGAAGTCGAAGAACAAAAGAAAAGAAGTTTCCCTGATGCAAGCAGGAAAAGAAGATACAAAGGATGCTTTCCTGGCTCAACTAGGGAAAGCTACGGCTAGCTCTTGGATAAATTGTCCAAATGAGTTATGAGCCTAGTCCATTATTCAGTCCATCAAGCATTGATCCATGAAGAATTTGGCTGAATTAGAAAAGAAAAGAAAAGATTAATTTCGGAATGGAAAAGAAGAAGCAAGCCGAGTTCTACATGGATTTGGCTTACGAATGTGGACTGAATTCCATCCTTTGTGCAAGATTTTTGGCTGAATTAATTCATGGAAAACCTAAAGAGATATTGCTCAATTATTCAGCCATTATCTTGGGAATTTTCGGCAGAAAATAGAGGAAGAAAATCGCAACAAATCTTGATTAATTTCGGGAAAATTCCTGTGCACGTCTCTCAACTTCCACGGACTCTCCCGGACAGCTGACAATGAATTAGAATTCGAGCCTTATATGGATAGAAAGCTACGGTAGTCTAGTTTCCAACCCAACTGGAATCACCTCAATAGCTATTTTCTAGAGAGAGTTATGACGTAATTAATGCACGGAGGTCATTCTGCCGAATTCAGAAAATCAAGGAAACCTAAACCAATTCAGTTTTTGTTTGTGGCTAGCTTCTCTAGGTTACTTCCTCTATAAATACCAAGGCTTTTGCACAGAAAATCATCATCTCTCCCTCCACAAAAGCTGCCGAACCTCTGCCCAAATTAATTCCCCAAATTTTATACCAAGGAGCAAAGCCGAATCCACCACCCTTCCATCAATTCGATCACCATCTCATCAATCCTTGCCGAATCTTAACCAAGGTTGTAATATGGATTGTTTTATTTTGGTTTTTGTTACTTTGTATTTAAACATAACTTTGTCTATGAAGTATGTTTTGGTTTTTGGTTTTAATTTCGGTATTGATAATCATATATGGGATCTTCGGATCTTTGTTATAATTGTTTGGATATTTTATATGTGATTACCGAATTATATATGTGATGTGATTAAATTTGTATTATGGGCAGTAGCTTTAGCATGTTTCTTGATTTCAATTAGGTTTATTTTCTTAATTCGTGGGGAACCGAAGGAGATGTTTAGATGCACTCGAAAGGCCATGAGTGTTATCTAGATGTTGAATTCATATTCCGATCTAATACATGTTGATTCACACGCGTTGTTGGTTTTGACATGTATTAATCTAAGGGTAAGAGTAATTATGGAAATTTACATGTCGATGTGAGATGGGTGACGCCATACTTGCTAACATGTTCCAATTCGACAATATGTGCTTATGTGCTTTTTGTGTTTAATTTACATGCGTTGTGTTATTAAACCGATTAGTACCATGTTTAGGATTGCGCGCGTTTCGGATTCTAAATACTTATGATGTCTTGAATAATTAGGATAAGCTGCGTTGGCCCTAATTAAATTGGAACTTAATTAATCTTGAAATCGTTTTATGTTTGCTGCCCCTATTACTTGTTTTAATTTTGTTGCATGTATAATGAGATTTGTGTTTGGTGATTGTGTGAAAGGTGATGATCAATTGTATATAGTAATCTAGGATTTAATTTTCGTAAACTAGTAAGTAAATAATAATTAAAAATTTCGACAAACCCCCTTATGTGCAACACTTTGTGTGATTGAAAGCCCTTGATTTCGCCGGATAGAACGATCCCTACTTGTCAATACTACACTCGACACAAGAAGGGTATTATTTGTATGAGATTGTTTTGCAGGTACAAATTGTGCACGCATGTGATCCCATCAGTTTTTGGCGCCGTTGCCGGGGAAATTATAATATTTTGATTCATAAAGTGTTGTTTGTAATTATGTATATTGCAGGTTATTTTAATTTTTCAATAGATTTTGGGATATGTATTAATAGGATTTTCGGAAGTGTAATAGTAAATATGACTTATCCGATTTTTGGTTGTTGGTTTTTAGTTTTTATTTTGCTTAATTTCTGATTATGTGATGTATATTGTGATGTTGATACACTTAGATAATTTCTAGGAAGTTGATAGTTTTTGTATATGCTTTGAGTTTATTGTAGTTTCTAAAGTGTAACATGTAGGTGAAGCCTCTTTTGTTGATCATAACCAAAACCCTTCATATGAATGGTGCTTTGTTGAATCCGTTTTTATGTAGATTGGGAAACGCGGGATACTTCCCCCCCACGCATACAAGCGACATTTCGGCAATAGTATTACTTCTATGAGGTTGAGGGCGGTTTTAATCAACACTTGTAGACCGCTAGGACCCGAGTTTATTTTACCAAGTATAGGGCAAGTTATTTTTCATTGATTGGTTCGAGGTTTGTAAAACTGGTTCTCAAGACCCACAGACTGATGTTCATTCTCTGTGAGTGAGTCGATAGGGGACTTGTCCTCCGTGGTTAAAAACTTTGAGACCTGCCTTGTTCCTAAAGAGAGTTTACTCTCCGTGAATTTTAACGACACCGCCTTAGAAAAGTAAAGTATCTTCGACCTAGACAACCGCTTGTGCCGAAGCATCACCTCACTTTAGACGCTAGAAGATAACTTGAGCATATGTGAATCTATTTTTCTTCAAAAGATAAAATTCGTCTTTAATTTTTGAGGTATATCGGAATAAGCATGATACTACCTTGGGCTGCATCAGTCCATTGCACTGTTATCTCCTCTGCTCCACGTACCTCGAATTTTAAAGTTGTGTGAATAAAAGAAATAGACTCTAGGTTCGGCAATCTCATACTATTTTCGACACTCTTGGAAGACTAGGACCGATCCACTGTGTGATACTTGTAAATTTTCGTGAAACTTATACTTGCATAAATTGTGTGGAATATATACTTATAGAGAATTCGTATGATACATTTATAGTTTGAAAATTTTACATTACTGCTAACTTATTTCTAACCTATACTCTAACTTATTTTAACTCATTCTTTCTAACCTATACATATTGATTCTAATGATTCTTGTAGAGTTTAATTGTTAGTTGTAGATCATAAGGAAGAGGTGAAGAATTACATTGTAAACAGTTGATTGGAGCTCTCATTGACTTGGGAAGGACGACAAGTGTTGCAAGAAACGAGTTCCACCACTCTCAACTTTTGTTCATAATTTGCAATTAAATTCTACTTAGCTAATTATTGTATATTTATACACTGACTTCTAACTTTAGCTAATTCACTAACTCACTACTAACTTATTCTTTGAATTCTCATCTCCACTCTTCTAAATTTCTTTATCTTGATGCGATGCAGTTGAAGAGTGGAGTAATCATGCATCGAGTTATGATAACCATTGTAAGGAGGCACGAATTTGGAGTGCGCACTCCAAAAGGCGTCGCCCACAACTTGATTAAGAAGTGAAGAGTCTAGGCTGAGTAGACTATAAACATTAAGCGCTGCATGGGAGGCAACCCATTTCAACCAAAAATTGTGAAGGAGCCGTCTACGAGAGTTTGAAATTCTAAAACCTAAACTCTTTTTGGTTGAATTGTATAAATGTGGAACTTGTGAATTATCAAATGCTTGGAAATTACTACATAATTTTTGTGTACATTGAGGACAATGTAATTTTCTAAGTGTGGGGTAGGGATACATGTTTCACATGTTTGTTTTTGTTTTGAGTCATAAAAAGAAAATAAAATAAAAAATCAGAAAATCAGAAAAAAAAAAAAAAAAAAAATTCGTTGCTTTTTGTTTTAATTTTCGTTGCTTTTTAATTTTTGTTTTCATTTTTTGAGTCTTAGGTGCCCCTAAATAGTCTATGATGATTATATCTTTAATACATAGATGATGGTTTTGCATAATCTTGAAAATAATTGTGAGTTTCATGGACTTTGTGATTGGTATGAACATTTGAGACTTGGACTTAATTGTGTAAGAAGCATGTATGTTGTGTTGATTTTGTTCCATAAAAACCTATGTGAGCTTTGATTGCCAAATACTTTCTTCTTGAGCGATAAAAATGGGCAGAATTTTTCAAAACTTCATCATTCTTTGAACATTCAATAACTATGTGCCGTAGATTTTAATGAACTCTAGAATGCTAGAACTCACTTTTGACGATTTTTGAGACTATTATTCATAACATGCCTTGATTTTGAATATGATTGAGATGATCTTGTTAGGATTACCACCAATGTCAAATAAAGCTTATGCCTAATTTGTGCCCATCGTGGGACTCCTTAGTTTTAACCCCCTTGAGCCGACATTGAGCCATTTATTGCATCACCATGATACACTTTCCTTGAGCTTAGAACAGTTTATCCTAACCATTGTTGTCAAGACTTGGTAAAGTTTAATTGGAATTTGTTATTTGAAGTGATGATTTGAAGTAAGTGTGGGGTGATCCAATCCAAAAGCATGAAAAACCATGATTGCCGAAAATAAAAAGAAAATTCGGACAGAAAATAAAAGAAAAAATTTGTGCCGAAAAAAAAAAATAAATAAAAAGAAAAAGTTTCGGCAAATGAAAAGAAAAATAGAAATGCTTGGATTGAGATCTTGTGGTGAATTTGGAGTTTGTTTTACAATTGAAGGTCTATTATTATCATACTTGACCTTTGTTCATATTCACTATGTTATGGGGAAGAAAAGAATGAAGTTTGGGCCCAACAAGTTGAAACTTGGCCCTTTTGAGTGAAGTCATAAGGAGTATTGAGCTTTGCTAAGTCTTGGTGACATTTTCTCACCACTATTCTAAATGCGAATTCCTTATGCCTAGCCTCACTATTTTCCCATGTAAGATCTCTCATGATTCGAATAATAGGTGAACTTTGTATGTGGAGATTTTTGTCAAGAGTTGAGCATATGGCTTTGGTTCATTGGTGCACATAGTTGTTATATGAAGTTTTTCCTGAAAGATCTATTCACAAAGTGCCTTTATTTGATGAAATATGCAAGTTACTCTTTGTAACTCTTAATCTATTTTCTTGCATATACTTTGAGTGAATATTGCCATATCATGAGTGAAAAGAAGAGAGTATGCCTAGTGAGGAGGATGGAATCAACATAACATGTCATTGCTTATGATTTTCGTTTCTTACTTGTTTATGCTATGATACATGTCTATGACGCTTGGGATTATTGTGCTTACATTGAATGCGTAACTTGAAAGCTATGTGTTTAAAGATCCTGAGACAATCATTTAGGGGCTGTAGTGTTGAGTCTTTTTATTTGTTTTGCTAAGGGACTAGCAAAGGCTAAGTGTGGGGTAGTTGATAGGAGCATAAAATGCGACGTTCTTAATATGTTTTTACCCCCATTTATCCAATGCTTAACCCTTATTATTGTAAGATAGAGTCATAATTTAGTTTAGCGTCATGTTGGTAGAGTTTTGGAGAAAGTGTGCTTAATAATCAGAAAAATGACTAAGTATAGAAATCTGAGCAAAAAAATGAAATTTATGTCTTTTTCGTGATTTTGAGGCTCGTGCTAAACTGATCTATCCTTTTCCAAATTTGTTGAAATTTGGTATGCATATAATTGGGAAGCTAAAGTGTATTGTGTCAAAATTTCAGATCAATCGGAGTTCGGGAAGTCGCCCAAATGAAGGCTGCAACTTGGCAGTTTGAGCAAACCAATCCAGGGACTACCAGGATTTTCCTGGGACTATGTCCTGACTTCCGGAATTTCTGTGGGACACATCGCTTGGAACCAGAGAACGTGCCATACGCCGTTGGAAAGCCCTGTGTGTCTAGTTTCATATGCAACTGGAATCGCAGAAAAAGCTCTCCTAAGTAGAGAGTTATGCCGGTTTGAATGCAAGAAGGTCAGATCTGCCGAGAGGAAGAACCTGCTGCCCGTTTTGAAGGATTTCTATTTTTCTACAACAATTTCGTGTCCAAGGTTGTAAGTGATGAGCTACTGAACATATTGGAGCATTAGAGAGTCATCCTTTCAAGGAAGAAGTCGAAGAACAAAAGAAAAGAAGTTTCCCTGATGCAAGCAGGAAAAGAAGATACAAAGGATGCTTTCCTGGCTCAACTAGGGAAAGCTACGGCTAGCTCTTGGATAAATTGTCCAAATGAGTTATGAGCCTAGTCCATTATTCAGTCCATCAAGCATTGATCCATGAAGAATTTGGCTGAATTAAAAAAGAAAAGAAAAGATTAATTTCGGAATGGAAAAGAAGAAGCAAGCCGAGTTCTACATGGATTTGGCTTACGAATGTGGACTGAATTCCATCCTTTGTGCAAGATTTTTGGCTGAATTAATTCATGGAAAACCTAAAGAGATATTGCTCAATTATTCAGCCATTATCTTGGGAATTTTCGGCAGAAAATAGAGGAAGAAAATCGCAACAAATCTTGATTAATTTCGGGAAAATTCATGTGCACGTCTCTCAACTTCCACGGACTCTCCCGGACAGCTGACAATGAATTAGAATTCGAGCCTTATATGGATAGAAAGCTACGGTAGTCTAGTTTCCAACCCAACTGGAATCACCTCAATAGCTATTTTCTAGAGAGAGTTATGACGTAATTAATGCACGGAGGTCATTCTGCCGAATTCAGAAAATCAAGGAAACCTAAACCAATTCGGTTTTTGTTTGTGGCTAGCTTCTCTAGGTTACTTCCTCTATAAATACCAAGGCTTTTGCACAGAAAATCATCATCTCTCCCTCCACAAAAGCTGCCGAACCTCTGCCCAAATTAATTCCCCAAATTTTATACCAAGGAGCAAAGCCGAATCCACCACCCTTCCATCAATTCGATCACCATCTCATCAATCCTTGCCGAATCTTAACCAAGGTTGTAATATGGATTGTTTTATTTTGGTTTTTGTTACTTTGTATTTAAACATAACTTTGTCTATGAAGTATGTTTTGGTTTTTGGTTTTAATTTCGGTATTGATAATCATATATGGGATCTTCGGATCTTTGTTATAATTGTTTGGATATTTTATATGTGATTACCGAATTATATATGTGATGTGATTAAATTTGTATTATGGGCAGTAGCTTTAGCATGTTTCTTGATTTCAATTAGGTTTATTTTCTTAATTCGTGGGGAACCGAAGGAGATGTTTAGATGCACTCGAAAGGCCATGAGTGTTATCTAGATGTTGAATTCATATTCCGATCTAATACATGTTGATTCACACGCGTTGTTGGTTTTGACATGTATTAATCTAAGGGTAAGAGTAATTATGGAAATTTACATGTCGATGTGAGATGGGTGACGCCATACTTGCTAACATGTTCCAATTCGACAATATGTGCTTATGTGCTTTTTGTGTTTAATTTACATGCGTTGTGTTATTAAACCGATTAGTACCATGTTTAGGATTGCGCGCGTTTCGGATTCTAAATACTTATGATGTCTTGAATAATTAGGATAAGCTGCGTTGGCCCTAATTAAATTGGAACTTAATTAATCTTGAAATCGTTTTATGTTTGCTGCCCCTATTACTTGTTTTAATTTTGTTGCATGTATAATGAGATTTGTGTTTGGTGATTGTGTGAAAGGTGATGATCAATTGTATATAGTAATCTAGGATTTAATTTTCGTAAACTAGTAAGTAAATAATAATTAAAAATTTCGACAAACCCCCTTATGTGCAACACTTTGTGTGATTGAAAGCCCTTGATTTCGCCGGATAGAACGATCCCTACTTGTCAATACTACACTCGACACAAGAAGGGTATTATTTGTATGAGATTGTTTTGCAGGTACAAATTGTGCACGCATGTGATCCCATCAGTTTTTGGCGCCGTTGCCGGGGAAATTATAATATTTTGATTCATAAAGTGTTGTTTGTAATTATGTATATTGCAGGTTATTTTAATTTTTCAATAGATTTTGGGATATGTATTAATAGGATTTTCGGAAGTGTAATAGTAAATATGACTTATCCGATTTTTGGTTGTTGGTTTTTAGTTTTTATTTTGCTTAATTTCTGATTATGTGATGTATATTGTGATGTTGATACACTTAGATAATTTCTAGGAAGTTGATAGTTTTTGTATATGCTTTGAGTTTATTGTAGTTTCTAAAGTGTAACATGTAGGTGAAGCCTCTTTTGTTGATCATAACCAAAACCCTTCATATGAATGGTGCTTTGTTGAATCCGTTTTTATGTAGATTGGGAAACGCGGGATACTTCCCCCCCACGCATACAAGCGACATTTCGGCAATAGTATTACTTCTATGAGGTTGAGGGCGGTTTTAATCAACACTTGTAGACCGCTAGGACCCGAGTTTATTTTACCAAGTATAGGGCAAGTTATTTTTCATTGATTGGTTCGAGGTTTGTAAAACTGGTTCTCAAGACCCACAGACTGATGTTCATTCTCTGTGAGTGAGTCGATAGGGGACTTGTCCTCCGTGGTTAAAAACTTTGAGACCTGCCTTGTTCCTAAAGAGAGTTTACTCTCCGTGAATTTTAACGACACCGCCTTAGAAAAGTAAAGTATCTTCGACCTAGACAACCGCTTGTGCCGAAGCATCACCTCACTTTAGACGCTAGAAGATAACTTGAGCATATGTGAATCTATTTTTCTTCAAAAGATAAAATTCGTCTTTAATTTTTGAGGTATATCGGAATAAGCATGATACTACCTTGGGCTGCATCAGTCCATTGCACTGTTATCTCCTCTGCTCCACGTACCTCGAATTTTAAAGTTGTGTGAATAAAAGAAATAGACTCTAGGTTCGGCAATCTCATACTATTTTCGACACTCTTGGAAGACTAGGACCGATCCACTGTGTGATACTTGTAAATTTTCGTGAAACTTATACTTGCATAAATTGTGTGGAATATATACTTATAGAGAATTCGTATGATACATTTATAGTTTGAAAATTTTACATTACTGCTAACTTATTTCTAACCTATACTCTAACTTATTTTAACTCATTCTTTCTAACCTATACATATTGATTCTAATGATTCTTGTAGAGTTTAATTGTTAGTTGTAGATCATAAGGAAGAGGTGAAGAATTACATTGTAAACAGTTGATTGGAGCTCTCATTGACTTGGGAAGGACGACAAGTGTTGCAAGAAACGAGTTCCACCACTCTCAACTTTTGTTCATAATTTGCAATTAAATTCTACTTAGCTAATTATTGTATATTTATACACTGACTTCTAACTTTAGCTAATTCACTAACTCACTACTAACTTATTCTTTGAATTCTCATCTCCACTCTTCTAAATTTCTTTATCTTGATGCGATGCAGTTGAAGAGTGGAGTAATCATGCATCGAGTTATGATAACCATTGTAAGGAGGCACGAATTTGGAGTGCGCACTCCAAAAGGCGTCGCCCACAACTTGATTAAGAAGTGAAGAGTCTAGGCTGAGTAGACTATAAACATTAAGCGCTGCATGGGAGGCAACCCATTTCAACCAAAAATTGTGAAGGAGCCGTCTATGAGAGTTTGAAATTCTAAAACCTAAACTCTTTTTGGTTGAATTGTATAAATGTGGAACTTGTGAATTATCAAATGCTTGGAAATTACTACATAATTTTTGTGTACATTGAGGACAATGTAATTTTCTAAGTGTGGGGTAGGGATACATGTTTCACATGTTTGTTTTTGTTTTGAGTCATAAAAAGAAAATAAAATAAAAAATCAGAAAATCAGAAAAAAAAAAAAAAAAAAAATTCGTTGCTTTTTGTTTTAATTTTCGTTGCTTTTTAATTTTTGTTTTCATTTTTTGAGTCTTAGGTGCCCCTAAATAGTCTATGATGATTATATCTTTAATACATAGATGATGGTTTTGCATAATCTTGAAAATAATTGTGAGTTTCATGGACTTTGTGATTGGTATGAACATTTGAGACTTGGACTTAATTGTGTAAGAAGCATGTATGTTGTGTTGATTTTGTTCCATAAAAACCTATGTGAGCTTTGATTGCCAAATACTTTCTTCTTGAGCGATAAAAATGGGCAGAATTTTTCAAAACTTCATCATTCTTTGAACATTCAATAACTATGTGCCGTAGATTTTAATGAACTCTAGAATGCTAGAACTCACTTTTGACGATTTTTGAGACTATTATTCATAACATGCCTTGATTTTGAATATGATTGAGATGATCTTGTTAGGATTACCACCAATGTCAAATAAAGCTTATGCCTAATTTGTGCCCATCGTGGGACTCCTTAGTTTTAACCCCCTTGAGCCGACATTGAGCCATTTATTGCATCACCATGATACACTTTCCTTGAGCTTAGAACAGTTTATCCTAACCATTGTTGTCAAGACTTGGTAAAGTTTAATTGGAATTTGTTATTTGAAGTGATGATTTGAAGTAAGTGTGGGGTGATCCAATCCAAAAGCATGAAAAACCATGATTGCCGAAAATAAAAAGAAAATTCGGACAGAAAATAAAAGAAAAAATTTGTGCCGAAAAAAAAAAATAAATAAAAAGAAAAAGTTTCGGCAAATGAAAAGAAAAATAGAAATGCTTGGATTGAGATCTTGTGGTGAATTTGGAGTTTGTTTTACAATTGAAGGTCTATTATTATCATACTTGACCTTTGTTCATATTCACTATGTTATGGGGAAGAAAAGAATGAAGTTTGGGCCCAACAAGTTGAAACTTGGCCCTTTTGAGTGAAGTCATAAGGAGTATTGAGCTTTGCTAAGTCTTGGTGACATTTTCTCACCACTATTCTAAATGCGAATTCCTTATGCCTAGCCTCACTATTTTCCCATGTAAGATCTCTCATGATTCGAATAATAGGTGAACTTTGTATGTGGAGATTTTTGTCAAGAGTTGAGCATATGGCTTTGGTTCATTGGTGCACATAGTTGTTATATGAAGTTTTTCCTGAAAGATCTATTCACAAAGTGCCTTTATTTGATGAAATATGCAAGTTACTCTTTGTAACTCTTAATCTATTTTCTTGCATATACTTTGAGTGAATATTGCCATATCATGAGTGAAAAGAAGAGAGTATGCCTAGTGAGGAGGATGGAATCAACATAACATGTCATTGCTTATGATTTTCGTTTCTTACTTGTTTATGCTATGATACATGTCTATGACGCTTGGGATTATTGTGCTTACATTGAATGCGTAACTTGAAAGCTATGTGTTTAAAGATCCTGAGACAATCATTTAGGGGCTGTAGTGTTGAGTCTTTTTATTTGTTTTGCTAAGGGACTAGCAAAGGCTAAGTGTGGGGTAGTTGATAGGAGCATAAAATGCGACGTTCTTAATATGTTTTTACCCCCATTTATCCAATGCTTAACCCTTATTATTGTAAGATAGAGTCATAATTTAGTTTAGCGTCATGTTGGTAGAGTTTTGGAGAAAGTGTGCTTAATAATCAGAAAAATGACTAAGTATAGAAATCTGAGCAAAAAAATGAAATTTATGTCTTTTTCGTGATTTTGAGGCTCGTGCTAAACTGATCTATCCTTTTCCAAATTTGTTGAAATTTGGTATGCATATAATTGGGAAGCTAAAGTGTATTGTGTCAAAATTTCAGATCAATCGGAGTTCGGGAAGTCGCCCAAATGAAGGCTGCAACTTGGCAGTTTGAGCAAACCAATCCAGGGACTACCAGGATTTTCCTGGGACTATGTCCTGACTTCCGGAATTTCTGTGGGACACATCGCTTGGAACCAGAGAACGTGCCATACGCCGTTGGAAAGCCCTGTGTGTCTAGTTTCATATGCAACTGGAATCGCAGAAAAAGCTCTCCTAAGTAGAGAGTTATGCCGGTTTGAATGCAAGAAGGTCAGATCTGCCGAGAGGAAGAACCTGCTGCCCGTTTTGAAGGATTTCTATTTTTCTACAACAATTTCGTGTCCAAGGTTGTAAGTGATGAGCTACTGAACATATTGGAGCATTAGAGAGTCATCCTTTCAAGGAAGAAGTCGAAGAACAAAAGAAAAGAAGTTTCCCTGATGCAAGCAGGAAAAGAAGATACAAAGGATGCTTTCCTGGCTCAACTAGGGAAAGCTACGGCTAGCTCTTGGATAAATTGTCCAAATGAGTTATGAGCCTAGTCCATTATTCAGTCCATCAAGCATTGATCCATGAAGAATTTGGCTGAATTAAAAAAGAAAAGAAAAGATTAATTTCGGAATGGAAAAGAAGAAGCAAGCCGAGTTCTACATGGATTTGGCTTACGAATGTGGACTGAATTCCATCCTTTGTGCAAGATTTTTGGCTGAATTAATTCATGGAAAACCTAAAGAGATATTGCTCAATTATTCAGCCATTATCTTGGGAATTTTCGGCAGAAAATAGAGGAAGAAAATCGCAACAAATCTTGATTAATTTCGGGAAAATTCATGTGCACGTCTCTCAACTTCCACGGACTCTCCCGGACAGCTGACAATGAATTAGAATTCGAGCCTTATATGGATAGAAAGCTACGGTAGTCTAGTTTCCAACCCAACTGGAATCACCTCAATAGCTATTTTCTAGAGAGAGTTATGACGTAATTAATGCACGGAGGTCATTCTGCCGAATTCAGAAAATCAAGGAAACCTAAACCAATTCGGTTTTTGTTTGTGGCTAGCTTCTCTAGGTTACTTCCTCTATAAATACCAAGGCTTTTGCACAGAAAATCATCATCTCTCCCTCCACAAAAGCTGCCGAACCTCTGCCCAAATTAATTCCCCAAATTTTATACCAAGGAGCAAAGCCGAATCCACCACCCTTCCATCAATTCGATCACCATCTCATCAATCCTTGCCGAATCTTAACCAAGGTTGTAATATGGATTGTTTTATTTTGGTTTTTGTTACTTTGTATTTAAACATAACTTTGTCTATGAAGTATGTTTTGGTTTTTGGTTTTAATTTCGGTATTGATAATCATATATGGGATCTTCGGATCTTTGTTATAATTGTTTGGATATTTTATATGTGATTACCGAATTATATATGTGATGTGATTAAATTTGTATTATGGGCAGTAGCTTTAGCATGTTTCTTGATTTCAATTAGGTTTATTTTCTTAATTCGTGGGGAACCGAAGGAGATGTTTAGATGCACTCGAAAGGCCATGAGTGTTATCTAGATGTTGAATTCATATTCCGATCTAATACATGTTGATTCACACGCGTTGTTGGTTTTGACATGTATTAATCTAAGGGTAAGAGTAATTATGGAAATTTACATGTCGATGTGAGATGGGTGACGCCATACTTGCTAACATGTTCCAATTCGACAATATGTGCTTATGTGCTTTTTGTGTTTAATTTACATGCGTTGTGTTATTAAACCGATTAGTACCATGTTTAGGATTGCGCGCGTTTCGGATTCTAAATACTTATGATGTCTTGAATAATTAGGATAAGCTGCGTTGGCCCTAATTAAATTGGAACTTAATTAATCTTGAAATCGTTTTATGTTTGCTGCCCCTATTACTTGTTTTAATTTTGTTGCATGTATAATGAGATTTGTGTTTGGTGATTGTGTGAAAGGTGATGATCAATTGTATATAGTAATCTAGGATTTAATTTTCGTAAACTAGTAAGTAAATAATAATTAAAAATTTCGACAAACCCCCTTATGTGCAACACTTTGTGTGATTGAAAGCCCTTGATTTCGCCGGATAGAACGATCCCTACTTGTCAATACTACACTCGACACAAGAAGGGTATTATTTGTATGAGATTGTTTTGCAGGTACAAATTGTGCACGCATGTGATCCCATCAGTTTTTGGCGCCGTTGCCGGGGAAATTATAATATTTTGATTCATAAAGTGTTGTTTGTAATTATGTATATTGCAGGTTATTTTAATTTTTCAATAGATTTTGGGATATGTATTAATAGGATTTTCGGAAGTGTAATAGTAAATATGACTTATCCGATTTTTGGTTGTTGGTTTTTAGTTTTTATTTTGCTTAATTTCTGATTATGTGATGTATATTGTGATGTTGATACACTTAGATAATTTCTAGGAAGTTGATAGTTTTTGTATATGCTTTGAGTTTATTGTAGTTTCTAAAGTGTAACATGTAGGTGAAGCCTCTTTTGTTGATCATAACCAAAACCCTTCATATGAATGGTGCTTTGTTGAATCCGTTTTTATGTAGATTGGGAAACGCGGGATACTTCCCCCCCACGCATACAAGCGACATTTCGGCAATAGTATTACTTCTATGAGGTTGAGGGCGGTTTTAATCAACACTTGTAGACCGCTAGGACCCGAGTTTATTTTACCAAGTATAGGGCAAGTTATTTTTCATTGATTGGTTCGAGGTTTGTAAAACTGGTTCTCAAGACCCACAGACTGATGTTCATTCTCTGTGAGTGAGTCGATAGGGGACTTGTCCTCCGTGGTTAAAAACTTTGAGACCTGCCTTGTTCCTAAAGAGAGTTTACTCTCCGTGAATTTTAACGACACCGCCTTAGAAAAGTAAAGTATCTTCGACCTAGACAACCGCTTGTGCCGAAGCATCACCTCACTTTAGACGCTAGAAGATAACTTGAGCATATGTGAATCTATTTTTCTTCAAAAGATAAAATTCGTCTTTAATTTTTGAGGTATATCGGAATAAGCATGATACTACCTTGGGCTGCATC
>OY821758.1:35223975-35345775 GCA_963682095.1 Potentilla sterilis
TTGCCGGGGAAATTATAATATTTTGATTCATAAAGTGTTGTTTGTAATTATGTATATTGCAGGTTATTTTAATTTTTCAAATAGATTTTGGGATATGTATTAATAGGATTTTCGGAAGTGTAATAGTAAATATGACTTATCCGATTTTTGGTGTTGTTGGTTTTTAGTTTTTATTTTGCTTAATTTCTGATTATGTGATGTATATTGTGATGTTGATACACTTAGATAATTTCTAGGAAGTTGATAGTTTTTTGTATATGCTTTGAGTTTATTGTAGTTTCTAAAGTGTAACATGTAGGTGAAGCCTCTTTTGTTGATCATAACCAAAACCCTTCATATGAATGGTGCTTTGTTGAATCCGTTTTTATGTAGATTGGGAAACGCGGGATACTTCCCCCCCACGCATACAAGCGAACATTTCGGCAATAGTATTACTTCTATGAGGTTGAGGGCGGTTTTAATCAACACTTGTAGACCGCTAGGACCCGAGTTTATTTTACCAAGTATAGGGCAAGTTATTTTTCATTGATTGGTTCGAGGTTTGTAAAACTGGTTCTCAAGACCCACAGACTGATGTTCATTCTCTGTGAGTGAGTCGATAGGGGACTTGTCCTCCGTGGTTAAAAACTTTGAGACCTGCCTTGTTCCTAAAGAGAGTTTACTCTCCGTGAATTTTAACGACACCGCCTTAGAAAAGTAAAGTATCTTCGACCTAGACAACCGCTTGTGCCGAAGCATCACCTCACTTTAGACGCTAGAAGATAACTTGAGCATATGTGAATCTATTTTTCTTCAAAAGATAAAATTCGTCTTTAATTTTTGAGGTATATCGGAATAAGCATGATACTACCTTGGGCTGCATCAGTCCATTGCACTGTTATCTCCTCTGCTCCACGTACCTCGAATTTTAAAGTTGTGTGAATAAAAGAAATAGACTCTAGGTTCGGCAATCTCATACTATTTTCGACACTCTTGGAAGACTAGGACCGATCCACTGTGTGATACTTGTAAATTTTCGTGAAACTTATACTTGCATAAATTGTGTGGAATATATACTTATAGAGAATTCGTATGATACATTTATAGTTTGAAAATTTTACATTACTGCTAACTTATTTCTAACCTATACTCTAACTTATTTTAACTCATTCTTTCTAACCTATACATATTGATTCTAATGATTCTTGTAGAGTTTAATTGTTAGTTTGTAGATCATAAGGAAGAGGTGAAGAATTACATTGTAAACAGTTGATTGGAGCTCTCATTGACTTGGGAAGGACGACAAGTGTTGCAAGAAACGAGTTCCACCACTCTCAACTTTTGTTCATAATTTGCAATTAAATTCTACTTAGCTAATTATTGTATATTTATACACTGACTTCTAACTTTAGCTAATTCACTAACTCACTACTAACTTATTCTTTGAATTCTCATCTCCACTCTTCTAAATTTCTTTATCTTGATGCGATGCAGTTGAAGAGTGGAGTAATCATGCATCGAGTTATGATAACCATTGTAAGGAGGCACGAATTTGGAGTGCGCACTCCAAAAGGCGTCGCCCACAACTTGATTAAGAAGTGAAGAGTCTAGGCTGAGTAGACTATAAACATTAAGCGCTGCATGGGAGGCAACCCATTTCAACCAAAAATTGTGAAGGAGCCGTCTACGAGAGTTTGAAATTCTAAAACCTAAACTCTTTTTGGTTGAATTGTATAAATGTGGAACTTGTGAATTATCAAATGCTTGGAAATTACTACATAATTTTTGTGTACATTGAGGACAATGTAATTTTCTAAGTGTGGGGTAGGGATACATGTTTCACATGTTTGTTTTTGTTTTGAGTCATAAAAAGAAAATAAAATAAAAAATCAGAAAATCAGAAAAAAAAAAAAAAAAAAAATTCGTTGCTTTTTGTTTTAATTTTCGTTGCTTTTTAATTTTTGTTTTCATTTTTTGAGTCTTAGGTGCCCCTAAATAGTCTATGATGATTATATCTTTAATACATAGATGATGGTTTTGCATAATCTTGAAAATAATTGTGAGTTTCATGGACTTTGTGATTGGTATGAACATTTGAGACTTGGACTTAATTGTGTAAGAAGCATGTATGTTGTGTTGATTTTGTTCCATAAAAACCTATGTGAGCTTTGATTGCCAAATACTTTCTTCTTGAGCGATAAAAATGGGCAGAATTTTTCAAAACTTCATCATTCTTTGAACATTCAATAACTATGTGCCGTAGATTTTAATGAACTCTAGAATGCTAGAACTCACTTTTGACGATTTTTGAGACTATTATTCATAACATGCCTTGATTTTGAATATGATTGAGATGATCTTGTTAGGATTACCACCAATGTCAAATAAAGCTTATGCCTAATTTGTGCCCATCGTGGGACTCCTTAGTTTTAACCCCCTTGAGCCGACATTGAGCCATTTATTGCATCACCATGATACACTTTCCTTGAGCTTAGAACAGTTTATCCTAACCATTGTTGTCAAGACTTGGTAAAGTTTAATTGGAATTTGTTATTTGAAGTGATGATTTGAAGTAAGTGTGGGGTGATCCAATCCAAAAGCATGAAAAACCATGATTGCCGAAAATAAAAAGAAAATTCGGACAGAAAATAAAAGAAAAAATTTGTGCCGAAAAAAAAAAATAAATAAAAAGAAAAAGTTTCGGCAAATGAAAAGAAAAATAGAAATGCTTGGATTGAGATCTTGTGGTGAATTTGGAGTTTGTTTTACAATTGAAGGTCTATTATTATCATACTTGACCTTTGTTCATATTCACTATGTTATGGGGAAGAAAAGAATGAAGTTTGGGCCCAACAAGTTGAAACTTGGCCCTTTTGAGTGAAGTCATAAGGAGTATTGAGCTTTGCTAAGTCTTGGTGACATTTTCTCACCACTATTCTAAATGCGAATTCCTTATGCCTAGCCTCACTATTTTCCCATGTAAGATCTCTCATGATTCGAATAATAGGTGAACTTTGTATGTGGAGATTTTTGTCAAGAGTTGAGCATATGGCTTTGGTTCATTGGTGCACATAGTTGTTATATGAAGTTTTTCCTGAAAGATCTATTCACAAAGTGCCTTTATTTGATGAAATATGCAAGTTACTCTTTGTAACTCTTAATCTATTTTCTTGCATATACTTTGAGTGAATATTGCCATATCATGAGTGAAAAGAAGAGAGTATGCCTAGTGAGGAGGATGGAATCAACATAACATGTCATTGCTTATGATTTTCGTTTCTTACTTGTTTATGCTATGATACATGTCTATGACGCTTGGGATTATTGTGCTTACATTGAATGCGTAACTTGAAAGCTATGTGTTTAAAGATCCTGAGACAATCATTTAGGGGCTGTAGTGTTGAGTCTTTTTATTTGTTTTGCTAAGGGACTAGCAAAGGCTAAGTGTGGGGTAGTTGATAGGAGCATAAAATGCGACGTTCTTAATATGTTTTTACCCCCATTTATCCAATGCTTAACCCTTATTATTGTAAGATAGAGTCATAATTTAGTTTAGCGTCATGTTGGTAGAGTTTTGGAGAAAGTGTGCTTAATAATCAGAAAAATGACTAAGTATAGAAATCTGAGCAAAAAAATGAAATTTATGTCTTTTTCGTGATTTTGAGGCTCGTGCTAAACTGATCTATCCTTTTCCAAATTTGTTGAAATTTGGTATGCATATAATTGGGAAGCTAAAGTGTATTGTGTCAAAATTTCAGATCAATCGGAGTTCGGGAAGTCGCCCAAATGAAGGCTGCAACTTGGCAGTTTGAGCAAACCAATCCAGGGACTACCAGGATTTTCCTGGGACTATGTCCTGACTTCCGGAATTTCTGTGGGACACATCGCTTGGAACCAGAGAACGTGCCATACGCCGTTGGAAAGCCCTGTGTGTCTAGTTTCATATGCAACTGGAATCGCAGAAAAAGCTCTCCTAAGTAGAGAGTTATGCCGGTTTGAATGCAAGAAGGTCAGATCTGCCGAGAGGAAGAACCTGCTGCCCGTTTTGAAGGATTTCTATTTTTCTACAACAATTTCGTGTCCAAGGTTGTAAGTGATGAGCTACTGAACATATTGGAGCATTAGAGAGTCATCCTTTCAAGGAAGAAGTCGAAGAACAAAAGAAAAGAAGTTTCCCTGATGCAAGCAGGAAAAGAAGATACAAAGGATGCTTTCCTGGCTCAACTAGGGAAAGCTACGGCTAGCTCTTGGATAAATTGTCCAAATGAGTTATGAGCCTAGTCCATTATTCAGTCCATCAAGCATTGATCCATGAAGAATTTGGCTGAATTAAAAAAGAAAAGAAAAGATTAATTTCGGAATGGAAAAGAAGAAGCAAGCCGAGTTCTACATGGATTTGGCTTACGAATGTGGACTGAATTCCATCCTTTGTGCAAGATTTTTGGCTGAATTAATTCATGGAAAACCTAAAGAGATATTGCTCAATTATTCAGCCATTATCTTGGGAATTTTCGGCAGAAAATAGAGGAAGAAAATCGCAACAAATCTTGATTAATTTCGGGAAAATTCATGTGCACGTCTCTCAACTTCCACGGACTCTCCCGGACAGCTGACAATGAATTAGAATTCGAGCCTTATATGGATAGAAAGCTACGGTAGTCTAGTTTCCAACCCAACTGGAATCACCTCAATAGCTATTTTCTAGAGAGAGTTATGACGTAATTAATGCACGGAGGTCATTCTGCCGAATTCAGAAAATCAAGGAAACCTAAACCAATTCGGTTTTTGTTTGTGGCTAGCTTCTCTAGGTTACTTCCTCTATAAATACCAAGGCTTTTGCACAGAAAATCATCATCTCTCCCTCCACAAAAGCTGCCGAACCTCTGCCCAAATTAATTCCCCAAATTTTATACCAAGGAGCAAAGCCGAATCCACCACCCTTCCATCAATTCGATCACCATCTCATCAATCCTTGCCGAATCTTAACCAAGGTTGTAATATGGATTGTTTTATTTTGGTTTTTGTTACTTTGTATTTAAACATAACTTTGTCTATGAAGTATGTTTTGGTTTTTGGTTTTAATTTCGGTATTGATAATCATATATGGGATCTTCGGATCTTTGTTATAATTGTTTGGATATTTTATATGTGATTACCGAATTATATATGTGATGTGATTAAATTTGTATTATGGGCAGTAGCTTTAGCATGTTTCTTGATTTCAATTAGGTTTATTTTCTTAATTCGTGGGGAACCGAAGGAGATGTTTAGATGCACTCGAAAGGCCATGAGTGTTATCTAGATGTTGAATTCATATTCCGATCTAATACATGTTGATTCACACGCGTTGTTGGTTTTGACATGTATTAATCTAAGGGTAAGAGTAATTATGGAAATTTACATGTCGATGTGAGATGGGTGACGCCATACTTGCTAACATGTTCCAATTCGACAATATGTGCTTATGTGCTTTTTGTGTTTAATTTACATGCGTTGTGTTATTAAACCGATTAGTACCATGTTTAGGATTGCGCGCGTTTCGGATTCTAAATACTTATGATGTCTTGAATAATTAGGATAAGCTGCGTTGGCCCTAATTAAATTGGAACTTAATTAATCTTGAAATCGTTTTATGTTTGCTGCCCCTATTACTTGTTTTAATTTTGTTGCATGTATAATGAGATTTGTGTTTGGTGATTGTGTGAAAGGTGATGATCAATTGTATATAGTAATCTAGGATTTAATTTTCGTAAACTAGTAAGTAAATAATAATTAAAAATTTCGACAAACCCCCTTATGTGCAACACTTTGTGTGATTGAAAGCCCTTGATTTCGCCGGATAGAACGATCCCTACTTGTCAATACTACACTCGACACAAGAAGGGTATTATTTGTATGAGATTGTTTTGCAGGTACAAATTGTGCACGCATGTGATCCCATCAGTTTTTGGCGCCGTTGCCGGGGAAATTATAATATTTTGATTCATAAAGTGTTGTTTGTAATTATGTATATTGCAGGTTATTTTAATTTTTCAATAGATTTTGGGATATGTATTAATAGGATTTTCGGAAGTGTAATAGTAAATATGACTTATCCGATTTTTGGTTGTTGGTTTTTAGTTTTTATTTTGCTTAATTTCTGATTATGTGATGTATATTGTGATGTTGATACACTTAGATAATTTCTAGGAAGTTGATAGTTTTTGTATATGCTTTGAGTTTATTGTAGTTTCTAAAGTGTAACATGTAGGTGAAGCCTCTTTTGTTGATCATAACCAAAACCCTTCATATGAATGGTGCTTTGTTGAATCCGTTTTTATGTAGATTGGGAAACGCGGGATACTTCCCCCCCACGCATACAAGCGACATTTCGGCAATAGTATTACTTCTATGAGGTTGAGGGCGGTTTTAATCAACACTTGTAGACCGCTAGGACCCGAGTTTATTTTACCAAGTATAGGGCAAGTTATTTTTCATTGATTGGTTCGAGGTTTGTAAAACTGGTTCTCAAGACCCACAGACTGATGTTCATTCTCTGTGAGTGAGTCGATAGGGGACTTGTCCTCCGTGGTTAAAAACTTTGAGACCTGCCTTGTTCCTAAAGAGAGTTTACTCTCCGTGAATTTTAACGACACCGCCTTAGAAAAGTAAAGTATCTTCGACCTAGACAACCGCTTGTGCCGAAGCATCACCTCACTTTAGACGCTAGAAGATAACTTGAGCATATGTGAATCTATTTTTCTTCAAAAGATAAAATTCGTCTTTAATTTTTGAGGTATATCGGAATAAGCATGATACTACCTTGGGCTGCATCAGTCCATTGCACTGTTATCTCCTCTGCTCCACGTACCTCGAATTTTAAAGTTGTGTGAATAAAAGAAATAGACTCTAGGTTCGGCAATCTCATACTATTTTCGACACTCTTGGAAGACTAGGACCGATCCACTGTGTGATACTTGTAAATTTTCGTGAAACTTATACTTGCATAAATTGTGTGGAATATATACTTATAGAGAATTCGTATGATACATTTATAGTTTGAAAATTTTACATTACTGCTAACTTATTTCTAACCTATACTCTAACTTATTTTAACTCATTCTTTCTAACCTATACATATTGATTCTAATGATTCTTGTAGAGTTTAATTGTTAGTTGTAGATCATAAGGAAGAGGTGAAGAATTACATTGTAAACAGTTGATTGGAGCTCTCATTGACTTGGGAAGGACGACAAGTGTTGCAAGAAACGAGTTCCACCACTCTCAACTTTTGTTCATAATTTGCAATTAAATTCTACTTAGCTAATTATTGTATATTTATACACTGACTTCTAACTTTAGCTAATTCACTAACTCACTACTAACTTATTCTTTGAATTCTCATCTCCACTCTTCTAAATTTCTTTATCTTGATGCGATGCAGTTGAAGAGTGGAGTAATCATGCATCGAGTTATGATAACCATTGTAAGGAGGCACGAATTTGGAGTGCGCACTCCAAAAGGCGTCGCCCACAACTTGATTAAGAAGTGAAGAGTCTAGGCTGAGTAGACTATAAACATTAAGCGCTGCATGGGAGGCAACCCATTTCAACCAAAAATTGTGAAGGAGCCGTCTATGAGAGTTTGAAATTCTAAAACCTAAACTCTTTTTGGTTGAATTGTATAAATGTGGAACTTGTGAATTATCAAATGCTTGGAAATTACTACATAATTTTTGTGTACATTGAGGACAATGTAATTTTCTAAGTGTGGGGTAGGGATACATGTTTCACATGTTTGTTTTTGTTTTGAGTCATAAAAAGAAAATAAAATAAAAAATCAGAAAATCAGAAAAAAAAAAAAAAAAAAAATTCGTTGCTTTTTGTTTTAATTTTCGTTGCTTTTTAATTTTTGTTTTCATTTTTTGAGTCTTAGGTGCCCCTAAATAGTCTATGATGATTATATCTTTAATACATAGATGATGGTTTTGCATAATCTTGAAAATAATTGTGAGTTTCATGGACTTTGTGATTGGTATGAACATTTGAGACTTGGACTTAATTGTGTAAGAAGCATGTATGTTGTGTTGATTTTGTTCCATAAAAACCTATGTGAGCTTTGATTGCCAAATACTTTCTTCTTGAGCGATAAAAATGGGCAGAATTTTTCAAAACTTCATCATTCTTTGAACATTCAATAACTATGTGCCGTAGATTTTAATGAACTCTAGAATGCTAGAACTCACTTTTGACGATTTTTGAGACTATTATTCATAACATGCCTTGATTTTGAATATGATTGAGATGATCTTGTTAGGATTACCACCAATGTCAAATAAAGCTTATGCCTAATTTGTGCCCATCGTGGGACTCCTTAGTTTTAACCCCCTTGAGCCGACATTGAGCCATTTATTGCATCACCATGATACACTTTCCTTGAGCTTAGAACAGTTTATCCTAACCATTGTTGTCAAGACTTGGTAAAGTTTAATTGGAATTTGTTATTTGAAGTGATGATTTGAAGTAAGTGTGGGGTGATCCAATCCAAAAGCATGAAAAACCATGATTGCCGAAAATAAAAAGAAAATTCGGACAGAAAATAAAAGAAAAAATTTGTGCCGAAAAAAAAAAATAAATAAAAAGAAAAAGTTTCGGCAAATGAAAAGAAAAATAGAAATGCTTGGATTGAGATCTTGTGGTGAATTTGGAGTTTGTTTTACAATTGAAGGTCTATTATTATCATACTTGACCTTTGTTCATATTCACTATGTTATGGGGAAGAAAAGAATGAAGTTTGGGCCCAACAAGTTGAAACTTGGCCCTTTTGAGTGAAGTCATAAGGAGTATTGAGCTTTGCTAAGTCTTGGTGACATTTTCTCACCACTATTCTAAATGCGAATTCCTTATGCCTAGCCTCACTATTTTCCCATGTAAGATCTCTCATGATTCGAATAATAGGTGAACTTTGTATGTGGAGATTTTTGTCAAGAGTTGAGCATATGGCTTTGGTTCATTGGTGCACATAGTTGTTATATGAAGTTTTTCCTGAAAGATCTATTCACAAAGTGCCTTTATTTGATGAAATATGCAAGTTACTCTTTGTAACTCTTAATCTATTTTCTTGCATATACTTTGAGTGAATATTGCCATATCATGAGTGAAAAGAAGAGAGTATGCCTAGTGAGGAGGATGGAATCAACATAACATGTCATTGCTTATGATTTTCGTTTCTTACTTGTTTATGCTATGATACATGTCTATGACGCTTGGGATTATTGTGCTTACATTGAATGCGTAACTTGAAAGCTATGTGTTTAAAGATCCTGAGACAATCATTTAGGGGCTGTAGTGTTGAGTCTTTTTATTTGTTTTGCTAAGGGACTAGCAAAGGCTAAGTGTGGGGTAGTTGATAGGAGCATAAAATGCGACGTTCTTAATATGTTTTTACCCCCATTTATCCAATGCTTAACCCTTATTATTGTAAGATAGAGTCATAATTTAGTTTAGCGTCATGTTGGTAGAGTTTTGGAGAAAGTGTGCTTAATAATCAGAAAAATGACTAAGTATAGAAATCTGAGCAAAAAAATGAAATTTATGTCTTTTTCGTGATTTTGAGGCTCGTGCTAAACTGATCTATCCTTTTCCAAATTTGTTGAAATTTGGTATGCATATAATTGGGAAGCTAAAGTGTATTGTGTCAAAATTTCAGATCAATCGGAGTTCGGGAAGTCGCCCAAATGAAGGCTGCAACTTGGCAGTTTGAGCAAACCAATCCAGGGACTACCAGGATTTTCCTGGGACTATGTCCTGACTTCCGGAATTTCTGTGGGACACATCGCTTGGAACCAGAGAACGTGCCATACGCCGTTGGAAAGCCCTGTGTGTCTAGTTTCATATGCAACTGGAATCGCAGAAAAAGCTCTCCTAAGTAGAGAGTTATGCCGGTTTGAATGCAAGAAGGTCAGATCTGCCGAGAGGAAGAACCTGCTGCCCGTTTTGAAGGATTTCTATTTTTCTACAACAATTTCGTGTCCAAGGTTGTAAGTGATGAGCTACTGAACATATTGGAGCATTAGAGAGTCATCCTTTCAAGGAAGAAGTCGAAGAACAAAAGAAAAGAAGTTTCCCTGATGCAAGCAGGAAAAGAAGATACAAAGGATGCTTTCCTGGCTCAACTAGGGAAAGCTACGGCTAGCTCTTGGATAAATTGTCCAAATGAGTTATGAGCCTAGTCCATTATTCAGTCCATCAAGCATTGATCCATGAAGAATTTGGCTGAATTAAAAAAGAAAAGAAAAGATTAATTTCGGAATGGAAAAGAAGAAGCAAGCCGAGTTCTACATGGATTTGGCTTACGAATGTGGACTGAATTCCATCCTTTGTGCAAGATTTTTGGCTGAATTAATTCATGGAAAACCTAAAGAGATATTGCTCAATTATTCAGCCATTATCTTGGGAATTTTCGGCAGAAAATAGAGGAAGAAAATCGCAACAAATCTTGATTAATTTCGGGAAAATTCATGTGCACGTCTCTCAACTTCCACGGACTCTCCCGGACAGCTGACAATGAATTAGAATTCGAGCCTTATATGGATAGAAAGCTACGGTAGTCTAGTTTCCAACCCAACTGGAATCACCTCAATAGCTATTTTCTAGAGAGAGTTATGACGTAATTAATGCACGGAGGTCATTCTGCCGAATTCAGAAAATCAAGGAAACCTAAACCAATTCGGTTTTTGTTTGTGGCTAGCTTCTCTAGGTTACTTCCTCTATAAATACCAAGGCTTTTGCACAGAAAATCATCATCTCTCCCTCCACAAAAGCTGCCGAACCTCTGCCCAAATTAATTCCCCAAATTTTATACCAAGGAGCAAAGCCGAATCCACCACCCTTCCATCAATTCGATCACCATCTCATCAATCCTTGCCGAATCTTAACCAAGGTTGTAATATGGATTGTTTTATTTTGGTTTTTGTTACTTTGTATTTAAACATAACTTTGTCTATGAAGTATGTTTTGGTTTTTGGTTTTAATTTCGGTATTGATAATCATATATGGGATCTTCGGATCTTTGTTATAATTGTTTGGATATTTTATATGTGATTACCGAATTATATATGTGATGTGATTAAATTTGTATTATGGGCAGTAGCTTTAGCATGTTTCTTGATTTCAATTAGGTTTATTTTCTTAATTCGTGGGGAACCGAAGGAGATGTTTAGATGCACTCGAAAGGCCATGAGTGTTATCTAGATGTTGAATTCATATTCCGATCTAATACATGTTGATTCACACGCGTTGTTGGTTTTGACATGTATTAATCTAAGGGTAAGAGTAATTATGGAAATTTACATGTCGATGTGAGATGGGTGACGCCATACTTGCTAACATGTTCCAATTCGACAATATGTGCTTATGTGCTTTTTGTGTTTAATTTACATGCGTTGTGTTATTAAACCGATTAGTACCATGTTTAGGATTGCGCGCGTTTCGGATTCTAAATACTTATGATGTCTTGAATAATTAGGATAAGCTGCGTTGGCCCTAATTAAATTGGAACTTAATTAATCTTGAAATCGTTTTATGTTTGCTGCCCCTATTACTTGTTTTAATTTTGTTGCATGTATAATGAGATTTGTGTTTGGTGATTGTGTGAAAGGTGATGATCAATTGTATATAGTAATCTAGGATTTAATTTTCGTAAACTAGTAAGTAAATAATAATTAAAAATTTCGACAAACCCCCTTATGTGCAACACTTTGTGTGATTGAAAGCCCTTGATTTCGCCGGATAGAACGATCCCTACTTGTCAATACTACACTCGACACAAGAAGGGTATTATTTGTATGAGATTGTTTTGCAGGTACAAATTGTGCACGCATGTGATCCCATCAGTTTTTGGCGCCGTTGCCGGGGAAATTATAATATTTTGATTCATAAAGTGTTGTTTGTAATTATGTATATTGCAGGTTATTTTAATTTTTCAATAGATTTTGGGATATGTATTAATAGGATTTTCGGAAGTGTAATAGTAAATATGACTTATCCGATTTTTGGTTGTTGGTTTTTAGTTTTTATTTTGCTTAATTTCTGATTATGTGATGTATATTGTGATGTTGATACACTTAGATAATTTCTAGGAAGTTGATAGTTTTTGTATATGCTTTGAGTTTATTGTAGTTTCTAAAGTGTAACATGTAGGTGAAGCCTCTTTTGTTGATCATAACCAAAACCCTTCATATGAATGGTGCTTTGTTGAATCCGTTTTTATGTAGATTGGGAAACGCGGGATACTTCCCCCCCACGCATACAAGCGACATTTCGGCAATAGTATTACTTCTATGAGGTTGAGGGCGGTTTTAATCAACACTTGTAGACCGCTAGGACCCGAGTTTATTTTACCAAGTATAGGGCAAGTTATTTTTCATTGATTGGTTCGAGGTTTGTAAAACTGGTTCTCAAGACCCACAGACTGATGTTCATTCTCTGTGAGTGAGTCGATAGGGGACTTGTCCTCCGTGGTTAAAAACTTTGAGACCTGCCTTGTTCCTAAAGAGAGTTTACTCTCCGTGAATTTTAACGACACCGCCTTAGAAAAGTAAAGTATCTTCGACCTAGACAACCGCTTGTGCCGAAGCATCACCTCACTTTAGACGCTAGAAGATAACTTGAGCATATGTGAATCTATTTTTCTTCAAAAGATAAAATTCGTCTTTAATTTTTGAGGTATATCGGAATAAGCATGATACTACCTTGGGCTGCATCAGTCCATTGCACTGTTATCTCCTCTGCTCCACGTACCTCGAATTTTAAAGTTGTGTGAATAAAAGAAATAGACTCTAGGTTCGGCAATCTCATACTATTTTCGACACTCTTGGAAGACTAGGACCGATCCACTGTGTGATACTTGTAAATTTTCGTGAAACTTATACTTGCATAAATTGTGTGGAATATATACTTATAGAGAATTCGTATGATACATTTATAGTTTGAAAATTTTACATTACTGCTAACTTATTTCTAACCTATACTCTAACTTATTTTAACTCATTCTTTCTAACCTATACATATTGATTCTAATGATTCTTGTAGAGTTTAATTGTTAGTTGTAGATCATAAGGAAGAGGTGAAGAATTACATTGTAAACAGTTGATTGGAGCTCTCATTGACTTGGGAAGGACGACAAGTGTTGCAAGAAACGAGTTCCACCACTCTCAACTTTTGTTCATAATTTGCAATTAAATTCTACTTAGCTAATTATTGTATATTTATACACTGACTTCTAACTTTAGCTAATTCACTAACTCACTACTAACTTATTCTTTGAATTCTCATCTCCACTCTTCTAAATTTCTTTATCTTGATGCGATGCAGTTGAAGAGTGGAGTAATCATGCATCGAGTTATGATAACCATTGTAAGGAGGCACGAATTTGGAGTGCGCACTCCAAAAGGCGTCGCCCACAACTTGATTAAGAAGTGAAGAGTCTAGGCTGAGTAGACTATAAACATTAAGCGCTGCATGGGAGGCAACCCATTTCAACCAAAAATTGTGAAGGAGCCGTCTATGAGAGTTTGAAATTCTAAAACCTAAACTCTTTTTGGTTGAATTGTATAAATGTGGAACTTGTGAATTATCAAATGCTTGGAAATTACTACATAATTTTTGTGTACATTGAGGACAATGTAATTTTCTAAGTGTGGGGTAGGGATACATGTTTCACATGTTTGTTTTTGTTTTGAGTCATAAAAAGAAAATAAAATAAAAAATCAGAAAATCAGAAAAAAAAAAAAAAAAAAAATTCGTTGCTTTTTGTTTTAATTTTCGTTGCTTTTTAATTTTTGTTTTCATTTTTTGAGTCTTAGGTGCCCCTAAATAGTCTATGATGATTATATCTTTAATACATAGATGATGGTTTTGCATAATCTTGAAAATAATTGTGAGTTTCATGGACTTTGTGATTGGTATGAACATTTGAGACTTGGACTTAATTGTGTAAGAAGCATGTATGTTGTGTTGATTTTGTTCCATAAAAACCTATGTGAGCTTTGATTGCCAAATACTTTCTTCTTGAGCGATAAAAATGGGCAGAATTTTTCAAAACTTCATCATTCTTTGAACATTCAATAACTATGTGCCGTAGATTTTAATGAACTCTAGAATGCTAGAACTCACTTTTGACGATTTTTGAGACTATTATTCATAACATGCCTTGATTTTGAATATGATTGAGATGATCTTGTTAGGATTACCACCAATGTCAAATAAAGCTTATGCCTAATTTGTGCCCATCGTGGGACTCCTTAGTTTTAACCCCCTTGAGCCGACATTGAGCCATTTATTGCATCACCATGATACACTTTCCTTGAGCTTAGAACAGTTTATCCTAACCATTGTTGTCAAGACTTGGTAAAGTTTAATTGGAATTTGTTATTTGAAGTGATGATTTGAAGTAAGTGTGGGGTGATCCAATCCAAAAGCATGAAAAACCATGATTGCCGAAAATAAAAAGAAAATTCGGACAGAAAATAAAAGAAAAAATTTGTGCCGAAAAAAAAAAATAAATAAAAAGAAAAAGTTTCGGCAAATGAAAAGAAAAATAGAAATGCTTGGATTGAGATCTTGTGGTGAATTTGGAGTTTGTTTTACAATTGAAGGTCTATTATTATCATACTTGACCTTTGTTCATATTCACTATGTTATGGGGAAGAAAAGAATGAAGTTTGGGCCCAACAAGTTGAAACTTGGCCCTTTTGAGTGAAGTCATAAGGAGTATTGAGCTTTGCTAAGTCTTGGTGACATTTTCTCACCACTATTCTAAATGCGAATTCCTTATGCCTAGCCTCACTATTTTCCCATGTAAGATCTCTCATGATTCGAATAATAGGTGAACTTTGTATGTGGAGATTTTTGTCAAGAGTTGAGCATATGGCTTTGGTTCATTGGTGCACATAGTTGTTATATGAAGTTTTTCCTGAAAGATCTATTCACAAAGTGCCTTTATTTGATGAAATATGCAAGTTACTCTTTGTAACTCTTAATCTATTTTCTTGCATATACTTTGAGTGAATATTGCCATATCATGAGTGAAAAGAAGAGAGTATGCCTAGTGAGGAGGATGGAATCAACATAACATGTCATTGCTTATGATTTTCGTTTCTTACTTGTTTATGCTATGATACATGTCTATGACGCTTGGGATTATTGTGCTTACATTGAATGCGTAACTTGAAAGCTATGTGTTTAAAGATCCTGAGACAATCATTTAGGGGCTGTAGTGTTGAGTCTTTTTATTTGTTTTGCTAAGGGACTAGCAAAGGCTAAGTGTGGGGTAGTTGATAGGAGCATAAAATGCGACGTTCTTAATATGTTTTTACCCCCATTTATCCAATGCTTAACCCTTATTATTGTAAGATAGAGTCATAATTTAGTTTAGCGTCATGTTGGTAGAGTTTTGGAGAAAGTGTGCTTAATAATCAGAAAAATGACTAAGTATAGAAATCTGAGCAAAAAAATGAAATTTATGTCTTTTTCGTGATTTTGAGGCTCGTGCTAAACTGATCTATCCTTTTCCAAATTTGTTGAAATTTGGTATGCATATAATTGGGAAGCTAAAGTGTATTGTGTCAAAATTTCAGATCAATCGGAGTTCGGGAAGTCGCCCAAATGAAGGCTGCAACTTGGCAGTTTGAGCAAACCAATCCAGGGACTACCAGGATTTTCCTGGGACTATGTCCTGACTTCCGGAATTTCTGTGGGACACATCGCTTGGAACCAGAGAACGTGCCATACGCCGTTGGAAAGCCCTGTGTGTCTAGTTTCATATGCAACTGGAATCGCAGAAAAAGCTCTCCTAAGTAGAGAGTTATGCCGGTTTGAATGCAAGAAGGTCAGATCTGCCGAGAGGAAGAACCTGCTGCCCGTTTTGAAGGATTTCTATTTTTCTACAACAATTTCGTGTCCAAGGTTGTAAGTGATGAGCTACTGAACATATTGGAGCATTAGAGAGTCATCCTTTCAAGGAAGAAGTCGAAGAACAAAAGAAAAGAAGTTTCCCTGATGCAAGCAGGAAAAGAAGATACAAAGGATGCTTTCCTGGCTCAACTAGGGAAAGCTACGGCTAGCTCTTGGATAAATTGTCCAAATGAGTTATGAGCCTAGTCCATTATTCAGTCCATCAAGCATTGATCCATGAAGAATTTGGCTGAATTAAAAAAGAAAAGAAAAGATTAATTTCGGAATGGAAAAGAAGAAGCAAGCCGAGTTCTACATGGATTTGGCTTACGAATGTGGACTGAATTCCATCCTTTGTGCAAGATTTTTGGCTGAATTAATTCATGGAAAACCTAAAGAGATATTGCTCAATTATTCAGCCATTATCTTGGGAATTTTCGGCAGAAAATAGAGGAAGAAAATCGCAACAAATCTTGATTAATTTCGGGAAAATTCATGTGCACGTCTCTCAACTTCCACGGACTCTCCCGGACAGCTGACAATGAATTAGAATTCGAGCCTTATATGGATAGAAAGCTACGGTAGTCTAGTTTCCAACCCAACTGGAATCACCTCAATAGCTATTTTCTAGAGAGAGTTATGACGTAATTAATGCACGGAGGTCATTCTGCCGAATTCAGAAAATCAAGGAAACCTAAACCAATTCGGTTTTTGTTTGTGGCTAGCTTCTCTAGGTTACTTCCTCTATAAATACCAAGGCTTTTGCACAGAAAATCATCATCTCTCCCTCCACAAAAGCTGCCGAACCTCTGCCCAAATTAATTCCCCAAATTTTATACCAAGGAGCAAAGCCGAATCCACCACCCTTCCATCAATTCGATCACCATCTCATCAATCCTTGCCGAATCTTAACCAAGGTTGTAATATGGATTGTTTTATTTTGGTTTTTGTTACTTTGTATTTAAACATAACTTTGTCTATGAAGTATGTTTTGGTTTTTGGTTTTAATTTCGGTATTGATAATCATATATGGGATCTTCGGATCTTTGTTATAATTGTTTGGATATTTTATATGTGATTACCGAATTATATATGTGATGTGATTAAATTTGTATTATGGGCAGTAGCTTTAGCATGTTTCTTGATTTCAATTAGGTTTATTTTCTTAATTCGTGGGGAACCGAAGGAGATGTTTAGATGCACTCGAAAGGCCATGAGTGTTATCTAGATGTTGAATTCATATTCCGATCTAATACATGTTGATTCACACGCGTTGTTGGTTTTGACATGTATTAATCTAAGGGTAAGAGTAATTATGGAAATTTACATGTCGATGTGAGATGGGTGACGCCATACTTGCTAACATGTTCCAATTCGACAATATGTGCTTATGTGCTTTTTGTGTTTAATTTACATGCGTTGTGTTATTAAACCGATTAGTACCATGTTTAGGATTGCGCGCGTTTCGGATTCTAAATACTTATGATGTCTTGAATAATTAGGATAAGCTGCGTTGGCCCTAATTAAATTGGAACTTAATTAATCTTGAAATCGTTTTATGTTTGCTGCCCCTATTACTTGTTTTAATTTTGTTGCATGTATAATGAGATTTGTGTTTGGTGATTGTGTGAAAGGTGATGATCAATTGTATATAGTAATCTAGGATTTAATTTTCGTAAACTAGTAAGTAAATAATAATTAAAAATTTCGACAAACCCCCTTATGTGCAACACTTTGTGTGATTGAAAGCCCTTGATTTCCCCGGATAGAACGATCCCTACTTGTCAATACTACACTCGACACAAGAAGGGTATTATTTGTATGAGATTGTTTTGCAGGTACAAATTGTGCACGCATGTGATCCCATCATTGGCAGAAGAAAATGCAAGATTGGCGGCCGAGTTCCAGAGATCACAGGAGCAACACCGCAGATCACAGGAGCAACAACGCAGAACACAACAGTATCATTTGGATATGTCCAGTTGGCATGCTGAATGCGAGAGAATTCGGTGACACAACTACGCCGGCCAACAAGACTGGTGGTATGCTATGTTCGCGGCACAACAACAAGGCCTTGAACCCCCGCCCCCGTTTCCGCCTTTAGTTGAACCTCCAATGCCTCAACCTCCTGAGTTCGTTCAGCAGGATGACGAGCATGATAGAAAGCAGGATGCTGGGGATGACGTGGTGGATTTTAGTGCTTTAGGTGATGATTATTGATTAGGGTTATATTTTATGTATATTGGAACAAATTAAATAATAAGTCATTTAGACGTATTTCTTGTTGGTGTAAATGCATGGATTGTCATTGTGAATTGCAGGTTGCTTGGAATGGTAATTTAGAAATTAATTTAATTTGTTTTCCCTAAAATGTAAGAATAGCCGACGATATTGGCATTATTTCGTCGGCTATAAGTGCTATAGCCGACGATTTTTACCAGATTTCGTCGGCTATAACCGTTATAGCCGACGAAAATGACATTATTTCGTCGGCTATAATTAATTAATGCCTATTAAAATATTAATATATTCTGACGAAATAACCGACGAAATAGATGAAATCGTCGGCTATATTACAGAACAAATAGCCGACGAATTTCGTCGGCTATAGTTTACGATATCGTCGGCCATGCTCGAGAATAGCCGACGAATTTCGTCGGATATTTTGCCCAGGTTTGGTCGACAAAATGAATTTTCATCGGTAATATCGTCGGCCATACTCGAGAATAGCCGACGATTTTGTTATTTTCGTCGGCCATTAGTTTTACCGACGCCCTTTTACCGGCGAATTATAGCCGACGAAAGTTTGGTCAGTTGAGGCAATAGCCGACGAAAATTCGGCATAGTCGACGACATTTTTTTCGTCGGCTATTTTGTCCGATCTGGTAGTGAAAGTGTCATCGTTTCCCAAATATACGTACTTCACATGATCTGGTAGAGCCTTAAGCTCTAAGTTTGGGGCCTGTTCCATAGATGGTAACAATTTGTTAGTGGAAATTGGAATTGACGTAAACTTATTATACCTTAGGAGAGGTGCTGCCTCTAATGCACGGCTCAAGTTCAAGCCGTGCCTTATTCACACCAATCTCAATAGCTCGTTGCTATTGATCCAAAGTCTCTGATAAAACCTGTGCAAAAGAATCAACCACATCTATAACATAGCATGGTTTCAAATCAGAAACTGGATACCTCATGGCTTCAAATATATTGAAGCTTATCACTTCACCATCAAATTCCATGGTGAGATTTCCTTCAGCAACGTCTATCTTAGTTCTTGTTGTTCTCATAAATGGTCTCCCCAACAATAGTTGAGTGGAATTAAGGGGCGACTCCTCCATATGAAGTACATAGAAATCTGCAGGAAATATCAGATTATTAACCTGCACAAGAACATCCTCAACGTATCCATCATGATACTTGTTAGACCTGTCAGCAAGTTGAATAATAACATTGTCTTTCTTCAACTCTCTTAGACCTAGGGACTTGTAAACATTATAAGGCATCACATTAATTGAAGCCCCTAAATCTAGTAAAACTTTATCAAAAGAAGTTTGTCCAATTTTACAAGGCACAGTAAAGTTGTCTTGATCTTTCATCTTGGGAGGTAGCTTTCTTTGGATGACAGCCGAAACTGTCTCACTCATCTTCACCACTTGCTCCTCACGTTTATGCCTCCTTGTAGTACATAGTTCCTTCAAAAACAAGGCATACTTTGGTATTTGCTTGATGCACTCGAGCAAGGGTATGTTCACCTCCACCTTGTGAAAAATGTCAAGCACTTCCTCATCTGATTTCTCCTTTTTGGATTTAGCAAATTTAGAGGGAAAAGGTAGACACGAAGTTTGGTTAGTTTTAACTAAACCATTAGAGTTAGAATCATTTACCTTTGGTGCCTCCTTTGTTGAGGTAGCAGGATCTTTCTCAAGGTCTCTTTTCTTCATTATTTCGAGATCCTCCTTGCTTACCCTTGGTTCGATCATGTCATTGTCGAGTTCATCGCCTTCGACCTCATCATCATGCACGGCCTCATCATCATGCACGGCCTCACCCTTTTCTCCTAGGGTTCCCTTCTTCTTTGGGACTCTTGGTGTCGGCCGCTCCAACACTCTACCACTCCTTGTGGTTATTGCTTGTGCTTACTCCTTCTTGGGGTTCTTGATCACATTGGAGGGCAACTTCCCTTGCTCATTAAATTGTCTCATGAAATCCACAAGGTGCCCTACTTGATTCTTGAGCTCGGCAACATCCTTGTTAGTATTTGTTTGGCCTATTAACAAAGCTTGAGTAGCGCTTGTGAGGGATTGGATGATGGCATCATAATTTGTGGGAGCTGCCACTTACTGCATAGGTTGGTTCGGCACAAAGGGAGCTTGTGGCCTTGTGAAGGTTACGGCTGCCCTTGGTTGGAATGGTGCACTTTGTTAAGCGTTGGGCTTGAGCACGTTGTCATTATTAGCTCATCTGAAGTTGGGGTGATCACGATACCTTGGGTTGAAGTTATTTGAATAGCCTCCTCCTTGGTACCCCAAAGCATTCACCTCCTCATAGCCCTCATTCACAACCTGTGGACATTGATCTATAGGGTGTCCCTCTGTGCATACTCCACATACTTGAGCTTTATGTTGCTTCATCATTTGTGCCATCATGTTTGAGAGCTTGTCAACCTTCTCTTCCAATGCTGGATTAGCTCTTGTTTCGTGCACTTGCTTTGCTCTAGGTTGAGATCCAAATTGCTTATTCTTTAAGGCTCGTGTCTCCAAAAGTGTAGTAGCTTCCTCATTCGTCTTCTCCAAGAAAGATCCTCCAGCTGCCGAATCAAGAAATTCCTTATCCAAGTCACGCATCCCCTCATAGAAGTATTATAGGAGACCTTGGCGAATACCATGAGCTGGACAAGAAGAGTCAAGCATCTTGAAACGTTCATAGTACTCATAGAATGGCTCATCACTTGCTTGTTTTACCCTAGTAATCTAACTCCTCAGCTGAGTCACTCTAGATGCTGGAAAATACTTGAGTAGAAACTCATTCACCATAGTGTTCCAAGAAACAATACGACCTGATGGTATCGTGAACAACCAATTCCTTGCCTTGTCCTCTAGTGAAAATGGAAAGGCTCTCATCTTTACATGCTGAATATATGCTCCTCTAGGACACATAGTTTCACAAGTGAATTGGAATTGTTGCAAATGTGAGTTCGGCTCCTCTCCTGAAAGACCATGGAATTTCGGCAATTGATGCAAAAATCTACTCTTAAGCTCAGAGTCATCTGATTTGCCGGTTGCAACTGGTGGACAGGTGATGTTGGAAGGTGCCATGCCTTCACCCGTAACGTGTCCATTCTATTCTCTAATCGATCCCATTTGTGGTGGAGGATCGGGTAAGTCGAAATTCAGGATTGTTGGGAACGAACTTGTTAGTAGCTCAAACTCCGGATCTTCGTGAAATAAAGGATTAAGTTCACACGAAGCTTCAGATGGAAATGGTGATGGTGGGGCTACTATGTCACGATCAATGATACGACCCGAATTTCGAACTACCTCGGGACAGTGTTTTCTTTTATTTTTACGTATCGAGAATCGTTCTTACGATTCGAAAGTCCGAAATGTTGACTTTTAAATAAGTCGACCCGACCGAGGATTTTGTTTTTTTATAAGATAGAGGACGTTGAAACGAGTTCGTGGACACGCGGCACGATTTATTTGGAGTTGGTACGAAAAAGTTGTGACGTGGGAACCGAAACTTGTCGATTTTAGACGAGTATAAATAGCCGGGAGAAAATGTCCCGAAAGGGAAATCTCTCATTTTTTTTTTCTTCTCTTTCTCTTTCTCTCTCCTCTCCCCCGATCCGGATCGGCCTCCGGCAGATCTCCGCCGTCCGGCCGAACTGGGCCGGCGCACGAGTCCCATTCGGACCGGCTAGGCCTCCTCGTCTTCTTGGTGGCAGCGGCGTGGCGTGAAACGCCGCCGTGAGACTGTGCGAAGCCGAGCAAGGTTCGACTGTGTCGAACCTCATCCCCCCCCCCCCTCCGGCCACCTCTTGGCCCGATTTTAGGGGGGAAATGGAGACAAGAACGTGTGTAGTAATTCCCCCAAAAGAATCGATCCAAATCGATCCAGGTAAGGAGAATTTAGAATTTGAAAATTTTAGGATTTTTGGATTTCGAATTAGAGTTTGTGATTTAGATGTTTTTGGTGGATTTGGAGGCTAGATTAGTGATTAGAACATTGATTGGAGTCGATTGGGTGTATTTTGAGGTTGATTTGGTTGGTTTTTAGAGGAATTGGAGGTTTGAGATTTTTGCCGCCACGTCGGCCGCCGTCTGCGGCGGCTGAGGCTGTCTTTGGCGGCAGGGGACGGCGGAGACGAGGTCGTGAGGGAGTGGCAATGATGTTGGGTGAATTTGGGTTGAATTGGAGGTGTTTTGACCTCCGGTGGCGGAGCTGGCGGCGGCGGCCGGCGGCGGCGTTGCGGCTTCCGGCGGTTTGAGGAAGAAGATGAACAGTAGCCCGGTAAATGGTAAAAAGTAAAAAGTGAAAAGTAAAACAGTAAATAATAAATAGTAAAAGTAAAAGTTAAACAGTAAATGGTAAATGGTAAATAGTAGTTCTGACTTTGACCATTTACTGTTGACTTCTCAAATTACTGTTTGACTTTGACTTTTACTGTTGACTTACCGTAAAAAGGTTAAAAGTTGATTAAAATGGTTTTATGACGAATTTACTTGGAAAGGAATTGATCGGACACGGTGTGGGTGTCCAGAGTAATTTTGGTTATAGATCGTTTCGGTATTTAAGACGAAATTCTAATACCGGAAATAAAATAGAAGTGGGGATATTTCGGACGAGCGAGGACGTCCGTGGTTTGGGTTTTATATTTGTTTTCTGAGGTTTAGAAATTTACGATTTCGCCCATGTAGCAGGTCGAGAGGGTACTCGACGGAACGAGAGTCGAAACGGCTACCAGCTCGGAAAGACTGTGAGTGGATTTTTATTTTAAATAAATGCATGCATAAATATTTTATTGAAATGAAGTTGATATTAATTAAAAGATTTCTTGAGGTTGATATGAGTTATAGAGATTTGATTATGATAATTGTTTCATTTACTATTTAAAGGAAAATATGGATTTGGAATATATGTTTACTACTATTTTAAATAGTACGAAATTTTACTCAGAAAATGAGATTTTCGAAAATAGTATGAATTGATAAAATCATATTTGAGCATTCTAAATATATTTATAGTAAAAAGACCGGAAATGAGATTTCCGGGGATTTTATGATTTCGTTATTTGTGATTTTCGACATGGGAGATGTCGAAATTATATATATCATTTTTATATTTATTCTGTGACATGTAAGACATGTCGGATGTATATATATTCTTTTGAGGCTACGAGTTATGTGATTATATATATATGAGCCTCGGACGTACGGTCGGGGATCGTACGGAGTGTTATATATAAGGGGAAACGTGTTTTTAGTTCGTTTTCGGATTTTCACCATACGAGGGTCCACGGTATTATTATATTGATGCTAGCTAGCGAGGCCTCATCCCACGCGAGGTGACGACTTGACCATATAGGTCAGATTCACGCTCGGTGGTCGACGTAGGGTGGTATATATTGAGGCGGTGACGTGTCTATGTAGTAGACTTAGACACGGGGGGAGTCAATAGGATTCTCGGACTCGGAGCCTGACGAGGTTCCAGTTATTTATGGTGGGTAGACTTTCCCCTGTTGCATGGCCAATGGGATTTGGTCATGAGGATGTTTTCACTGTGATTGCGGGAATATTTCCTCTGTGAAGCTTTCAGTTTTAATAAATTCCCGCATCAGTCGATCGAGATTTTTATATTATTATATGACGTGATTGAGATTTTCACACGATTATATGATGTGGCTTCGGGAATATTTTATTTATGAGACTTTCAGCTTTTGATAGATTCCCGAAGCAGTGGATTAAGATTTTTATATTTTTATATTATATAGTTTCGGGAACATTTCCTCTTTGAGGCTTTCGGTATTTTACAGATTCCCGAACCAGTGGAATTAAGATTTTTATATGACCAAAGAGATTGATCGAGATGTATTATAAGTTGATTTTCAAATGATTATGATTCTATATATGTATATATATATATAAACAAAGAAGTTTTGTTTATTTGAACATCAGCGAGGCTGAGTTGTTTTAATAGAGTTTTTTTTTTTAAAATGTGGTATGTTACTATTTGATGTTCAAAGTATTTATTTTGAAAGTATAAAGAAAATATTATTCGTATTTGAGATATCAACAAAGCTGATTAATTACTATGATTTTTCTGAAACGTGAACGTTTTATGAAAATGCATGCATCGTGTTTTTTTTTTTTTATTATACAATAGTGGGAAAGTAAAATAATACTTTTTATATACGATATTGTTTTCATCCACTCACTCTAACGTTTTTAAATTACTTTCCACTGGGCCCTTCGTTTTAAAATGCCCAGTGTGCAGACTAGTAGTCGAGGTCAAAGATACTCAGGTCGAGGCATAGTCAGCGTCAGTATTGCTTCCGCTCGGTAGGATCTTTTGATCCTTTATCTTTTGAATTTGTCTCCTTAGTTACTTTCTGTAGAATGCTCTGATAAATTGTAGATATTTTAAAAGTGATGGTTACTTTTGTGTTTATTTGTGGCGGTTATTGTGATTTGGGGAGCAGGTGGCTCCAGGTGTTGAGGATGGATTTGGATTTAGAAGTGTTTTGTGTTTTTGACAGGTGAGGGTTGTCCATTTTAAGAGAGGTCATGCCGATTTTCGGTAAAATCTCTCTTAAGGTGGTCCTCGCAGGATCTGATCCGGGTTTTGGGGTGAAATCTGGTTCGGGTCCTGTTGACAGTAGCCGCAGAGAGGCTACAGCAGACCCGCAGCAAGCGCAACAGGGCCCGGCCCAAGGGTCGGGACCGGATCACCAGCACCCGGCCTCGGGGCCCGGCACTCTATCCTGCCTCCAGGGACCCAGGGGCCGGGGGCGCCAGCCCGCCTAAGAGGGCACCAGAAGGTATAAGCAGAAGGGAACCAGTCCCACATCGAAGAGTAAGGCCAGTCCTTACCCCCAACCACCTATATATGGGCCCCAACTACCTTCTTTATGAGGTAACTTGTCTCTCTCCCTGCTTACATACGTGCCTTAGTTATATACATTCCTACTATACTAACTTAGGCATCGGAGAGGTGAAGGCCGGCCCGCCCGGTATTCCCCTTAGTAAGCAGGATTGCAGGAGATCGAGTTGGATTCATCAAGTATCTACTAGACCCCCGGGTTTAGGCAGAAACAATTGGCGCCGTCTGTGGGAATCGTACAAAAATTGGTGTTGCTCTATCAATCCTTTGGAGAGGTAGCCGCATCCTTCAGTCCGGAAACAATGGAGGGGAGGAAGATAAAAGCCAGCGGGGAAAAACCGAAAACGCGAATTCAGTTCCCCGACCCAGCCCGTAACATAAAGGCTGAGGTCGGTTCGTGGTTCACCCTTTCTTCCGTCAGCGATAGAACTCATGATCACCGGAAACCAGAGAGCACCGACCAGAAGGGTCCGGAAGAAATTAAAAAGATGAAGGCAAAGGTCGAGCGCTTGCGAGCGGAGGGTGATCAAGATCGGCTAAGAGCGGAGTCCCGGTGCAGAGAATTGGAGGCAGTCAACATCGCCCTGGTGGCGGCCCTGGAGCGTGAGGGTCAGCAGAGCACTCCTCGAGCAGCACCGCGATCCGCAGGCAAGGCTAACGGGTTCCCGCATCTAGAGGTAGGACAGGCCACGGGAAGAAGAAAGACCGTGCATATGGACACGCCACTCTTTTCGGAAGCTTTAAAGAACTCCGGTCCCGCCGAGCCCCCGTACCGAACGGGCCAGGCGTCAACCGATCAGGAAAGCACTACCGCTCGAGCGCTCGAGGCGCTCTCCGCCTCGGTAGCAGACATGAAGGGCCGCATGGAGGCCAGCGAGAGAATGGCAGGGCGGCCGCAGGGTGGCGCGCGGTTCAACGAGCGTATTGGACCTTTCCCGCGCCGAATTAGGGAATCGGGAAGATCTGGAAGCCAAAGGCCTCTAAAGTTGACCTATTCCGGGGCGGGTTGTCCGTACCAGCACCTGGACAGCTTCAAGTCACAAGCAGGGGTGAGGGGCTACTCGGACGCCACGTGCTGCAACGTATTTCAAGAAACGCTCTCAGGAGAGGCGTTGAATTGGTTCTACGAGCTACCAATTAATTCAGTCGAAACCTTCGAGCGGTTGGCGGATAAGTTCGTCGGCCGGTTCATTCTAAGAGCTAGGACAGCCCAGGCATCCACAATCCTTTTTGACTGCATGCAAATAGACAACGAGCCCCTACGTGCCTTCGTTAACCGGTGGCAGATTGCTACGGCCGGGGTCAGGAACCTGGACAAGCAGATCGCAGGGATGGCCTTCAAGCAGGGTTTAAGACCCGGGGAACTTTCGTATGACTTGCTAGTACAGGAGCCGCTGGGGTACGACGAGCTGATGACTGTGGCCGTTAGGCATGCTCAGGCAGAGCATGACACGTACGGGGACAAGGCGCCCAAGCGAATAGCGGACGACCTGCAGCCGTCCCATGGGGGCAAAGCCAGATGGCTAGATTGTAGCCGAGCGCCCGCAGCCACTAGGAAAGCAGACCCACGGGAGGAATGGCAACCCCGGCGGAGCGATGGCGACGGTTCCTGGCCAGGAAGAAAACAGCCGTTTGTGCGTTCGGCGCGGCCTCTAGCTGCTACGCCAGCAGAGCGACCATCGCGGGCCTTGGCAATTTTGCCAGCCAGAAAGCCCAAAGATCTAGCCCTTCGGACCGATGACCGTAAGGCCCAGATAGCGGTCGTAATCGACCGGACCCGCCAGAAGGACCCCAACAACGAGCAACCGCGGCCTCGGCAGGTGGGAACTATAAACACCCGAACTCCCGGGGGCATCGAAGTACACGGGAGCATTAACATGATCCACGGCGGGGATCGTATAGATCGACTTACCCGGAGCTCGAAGAAACGGTGCCTAAGATCGGTCCGAGGGAAGGAGGTATACGCCTTCGGCGAAAGAAGCGGCCAGGCCGCTAAAACCGGATGGAGATCGATCACCTTTTACGAGGGGGAAGAGCCGGAGGATTTGATCCAACCGCACAACGACCCCTTCCTCATTACGGTCCAAATAGACCACTGGATGACCAGTCGTATGCTGATTGACACCGGAGCCTCAGTCAACGTAATGTTCCGGGATGCATACAAGGGGTTGCAGAGAGGAAGGAACAAGTTATCCCAGGATAACGAGCCGCTCATAAGCTTCTCCGGTGAGGTCGTCCAGCCCCTGGGATCGGATTACCTACCGATCATCTTCAGCGAGGGAGACAGAACCAGAAAGGAGCATTTGGAGTTCATCATTGTTGACTGCCTATCATCGTACAATGGCATAATCGGTCGGCCAGGGTTATGGAGGCTTAAAACGTTTATTGCCGGCCATATGTTAATGCTGAAGATGCCTTCACCGGCCGGAGTCATTACCATACGCGGGGACCAAAGGATCGCCCGCAAGCATTACACAGAAGCCGTGGCCCACGGGAGGAAGCGGACCGAGGTCTTCACAACCGCTCGGCAGGCACCCGTGCCGGATCTAAACATTGACCCACGTGATGACGTCAAGACAAAAAGAGTCGGGCGGTTCATCGAGAAACTGGAGCCACCTGCGGCCGTGGAACAAACCGAAGCAATCTGCATTTCGGTAGACCACCCGGAGCGAACTGTCGTAATAGGGACGCGGCTCGATCCGGTTGTTAGGCAAGAGCTCATAGCCTTCCTCCAGGACAACAGTTCGGTCTTCGCATGGTCCTATGAGGACATGCCGGGCATATCCCCGGAGATAGCCGTGCATGAGCTAAATTTATTGCCCAACGTTCCCCTGGTAAGGCAGAAGAGGAGATCTTTTAGTCCCGCAAAGTATGAGGCAATCAGAGCGGAGGTACAGAAATTGAGGAGTATAGGGTTCATCTGGGAAGCCCAGTACCCCCGCTGGCTCGCAAACGTAGTTATGGTACCAAAAAAGGGAACCGGCCAATGGCGTATGTGCGTGAACTTCACTAACCTGAACCGGGCGTGTCCAAAGGACAGCTTCCCGCTCCCCCGGATAGACCAGCTTATAGATTCCACGTCTGGTTTTAAGATGCTCAGTTTCATGGACGCTTACGCCGGATACAATCAGATTAGGATGCACCCGGATGATGAAGAGCACACATCATTCACAACCGACCGAGGTACCTACTGTTATAAGAGGATGCCGTACGGTCTGAAGAATGCCGGGGCCACCTACCAGCGAACGGTCAACCAAATGCTGGAGCAAGAAATGGGTAAAACCGTAGAGGTTTATGTGGATGACATGCTGGTCAAGAGCTTGACTGCAGGGGCCCACGTCCAGGATTTGGCCGTAGTCGTCGGCAAGATGCTCAAATTCGGAATGCGCTTAAACCCAAAGAAATGTATTTTCGGAATTTCAGAGGGCCTATTCCTAGGCCACATCATCAGCCAGCGAGGGATAGAGGCCAACCCGCTGAAGGTCCAGGTGATTTTAGATATGGAAACGCCAGAGGAGAGAAACCAGGTCCAGATGTTGACCGGCCGGTTAGCCGCCCTCACCAGATTCATCTCCCGCCTAACCGACAAATGCACCCCGTTCTTCAAATTGCTCAAGGCACAGCAGACCAGGAAAATCCACTGGGCAGCGGAGCATGAAGTAGCGTTCCAGTCTATCAAGGCATATCTGTCGGCAGTGCCTCTCCTATCCAAACCAGTGCCGGGCGAAATGCTATACCTTTACATAGCTGCATCCGCGACGGCCGTCTCCGCGGCTCTCATTAGGAAGGAAGAAACGCTCGAGCTCCCGGTATACTATGCGGGAAAGGGACTCACTGGAGCAGAGGGCCGGTACCCCGACATAGAGAGATTGGCTCTGGCCCTGATTGTTAGTGCTAGGAAGCTCCGGCACTATTTCCAGGCTCACTCTATCACCTTGTATACCAATCACCCTCTGCGACAGATCCTCCAAAGGCCGGAGACCAGTGGTAAGCTCGTACGGTGGGCAGTTGAACTGGGAGAATTCGACATCATCTACGCCCCGCGAACGGCCATCAAGGGGCAGGCAGCTGCGGACTTCATATGTGAGCTCACCCCAATGGCGGTAGAAGCGCACCCCGATCGGTGCGAGGACACCGAGGCAGTACGAGCCACAAAGGCCGCGCCAGGCCTCCCCACCGGTTGGAAGCTTTACGTGGATGGCTCCGTAACGGCCAGGCGGAGCGGTGCTGGTGTCATGATAACCTCGCCCGATGGTCAGTCATATGAGTATGCCTTACGGTTCCTTTTTAGCACCTCCAACAACGCTGCCGAGTATGAGGCCCTCATAGCCGGTCTGCAACTGGCCAAGGAGCTGGGAATCTCGTCTATGGAGATATACAGCGACTCTAGCCTAGTGGTGAACCAGATGAACGGGGTGTTCGAGGTCAAGGACCCCCAGCTGTCCTCTTACCAGGCTCTGGCCAAAACATTGATCGAGCCGTTCGAGGGCGCCACCATCCAACACATTCCTCGAGAGGAAAATAGACATGCGGATGCCCTCACAAGGCTGGCAACCGGAAACTACCCTCCAGAGTACCGGAGGGCAAAAATGGAAACTCTCCAGCAGCCAAGTATAAACAAAACCATCTCTGAGATATTTGCGGTAGAAGAAGCGCCGCCAAGCTGGATGGATCCAATAGTCAAGTATTTGACTAACAAAACCAGCCCCTAGGATGCGGTAGAGGCCAGAAGACTACACCTCCGGTGCGCCCGGTACGGTCTCCTCGGCGGCCAGTTATACCGGAGGGGGCACAGCTTCCCCCAGCTGAGGTGTGTGACAAAAGAGGCAGGCGAGGCTATCATGCGAGAGATCCACGGGGGGGTATGCGGTAATCACTCCGGCGCAAGATCATTATCCCACAAATCGCTCCGAGCGGGGTATTTCTGGCCAGACATGGCGGCAATGTCAAGAAAAATATCAGGCGGCTGCCACAAGTGCCACATGTACGCCTCTACACCTCATGCCCCGGCAATCGCGTTATCAATCCTGTTGGCACCGTGGCCATTTGCACAATGGGGATTGGACATCATCGGCCCTTTCCCAACGGCTATAGGGCAGTACAAGTACGTCATCGTGGCAGTAGACTATCAGACCAAGTGGGTCGAGGCAGAACCCATGATAAAGATCACTGAGGAACGGGTTAAAAAGTTCCTATGGAAGAACATCTACTGCCGATTCGGGGTACCGCAGACTATTGTCACGGATAATGGGACACAGTTCAATAACGCTGATCTTATCCAGCACACCGCCTCTATGGGGACTCGGATGTTGTTCGCTTCAGTGGCGCACCCACAGACCAACGGCCAAGTAGAAGAGGTCAATAAGATTATCAAGACCCTCCTCAAAAAGAAGCTGGAGGCTAAGAAGGGATGTTGGGCCGAGGAACTCCCCGCAGTGCTATGGGCCATCCGGACAACAGCAGCAGAGGCAACAGGAGAGACCCCGTTCTGCATGGCATTCGGGAGCGAAACGGTACTCCCGGTAGAGACTGGTATACCCAGTGGCAGGGTAGAGAATTACGACGCCGAGACAAATGCCGAGGGGCTATTACTCAACCTGGACCTCATCGAGGAGCGCCGCGACCAGGCACATATGCGCAACCAAACCTACAAGCAACGGATCGCCCGGTATTATGACAGAAGAGTCCGGGAGAGAAACCTCCAGGTCGGGGACTGGGTCATGAGGAGGATCCAGAAAAAACCGTTGGCCCTAGAACCAACATGGGAAGGGCCCTACCAGATCACTGCGGCCGTCGGACCGGCAACATTCCACATTATAGACACCGACGGCATCTATTCCACCCTGCCATGGAATATCCAGCACCTACGGTTCTACCCTAGGTAGTAGCGGTCACAGAGCGACAACGTTGTATTTGGCATTAATATTGCAATACGCAGTTTCAATAATAACAAATAAACTACAGTAGTTGCAAGATGTGCATTTACAAGGTAAACAGCTAGCTACCGCCCCCGGAGCCTCCAATCCCCGGCCCGCCGCTTTTTAGAGCCTGCTCTTGCTCCACCATCTCAGTCAAGGCTATATCAGCCTCCATCTGCTTAGCATCAAGCCATCCTTTCTCCTTCCACTCCAGATAAGCGTCGGTGATACCCTTCTCCCGGGCCGCGTCCAGCATCTCTTCAAATTCCACCGACTCCCGGAAGTCGTCGACAGCCTTATCAGCTACTTCGGCAAGCTGGGATTCCGACAGCTTCTCCCCTCCATGGGCGACCACTGTGACCTGGTTCTGCAGCTCCAAAACCTTCGCCTCCAGCTCCGCAATTCTCCCTTCCCGGGCAACAGCCTGGGTCTGCAGCTCCAAAACCCTCGTCTCCAGCTCTGCGACCCGCCCTTCCCGCGTAGCAGCTTGTCGTTCGGCCTTTTCCCGTTCTTGCTGCAGGTCATGGAACAACCGACCGGTTAGTTCTTTCTCTCGCGCGAGCTCGGTGCCCAACCGACCAACTTCCTCTCTTTCCTCCGCAAGTTTGGCTTCCGCCACGTCCGCCCGCACGCTCAGCTCCTCCACCCGCTCCTCCAAAACCGCAGCAGCCTCCCCTCTGGGCTCGGCGGCGCAAAGGCTATGAACCAGCTGCGAGGCATAAATTAACGAACATTAGCTCGTACCACTCTAAGAGAAGCGGAAGCACAAGAACACTTACCCGAACAGCTAGTTCCACGGGCTTCGCCCTGTTCTCGCCCGATCGACCAGTCTCAGGGTTCTCCCGGTCGAGCCCCAGGGCTTCGAGGGTGGCAACCACGAACCTGCCAGTTCCATCAGCAGAGCTGCCACTGACTTCCGGCACCTGAGCCCTTCGACAAACCGCCTCTACGACGGGAGCCACCGCCCGCTCGGCTGGCCCAGCCGAGCTGGACGCCCCAGCGTCAAGGGTTCTCGCCCTCTTGGCCGGAGTTTCACCATGGCCGCTTCGACGGTGACCGGACGCTTTTGCCGTCCCTCTCTCCCGCGAGGTCCGAATGGCCGTCGGTCGCGCCACGGGTCCTGAACCAGGAGGTCTCACAGACCGCCCTTCCCGAATAAGTAGCGGGGAGGTATTCCCACCGCCCGGTAGCCTTCCATAGTAAGCATCCGGAAACACAAGCGGCACTGCCTTATCATGTTCCCCGCGTCCCTTGGTAGCCGTATCAATAACGGTCTTCGCGGCCACTGCCCCCGTCTCCGCCAATCTCGAGACTACAAGCTCCTCATCCGGTTCGATAGTCTCCTCAACTTTAAGCGCCAGCCGGGGAGGGTTAGCTGCAACCGGCAAGTCCAGCAGTCAGAGCACGAGCAACAAAGCAAAAGGATGAAATTATGCAAGGCACCTTACCAGGTTTTCTCCCCATCTCGCATATCTCCAGCACGTTCCATCGGATGAAATTGTAGGAGCTCCGACTCAGATAGTCCCAGCCATGGAACAGCTGATATATCCGTTGCTTCTCCAACTCCTCCAGCCAGTACGACTGGTCCCCGATCGGCTGATAGGCCCCGGGCACCTGATGACCCTTCCAGTTACGCTGCCACCTGCCGCCGGCCAGCACCACCGACTTCCTCCAGGTATCTGAAACCGATGACGGCAGGTGCGTGATAGCAGCAGCATGCTCCAGCGTGGCGAAGTTCACACAGCCGCTGCATTGGGCCTTTCGGCAGTAAGAAATCTTGTACAGCGCCCGAAACTCATTAACCGTGGGCCAGTTCATGTGGCTCAGGCTGAATAGGCACCCGACCCCAAGCAACTGCCTCCACTGGTTGCTCGGAAGCTGGGCCGGGGAAAGATTTAGTGAGCTCAGCATATACTGAACAAATTCCGGTAGCGGCAGCGACAGTCCGTGTCGGAACTGATCGTCGAAAACAGCAACCCAGCCCGGTTCCGGGTTACAGGCCAGTTCTCCGGGACGCAGCCCTCGAAGTTTAACAGAAGGGTCGATGTCCCACTTCGCTCGAAACTCCCTGATCTCTCTCTCATCCATGCTTTTGACTGGTTCGTCACAAGGAATCACCCTGTCACCATCCAGCAGCTCGTGCCTTCTGGGCCCACGGCTGGCGCCGCCATGATGCGCAGATCTCCCAGACGCCATAATCCTAACACAAAATAAGTCAGATCTGCAGAAAGGTGGACGAGGAAAATAGAAGGCAAAGGGTCTAGGCAAACTGTGGAAGGAGGTGAGCAGAGTGAACAATAAATAGGGCAATAAGAAAGGCAACGAAACCCCAGCCGTGGGTTCCCTCCATCTCAGACCGCTCTCTATCGACACGTGTCCCAACATGGATAAGGGATCCCATCTAGCATAACTGATGGGACTGACGGGTTTTCCCCTTTATCGCATGTCCGCCACCTGTCCCACTCATCAGCAGCATTTAGGGAGATAGGAGCAAATAACGAGGCGTCCATTCCCCTCGTTTCCCCATAAGTCAACTCCGAGTCAATCCGGCACCAGGGCGGTTCACAAGTATGATCATTCAACCGGCTGCATGGCTTTTCTTCCTTGAAAATCTTGAAGACCTCTCACCGCTTGTGATTTTTTTCCAACTGCTTCGAGAGCATTTGTCCAGGTATGCACCCTCCCCTTTTAACACCATCCTCGTTGCATATCACTGGGGAACTCGTCTCGGCATGGCATATCGCCCAGTCGAGATCCACCCAGCACTATGACATTTCACCGGCTTTGGGACATTTAACCCACTCCAAGGCATTCTACCGGTTGTCACCTTCCTTCGCCTACGGGCAGGAACGAGCCAACAGCAAAAGGCTTCTAAACGCATGGGCTTTATAAACCCGGGCGAGCTTACATCTAACCCATGTACTCTTGTCCAGCAGGATAAAAACCCTGCATCACACTGAACTGTGATACATTTGGGGATACATGGCGAGACTCGTTATCTCAACGCCACCCCACTGGGCAGATTGTTTCTCTAACACAGAACAAGTCTCCCCGCAGGCTAACAAACCTGCACATTACCTCAACGCTTAACCAACAAAAGCTGAGAAGAACTAGCAAGTGTTAACCAGCGCCTCAGTACGGCCGTAACACTCTCCGGGATGTCTGTTGGCCTAGTCCACGCACCAACAGGCCCTCCCGTAGGCTAGCATTTCCGGGACTCGTCTCGATATGGCAGGACGCCCGGTCGAGCTCCCGAGAACCGAGGAACTTTGAAGCATTCTAAACTGGGGGACTCACCGAAATGGCATTGCGTCCGGGCACAGGTCGAGGTCCACCCAGCCGCATCTCATTTCCGGGACTCGTCTCGATATGGCAGGACGCCCGGTCGAGCTCCCGAGAACCGAGGAACTTTGAAGCATTCTAAACTGGGGGACTCGCCGAAATGGCATTGCGTCCGGGCACCGGTCGAGGTCCACCCAGCCGCATCTCATTTCCGGGACTCGTCTCGATATGGCAGGACGCCCGGTCGAGCTCCCGAGAACCGAGGAACTTTGAAGCATTCTAAACTGGGGGACTCGCCGAAATGACATTGCGTCCGGGCACCGGTTGAGGTCCACCCAGCCGCATCTCATTTCCGGGACTCGTCTCGATATGGCAGGACGCCCGGTCGAGCTCCCGAGAACCGAGGAACTTTGAAGCATTTACGTCCGGGCACCGGTCGAGGTCCACCCAGCCGCGTCCAGTATTACCGATATTATAAACATACTTATTTTACTTACCATCAACGACGGCTACTCACCTCGGTCACGCCCAATCTTTAACGCGGACTTGGGGGACTGGGCACCGATAGGTTGGTAACCCTGCGGGTCTGCAGGGCAAGAGTAAGACAGTTAAAGTCCCCATACAAGATTGCACTTGACCGGGAACTTGGGGGACTTGTTGACAGTAGCCGCAGAGAGGCTACAGCAGACCCGCAGCAAGCGCACCAGGGCCCGGCCCAAGGGTCGGGACCGGATCACCAGCACCCGGCCTCGAGGCTCGGCACTCTATCCTGCCTCCAGGGACCCAGGGGCCGGGGGCGCCAGCCCGCCTAAGAGGGCACCAGAAGGTATAAGCAGAAGGGAAACAGTCCCACATCGAAGAGTAAGGCCAGTCCTTACCCCCAACCACCTATATATGGGCCCCAACTACCTTCTTTATGAGGTAACTTGTCTCTCTCCCTGCTTACATACGTGCCTTAGTTATATACATTCCTACTATACTAACTTAGGCATCGGAGAGGTGAAGGCCGGCCCGCCCGGTATTCCCCTTAGTAAGCAGGATTGCAGGAGATCGAGTTGGATTCATCAAGTATCTACTAGAACCCCGGGTTTAGGCAGAAACAGGTCCTGTCAATCAAAGAGTGATGAAGTGGGGGACACGAATTCATGCTCAAATAATGGAGTGCTCGATGATGGTTGCTCGGCTCTCTCTCCACAAATTCTGTTCAAGCGATCTTGAATCTCTTGAGACCAACCTGGGATGATGGACATTCATGTACCTGAGAATTGTGAAGATCAAGTCGTTAATAAACAAAAACTAAAAAGAAAAACAAGTATGAGAATGTTAAGAATATAGTTAGAACTAAGTGTTAGTTGTATGAGTTAGTAGTATTTGTAACATATAATATATAGTTAACGAAAATTTCAATATTTCTACAAGTATAAAGCTCACGTATTAAAGTATAAATCACATAAGAATTACAAGTATAAGTCACACAAAATTTACATGTATAAAACAAGAATTCGGTTCATATATATAACAAACAATTTGGTTCAAGTTTCTCACAATTTCCGAAAGTATAATACATCAAATATGTCGAACTCTTAGAGTTTAATTGTTTTTATTCACACAACTTTAAAATTCAAGGTACGGGGAGCAAAGGAGATAACAGTGCAATGGGCTGAAACAACCCAAGGTAGTATCATGCTTTTATCTGATATACCTTAAAATTTAAAGACATCTTTTATTTGTGAAGCTATATAAATCTATTAATGCAAAGTTATTTTCTAAGTTCTAAAGCAAGGTAGACGTGCGGCCTAAGTATTGTCGTCTAGACATGAATTATTCCGTATTTTCAGAAGGCTAGAACGAAAGTTTCTAAGATGGATCAAGGCAAGACTCGTTGTTGGTAACCACGGAGAAGGAACGTCAGTCTGTGGGCCTTGAGATCTAGTTAAACAAACCTTGAATCCAACATAAAGACAAACGAACTAATAGGCGAACTTTTATGCCCATTACTTAGTTAAGAATAACCATGTGTTAGACAGTTCTCCAAGTGTTAATAAAAGCTGCCCTCAACTCCAAGTGACCTTAATAAGGTACAAATGGAGGGTTATAGCTAATATTAACAAAAGGGACTTCACATATTCCGTTCACTTTAGAACCCACAATAAACTAAACATAAATAAATTTTTAACTTCCTAGCAATTAACCTAAGTGTTACACACATAAATCACATATTATATCAACAAATTTTCGGCAACAATTAAAAAACAAAAACGAAAACCTAATTACTATTACAAACCGAAAGCCTAAAAATTATACAAAAACCCGAAACTATGGAAATTAAACACATCCGAAATTTTTACAAAGTTACAAAGTAAAACGTCATGAATCAAATAGTTATAATTTCCCCAGCAGCGGCGCCAAAAATTGATGGAATTATTATTCAAGCACATTTATACCTGCAAAACAACTTCATACATATATTACCCTTTTTGTGTCAATTGTAGTATAAGATAAGTAGGGATTGTTCTATCCGGGAAAATCAAGGGCATTCAATCTCATGAAGTATCACATAATAATATGGGGGATTGGAAATTGTATCTAAACCTACTGAAAATTACGAAAATAAAAACCTAAATTAATATATACATATGATCATCATCTTATACGCATAACACTACATACAAAACTCACATAACATGACAAAATCAAACAAAGAATTATGACAGAAATTCGGCAAGCTTTTTAGATTAGTTTTAGTTCCAATTTAATTAGAGCCCTTCGTGGTTCATCTAATTAGCAAAACTCCTTAATTATTTAGAACCAGCTTCGTGCGTAATCTTAAACATATTGCTAATTAGTTTAAAGACATTTCGTGTAGAAATTAAACCAAGAAATACATAAACTCAATGAGTCGAATTGGAAACAAGTAACAAGTATGGTGTCACCTCACCCCATTAACATGTATATTTTCAGAATTACTCTAGCCCTTAGAACAAACACAAGGTAAATCAACTTCGTGCATAATTCACCTCATATTGTATTCGGCATATGAAGCTATCACCTAAGGAGAAGCCACGGCCTAGGCAGCCCTCAAGTGCATCACTTTTGTGCATACAAATTCAGAAAATAAACCAAAACATAATCCCTGATTACATGCGAAATTGCTGCCCAAAACCCTGATTAAAATCGAAACATGCTATGAACAAAAATCGGAAATTAAACAACCATAAAACAAATTCGGAAGTCTAAATTCAAATTAATAAAACTAAATAAACAATCATAAATCCTTACAATCTTCATAGACAAAGTATTGTATGTGTACAGAAAAATAAAAGCCATGAGAGAAAAGTGAATCACACTTTGTAGAAACCTTGAAGATTCGGCAAAGATGGATTCGGTGGAGATGGTATGATGCGATTTAGGGTTGTGGTGGAAGGGGAGTTCGGCTTTATTTTTCTTTGGATATGTGAAGTTAATTCGGCAGAGCTTTGGCTTTGTGAAAGTGAGAGACGAGATGCTTTCTTCTATGTAGCCATGCCCTATATAGAGGCAAGGGATACTAGGGTTTTGGCACAAAAGTGTTGTTGCCGAACTCTTCTTTATTGCAAGGCAAGTCTTCTTTTCCTCTTCAATTTGCTACCGAAAATATCTTTGATAATTGCTGAATTAATCTTCAAATAATTCTTGGTTTAATTCGGCTGAACTCCTTGAACTTTGTATGGAATTAAGTCCACATTCGGCATTGATTTCCTCTTAAAATTCGGATTGCAATCTCTCTTAACTTCCTTGCCGTGCAAGACTCTAAAGAAATTCGGTAGTATTTTCTTTTCCTTCTCTTGCCGTGAGTTCCTTCCCCTAGAAGGTTTAGGACTTCTTCTTCTATCCTTGTAGGTTTCGGCAATTAAACAAGGTTTCACCGAATATCTTCCTTCCTCAATTTGTAGCTCATTATCTCCTCAATAATTCCTGAAAATAAGAGAAAGAAATATGTTAATAAGAGAAGATAAAATGTAGCACAATTATCTCATGAACAAGTCCTGACTCAATAAGGATTCCTACTTTCATTAGGACTCCTCATTCAACTTAGTTTCCTAGTTGAATAAGGTTTCCTAATTCCAATCAAACTCTTTGCAACTTCGTCGTTTTAGAAATATCGAAACATTTTTGACTCCTAGTTTGATTAGGATTCTTCAAGAATTCCTCATTTTTCACTTTTTAAGCTCTTTTCACCAACAACTCTGCCAAAGACTCCTAACTAGACTCGATGACTCTATAATACAACAATAAGGGTTAAGCATTGCATAAATGGGGGTAAAAACATATTATGAACGTCGCATATAATGCTCCTATCATAACTCAGACTTGCCTCGGTGGTCGACAGTTTGAGGGTACACTCTTTACCATAGCCCATGCGAGGGTTGATTTGACTAGATAGATCAGACTTGCCTCAGTAGTCGACTGTTTTAGGAGTAGCGTGGGACCCTACAGGGCTTGGGAGGCTTCAACCCTTAGCCTTGGAGGCTTATTATTTATATAGTGCTAACCTTCCCATGTTTTACTCGTTATTATTATATGGCCAATGGAATTGGTCATGATATTTAAAGATTTGGTTTTTGAAAATATTTTCTTTTTAAAAATATTATTTCTTTATTCAATATATCAGCGAGGCTGATTTATAAGCACGATTTTTTTAATATATGGGACGTTTTATTAAAAATGCATGCATCGTGGTTTTTAATTATAAAATAACAAAAAAGTAATATAATACTTTTATTTAAAGTACTATATTAATTATCAAATTTTATCCACTCATGCTAACGTTTTTAATATACTTTCTCCTGGACCCTTCGTTTTAAATTGCCCAGTGTGCAGATTAGTTTATTGGAGGTCAAAAGTACTCGGAGTCGAGGCATAGTCATCGTCGTTGCTTCCGCAAGGTGGGTTATGTCGATCCTTTACCTATTTGTTTCGTGTTATTTTCAGTCCATTGTATTAGATTGCTTTGATTACCTGTGAGCCAATTGACTATTATCTAAGATTGATTTTGTGTTTGTTTGTGGTGGATGTTGTGATTTGGGGAGCAGATGGCTCGAGAAGTTGAGATTGGATCTTGATATATACGTGTTTTTGTTTGTTTCAGGTTTCAGGATTGTCCATCCTAAGATTGAGTTTATAGATTTATAGGTAAAGTTAGTCGTAAGGTGGTCACTATAAGGCTCATCCGTATTTGAGGATGAAATCTGGGGCGAGTCCTGTCAAAGAGTTTCCAAATAGACTCTATATTCAGGCAAGATATTACTCATGCATATCTCCACCAGCGACCCTTCATCTTTCTCATCGTAGCAGTCTTGTGCTTGATCACGAAAATGGCGGAAAAAATCCACCTCGTTATATGGTGTTGTTTAGTTGGGTAATTGTCACCCTTTCCTCATATTGGAAATACTTCCTACACAATTTGCATGCCATTTCATCCCAAGTGCGAATCGAACCCGGGACTAGCTTGGTGTACCAAGTATATGCACGATCAGTGAGGGACTTAGAAAATTCCCTCAGGTTTAGGTTATGGTTACTAACATGAGGGCCGAGAGCGTTAATAAATCGACTTATGTGCTCTTTTAGACTGCCTTTCTCCCGTCAAAGAGAGAGAACACAGGTGTTTCATAATCCTTGTGATATGCTAAATGCATCACACTTGATGGATAAGGGGGTTGAGGAGCATACTTCCAATCTTCGAAACTGCGGCGCAGCTCCCTCTCTAGCATTGCAACAACATCTTTTTGCTCGGGCTCTTTGCCTGCAGAGAACTCTTTAGCTACAACAGATTCTTCATGAGAGACTCTGTGTCGATGTTGCTCATGATTGTTCGACTGCACAGGCTGCTTTGCTACTGCAATTGAACTCACCAGCTGCTTCATGGTGTCAACCATCTCCCTCTAAGTTATGTCGAAGGCACTAAGGATATTTGTCAAATCACTGGCAGTGATTGTCTTTTCATCATCCTCCTTCCTCTCTACCTTTTCCTCTGGCTCCTCCTCAGGCTTGGATATAAAATCAACATGTTTTTGTTGCTTCAGTCTTTTTTGTGAAGGCATGTCGTTGTTATTCCTCCTTCTGCGTGGTGCAGTCATCTCCTCTAATCACAACCTAGTCTCCCCAGTGAAGTAGTCAAAATGTAAAAGGGGGTTTTGAAATGGAGCGACTATGCCCAAAATCGTCTTGAAAAAGGTTCAAGAGCGACCTGATTATGACGAGATTGGTTGTAACAGCAACAGACTCGGCTTAACTTCACAAGAATGGGATTTACATATGAATGCGGTGTGGGAGCTGGATGCCTGAAAGTTCAATAGAGGGAGGATTGCTTGCTTTTGGGAATTGATTTGGGGAAGATGGGTAATGTCTAAACTATAGGAGATAGAGCATGATCTCTTACTGAAAATTGTTGGGTAGTTCTAAGTTTGTTTGAAACGGCAACAAGCTTCCATTTTATAGTGGAGCTGGAGGAAGAAGAGGAACTCTAAGGCCCAGTGGTTTTAGGAGAGCATTCTCATCCTTGGAAGGGGAAGCCTTGAACTACGGAATCAGACCCATGAAGACAAACCAAATTGGTTACAAACCCATGTCAAGAATTAGTATCCATAAAGCATGGATTTTGGTTCCCAAGCCCAAAATTATTTATGAACTTCGTCTCAATATTAATGGGCCTCTTAGGATTCGTTACCTTCCACACCGCATCCCATAGTGTAAGCCCCAAACGTAGCTTGAGTCTACGTGAGTTGTATGGTAGTAGAGCGCATGGAATCTCTTGAATGAGCATGTCAATCACTTTAGTGATCGCTCGGCTTTGTAACCAATTTGGTAACTCCTTTGGCCCGTACTTGGCTTGGTCGGAGGCCCAATAGTACAAGAGAGTCTAATGACCTCTTCCTTCGCACAATATTTGCAAGGCTTTAATCATGTGGAAATTCGGGTATCAACAATATGTATCTGAATTCTTTTTATATTGTGGTAATAAAGATAATCTGTAGGTGTTAAGGAAACATGTGGTTCCTTGATGGTTTTTGTCGAGATTAGTAAATAGGAAGTAGGTTCTAGAGAGGGAGAGGAGAAAACGAGAGAAAGAGGAGGGGGAGTCAGGAACGATTCTCTTTCTCGACAGGAAAGATGGGGGAACCATTCATGGTCACGATCTCTCCATATTTGTTCAAACCCATAATCGTCATATGATTCTATTTCTTTTCTCTTGAGTATCTGCTAGATGAGGGGTACCGACCGGGAAAAGAGGTCTTTCTTTGTCTAATATGAGAGCGGTCGTCATAGGTAGAATTGTTCAAAATTTGTGATAAGAGATCGATGTTGGTCAGTATCATTTTAGAATACCTTAATCCGGATTGATCCCTTTTAATATGGGTCAGGGTGTTACAACTACAAACTCCTTGAAGCATTAGTGGATGGGTAGAATAATCAAGGGAAGGAAATTGCGGAGCTAAGAAACAAATGAGTAATGTGGTGAATTCTTTAAACAAAATGGGTAGAATAATAAAGATACCATTCCCAATCCATCTTTTAAGCATGCTAAAGCAATGACCACAAGAAGTGGTAAAGTGGTTCATGACACTCCAAAGAAATCAAAGAAGAAGAGGATGTACATAACCATGCAAAAAGGACAAGAAAAAGACATAGCAACATTGAATGAAGAATTATGAGAAAATCATTCTACGCACCGAGGTGCAAGTGAACCGACGCTCAAATATGCAATTTCAACCATTTGTTTAATCACAAATTATTTACATGTCCCTAATATTCAAGGGGTGGGTAAAGATGAAGTTATAAAATAATATAATTAAAGAAAATTGGAGATGAGTCACAATGTCAACATGATTAGTAATAATAGAATCGTAAGAAAAAAAGCCATGAAAAACAGTGTCCACAATACCCAGTCATTAAGGCGTTAAGGGACACTAACGGAGTTGAAGAAATGACAGCGTAAATGACTTGCACACTATTGGTACAAGTGCACATTGGTGCGTGAAATTTGCTCCCTTTAGCAAATAATGATATAGCAATCTGGGGAAATTGGCTAGCCCATGCATTATGGCTACGTTTTATATGTGGAAAAACTGCAGTCTAGGAGATACTTGTGGATGTTGCTATGTTTTTTTCTTGAGTAAGAATTTGAACGCCAAATGTAAGCATTATGACCCTTTAAGTTTCTGTTGATATTAATGCTTCTCTTTGTTTTCATTTTCCTTGTAGGTTTGCACAAGCCAAAAAAGATGAGAAAACGAGCAAATTCTGGATATATTCAAAAGAGTGCGAATTGATATTCCCTTCCTTGATGCGTTGAAACAAGTGCCAAAATATGCTAATTTTCTCAAAAAACTTGTGTACACCCCCCTAAATAACCCTTTTTCAACCTATATTTTAGTCTTTCTTTCTCCACATCATAATCCCAACCATTAACTCTTTGTATCCTTTCAAAAAAAAAACCATTAAATGTTTGTACAGTCATTCATTCCCTATGTTTTAAAGACTTGGTAGAGCTTATTTCCATGACATACATGATTATGAAGGCGTGGAGATGAGATAATGAAAAGAAACAAGTGTGGGGAATCAAGTCATACATCTTAAGTTGAAAAAAAAATGTGTAAGCCTCGCCATAAGGGGAAAAAAGAAAAAAAAAATAGGAGTGAAAGTTAATGGCATAGGCATAAGAAAGTATGATGTATGAATTAATTTCAAATTTTTATGGGACTTGAGCCTCCAATTAGAGCTACAAGCAGTGGTTAGAATGAAGAAGGTGGCCCAACAAAATGACATGAGGCCTCTATAAACGTTTCAGCATTATGTGATGCCTTGGTTACCAGAAGATGATGACTCAATGATTGAATTAAAGGCTCTGCTATGTTCTTGAAACACTTTACGATTTCCCTTATCAATTTTTTTGTTAAACCCCTAAACCTTTTTCCCATTACAACCTTCAGTATCACCTTTTTAATCCTTAAGATTGACAGCTTTTGATTTGATCTGTGGAGATGGGTTACAATAGTCGAAAATATGTATTGGTTCGTTTGGCAAGTAGTTGGTATATATCTTTCATGAGATCTTTTAATATTTTCACAAAGCGCGTTTCTTTCTTAATATGTGAGGCTATTTTTACCTCAACAACTTTAGTAATAAACTCTAAGGGTAGCTAAAAATACTAGTCATAAAAAAAATATAAAAAAAAAAACAAAACAAAAAAACAACAAATACCAGCAAAAATGTAAAGACTTAAAACAGGAATAAATGACAATAAACACTTAATTTAATTTAGGATTTTCATGTGGATGCTCATTCATCACCGATTTACGACTTTACACTATTCTATGATTCTAAATAACACCACATTCGCTTTCAAATTTGAGAAAATAGGTGTTAGCATTCTCAATATTATCATCATCACTGGATTTAGAATTTGAGTTGATGCTTATTTATAAGAAGATTATAGTATTTCTTGGACTTGATTCACGAAATACCGCGTCGTCTAGCATTTACCCAATCAGATACATTTGTACAACAATCATTAAGAACTTTCTAGTTTAGTAACCATTCACATATAGCTTTCACTACCATAATAAAGATCATGGGAGATAGAACAAATTCGTAGCCTTAGAGCTCCGTTCGTCTTCCCGGTTCCTAATACCTGGGAGATGAAATATTCGTCGCTTAAGTGTTGTCCTCCAAAGTTGATAGTCTTATATCTAAGGCGATAATTTTTTTCGTCGCCTAAGTCACAACTAGAAGATGAACATGATTTCGTGCTCAGACCCACACATGCGTATAAATAGAGCCCTGACCTGCACCCCAAGGTATGAGACTCATTCACATTCTTCTCTTCTCTTTTGATTTGGCAATAAGTGCTAACTTGAGCGTTAGAGAGGAATGATCGGAGCTCCAATCATCCTTCTAACGTGTTTTCTCCCTTACTAAAACTAAAATCCAGCATTACGCAGTGAAACCCCGTACAACAGAATCATAAACGGATCCACTTGAGTGCGGTCTCATGTTAAGATAGCAAGGATACAACCACAATACCACAAAATCATAATTATCATAACCAACCCAATCATTGTATGGTTTGCGCTTCCTGGTTGATACAGTAGCAGCTTGCATTGTTATACATGGTGTGTAACTAAAGTTCTTTGTTTTTAGAATCAATCAAGAGTTTATCATATAAAAAATAACACACATATGCCGATATCTCATGTCATAGGATATTGTGAAGGAAGTGTGTCTCGTGATCATGCAACTTACATTTGAACTTCCTATAACGATACTGGGACATTTTTTTTTGTGTTACTGAATAATTTGGGACCCAATGCATTCGGTCAAAATCTCCACCTTTCTTGTTGTCACTGTTAACAGTCACCTCAATCATAACTTTCCCAATTATTATCCTATTTGTTTTTATCTGTTTCAATTTAGCAAGAGAAACGAAATCTCTACATGCTTGAATAAGTAAACGCAATGTCATGGGAGGACCCAATTTTTTTTTAACTTGTTTTTTTTTATATATTATTTACAAAATACCATAATGCACCACCCGTACATAGGTTTGGACTCATGTTAGTTAGACTACCCAACCAATTAGACCACAGCTCACCGATAAGTACCAAATTCATAGTGAAATTTTTTCTTTCTTTCTTATATATATATATAGGATTTTTCATGGTTAAGGACGTCCACACCAAACCTTATGGTTCGGATTTGACATTTTTACTAACTTCTCGATTGAATTTTTACATCTCCACTGTGTAGTCTTTAGGTACTCATGTATAGATCATCTCTGCAAATTTTCAGCCAATTTGATAATCGTTAAGGCATTCAAAAGTGTAATTTTCTATCATAAGCATGAACGATTCAGTTTTGATAAAATGCAGTCTGTCTATTTGTTTTAATCTAGTTTGATATGCTAATGGTTATCAAATTGGCTGAAAATTTACAGAGATGATCTATACATGAGTACCTAAATACGGTGGAGACGTAAAAATTCAATCGAAAAGTTAGCCAAAATACCAAATCCGCACCATAAAGAATGGTGCGGACGTCCTTAGCCAAGAAGGACTGTATATATATATATATATATATATATATATATATATATATCAGGCCCCTTCCACTAAGAGATCCCTCATTATGTCTATTTTAAGGGATAGATCATTTAACCGTTCAACTTTCATGTTTATATGAGTAGATCATATCTGTAAATTTTCATTCTATTTGATAATCATTAGAGCATTCAAAATTGAAATTTACAAATAAAAACATGAACGGTTCAGCTTTGACAGATTTCATACGTCCATTGATTTCATCTAGGTAGATGCCTTAACGATCACCATTTTGGCTAAAAATTTACAAGAATGATCTACACATACAAACCTAGTAATTGAACGGTGGAGATATATATATATATATATATATATATATATATATATATTATGTTCGTCAGGTTTGAACCCATAACCTCAAAATTGTCGTTAAACCACGGCTCATCAACCATGTGAAGGGTCTTTTTAATTTTTTATTTTTTGGATACCATGTGAAGCTTTTTTTTTATATATATATATATATTTTTTTGAAGTAAGAACGAGGTCGCTGATATTTTCACGAAGCTTATTTTAAAAGATGTTCGGAATGATTTGATACAATGAGCTTAGTTATGGGAGGCTGTTGGAAATTAAACCAAGCCCATTATCATAGAGATTTAGGGCGCGTTCGGTTCCGTTCTCAAAACCTGTTTTCCGTATTTCGAATCCTAAAACACCCATAGATTGTGTTCGGCGATAAGATTCCAAATTCAATGAAAACACTATCTTAAAAACAGAATCAGATTTTAGTCTATCTTTTGTAAAACGAGAAATCAGCGTATCCTCTTTTTTCTAAAAACTGAATCTGAAATTTGTGAGAACGCGGGATGCCGGATTTCACGAGAAAGAGAAGAGCGCGATCTTTTTCCTGTAAAAGAATGAAGCGCGGGATCAGAGCGCGCCAAGGGTTTCAATTTTTTCTATTGGGTTCTCTATTTATTCATCAATTCAGTCTTCCCTATCAATATCAGTTTCGTTTGTATTCTCCAGAAACAGAGCTTCGTCTGGACTCTAACAAGGTATGGGGCTTTTCACATCTCTTTGAATCTGCTTCAGTATTTAGTATTCCTTCATTCTGAATTTCTTCCATTATTGTTCTTCAGGAAACAAAGCATTTCGAATCTACTGTACTGCACCAGGTATGGGTCTTCACCTTGTTATGAAGTCTTCCACTCTTCCCTCTCATTCTAAATTTGGTTTGAGTAATCTGATATATATCGAGATATGCTTCTTATTTGATTACTAATAGAGAGAAGATTATACCATATATGCCAGTGGCTGCAATGATATTTGTTTATTGAATTTTACTTGTTGAATTTTCAGTGCTTTTAGATTGAATTCTATTTCTGCCAGTGCATCTATATATTTCAGGTTCTGTGTATAATTCTTGTGGTTGCTGGACTTCATATATATATGTACGTGTGTATGTGTGTTATATATGTCTGCTATATATATATATATACACATTTTATATAGAATGTTTAGCTGTTGCATAATTGAATGATGACTCGGTGTGTGGATTTGTTAAGGCCTGGGAACGTGATGATTTAGAGAATGACTTCATACATATCCACTATATATATTATCCCACAATCTCATGTGAAAGAATTAGTTCTTATATCATAGTAAATCATATCAGGTATCCATGTGAGTCTTAAGCACTTCCGATCAAAGCAAAGAGTAGGATACCATTATGAAAGACCAATATATGTTTCTCTTATGTTTGGTTCTGTGTGTTTTGGTTCTGAAATATTCTTACCGTTTAATAGGTCTCAGGATACCAATATGGGAGACCATTATATTATATATGCTATGCATGTCTGTATGTATTTTCTAGTTACTATTGGATTTAATCACACTCTAGAGTTTGCTCTACTGGTTGTTGTATTTCTTGCTATTGGGTTTCATTTTTAGGCTTCTTATTCTACCAAGACTAGTTCAACATGGTTAGGATACTGTATGAATATATGCATTGAATAAGCTTTATTGGTCTTTGCAATAAATTTTGCTGAATATGGTGTTCAAGGAATATGGCTTGTAATAAGTAGAAGTTGATGATAAAGCTGAATGGTCTGCTAAGAATGAAGGAACATTTATTCGTATTTTACACGAGCATGTGAAAAAAGGAGATATGCAAACATCAACTTTCAAAAAGAAAGTCTGGACGGAAATAAGTGAAGAGTTGTTAGCTGAGACTGGAAAAAGATACAATGTGCTACAACTCAAGTCTAAATTCAATAGATTTCGCAAAAAAGCACCGTCAATTTTCTGATTTGATTGAGCATACTGGATTTGGATGGGATCCTATGGCAAACACTGTTACTGCATTAGAAGAAATATGGGCCACATATATTAAGGTAAATTTAATTTAGTACTAATACAATGTTGGTTTATTGAGTTTTCACTATATACTTATTTGCTATAAGTAATATGCATTTTTCATTGTAGAGAGTTCCGGGAGTGAAGCCGTATCGTAAGAAAGGCTTGGAACATTATGAAATTTTAGGAGAAATATTTAATACTACTACTGCTACGGGTCAACTACATTATGCCTCTAGCCAACTCCCTCCCAATTCAGATGATGAGCGCGAGTTACAGAACAAGTTTCTTAATAATGGAGTTCACATCAATCTTGATGAGGATTTCAATATTAATAATGTTCAAAATGAGACAAAAGGAAAAAGAAAAGCCGTGACAGAGGCTCCATCTTCAGAGCGTCGTACAAAGAAATGGGACAAAATGGAAGCTTATTTAGAAATTTTTGGTGAGGTGATGAAAGAGAAGCTACAACACAAAAAAAGAAAAAAATGCTACAGAGAATAAGGAGAAGTACTCTATTGAAGAGTGTGTGCAAACTGTGGAATCATTGGGAGACATTGACCATGCAACATTTATCAAATGCATGGACAAGTTTGTAATTGTTGAATGGAGGAGACTTTTCCTTACCATGTCAGATGAAAGAAGAAGAGCTTGCCTAGCTACTCTTTAGAATCTCTATTTGCTAACGGCTGTGTTGTCTTGCTTGATATTTTGTCTTTGTTGCATTAATTATCAATTTATTCCGTATTCATCTTTTCACTTTGGTGAACTCTTGGTGATTGTTCATGTTGGTATTCAAAAATAAATGATCAATGTTATTCATTGTTTCTTTACTTTTTGTATGATTTGGAGATTTTAAATTCACAATTTGTTTGATTTTTTTTATTAGGTACCAAAGATGATTATAGACATGAAAGATAGTGACTCAGATAGTGACTCAGAATTGGAGGAAATGACGCAGCACATGATAATTTGTATGAACATATATGAATATTGGTCTTCATATATAGATAAGGTGCCCTGCCGTACATCAATTTTATCGGGAGCTGAATATGTGCAAGAGTTGCTCAATGGACATCCCAATAGAATTTATAACTCTTTTCGCATGGATAAACATGTATTTCAAAGGTTATGTTGCACGCTTGTGAGTTTAAAGTTATTAAAAGATGATGGGCATGTGGGTGTTCAAGAAGCCGTGGGGATTTTCTTATACATAGTATCTCATAGTGAACGTATGAGAATGGCTGCTAAGCGCTTTCAGAGGTCAATAGATACTATTCATCGACAGTTTAAGCGTGTATTGAAAGCCTTATGCATGCTTTCTCCACATCTTATACGCCCTCAAGTCCAAGGAGAAACACCTCCTGAAGTTTTGAACAATCCAAAATTCTATCCATATTTTGAGGTAAACTTTATTATTAATAAAGGTTATATTTTTTATAATTGCTCTCTAATGTGTTTATTTTTTTTCTTATGCAGAAATGTATTGGGGCAATTGATGGAACACATATCGCTGCATGGGCTCCCGCTCATAAACAAACTTCATATCGTGGTAGGAAGGTGCTTGTTACCCAAAATGTCATGTGTGCATGCTCTTTTGACATGATGTTCACTTTTGTTTACACTGGATGGGAAGGGACAACAAATGATTCCAGGATCTTTGCAGATGCAGTGACAAGGCCAGAGAATAAATTTCCGTTCCCAAATGAAGGTACAAATAATGTTACTTTTTGGGACATTTTTCTATAGATTAATAAACTAAAAATACGTATGCTTGACTTTGATTTCCCAACAGGACATTATTATGTTGTAGATGCTGGATACACAAACATGCCAGGATTTTTAGCTCCTTATCGAGGTGAGCGGTACCATTTGTGTGATTATAGAGGACCCCGTCGTACACCAAGAGGCCTTAAAGAGTTGTTCAATTACAGACATTCTTCATTACGAAATGTAATTGAGCAATGTTTTGGTGTATTGAAGGCTCGTTTTACAATTCTAAAATATATGCCGAATTTTCCTCCCAGAAGGCAGCGTCGTATTCCTATTGCATGTTGTGTCTTACACAATTTTATTCGGAAGGAAGCTCGTCGTGACCGATTGTTTGAAGTTTTTGACGTAGAAGACATGATTTTTGAGGAGGAAAACAATGCACCGGCAAATTTAGATATGTCACAAGAGAATCTTGCACAGATGGCTAATGTTAGAAATGAAATTGCAGACATGTTGTGGCATGATTTTATCCCTCACCCTTAGATTATTTGATCATTGTCTTTGGTGTACTTTTTTCAATTTTTTTATCAGTTCATGTACTTTTGTTGGATATTATTTTGTAATTTTTTGTTTTTAATTTTATATTTAAAAGTTTCTACACCGAAAGCGTTTTTCGTTTTTCATTCTCAAAAAATTGTTTTTCAAATTTAACCACCGAACAGATTCTTAAATTCAGAAAATGCATAATTTAATTTTTTATTTTTGTTTCAGAAAACAGTTTTGCAAAACGCAACCGAACACGCCCTTAGTCTTTTCATATTCTGAGACTATAAATATGAGAACTTTGTCTTTCTATGGAATTAGAACCGTCTGAGTTATAGTCTACATGGGATGGATTGAAGAGTGATATAAAATGGCTAGAACAATACAGAAAACCATTTTACTCACTAGCCCAAAGAAAAACTGAAAGAAACACGTAGGAACTAGGAAGAAAATAAGAACAAGGAGAGAATCAATCGTCCAGATACCGGTTTTATGTTTCCCAAAAAAAATCTGGAGATAAATAATAGTATAGATACAGAATATTACGGTAGTAGTGACAGGAGATTATTACAAGCATTTTCAGACTGCTGATGTAGGCTTCACCTTCCCTTGCAGAAACTGAAGTATATGTTCCCGCTTCCAGTTGTCGATTCTGTTATAATAATTAAAAAAAAAATTGTACTTAACAAGTTTGTATAGATAGCTTTTGCTCAAAAAGGTTATTGATGGAAATATCGAAGTGCTACACAATCCGGGAACCTATAAATGACAACACAGGTTTTGCAACACCATCGGATTACAGATGCACATGGCCAAGTTAAGGGGACATTATTATTGGATAGCATGATATGAGGGTGATAAAAGCAGAAAAGAAAATTATAACTCACCTTACTGTTTCCTTATGTTCGCCAGCATCATCTAGCATGATCAACTTTGGAGGAGAATTGAAGATGTATTGAACTTTAACCGATGGAAATCGATCCTTCTCTTCTTCAATGAAGCCAACAATTTCTGGATAGAATACTAGTTTCCTCATGCAGACCTCAAGTATTGCACCAGAATAAGTAATCTGCAGTTACAGAGTCCAACTAAGCATTTTGTTTTGTGTTTAGAGGCTATTATGTTGATGTTTCAGTTACGGAGTAATACAAAAATGGACTCTCATATTTTCTTCTCTCAAGCTTAAAACCCCCACCACACACACACTCGCCCGCAAACACACACAGCAATCTCAAAAACCCCACTCTAACTCTTTGTTTGTAAATCTAGAAACTGCAAAGCATAGGGGTGGCAGGCCGCTGATAGCCCTTGCTACTGTTTAGGGATTGTCTGCTGAATTTACAAAAACAATTTAAATTTGTAGTAGGCAGCCATGAACAATAAAATGAACATCTATAGGCACCAAACAAACTCTACAAGAAGTGTTTCGTTCCCAGCCACTGTAGCTATGCTACAAAAACTGTCCAAAATCCAAACTGTAGTCTGTAGTGGGAAGTTTATAAGCCAAAAGCCTGCCCAATACATTACAGCAAGGGAAGCGGTAGAGCAAGCGATGCTTCCCAACACAAAGTTTCAATCAGTTTTCTTTCATGTGATCTATATCCTGACTTAAGGGCCACTGCAGTAAAAGATCGTTTACGATACTAAAAGACAAAATGGATTTTTAGCAATTGATAAGATTCACCAAAAAGGTCCTGTTAATAATCCAGGGAGTACTGAAACCATTGAAATAACAACTCATTTGGCACTGTACAAATAATTCAGGCAATATTTTCAAAAGGAGTTGCAAATGAATGTACAATGATTGATGGTTCTAAAACCACTAAGCCTACGTGGATTAAATTTGCGTGTGTAAAAATTCTTTAGCAACCAAGACGGGATAAATTCTACATATTGCAACTTTGATGTGAAGTTTTTCTATCCCTATTTTTATTTTGACTATAATAGTGAGACTTCGAATCGTACCCTTATTTGTTGCACTAAAGGTATGGAATTTATACATTATTCCAAATAACATGATTAACCTACCTTTCTATTTAATAAATGACATCCCCAAGAGAATACAAAATTTAGACCAATGTAAATAAAAGACTAATGGCAGGAACGTGATGAAGAACATAGGTGGAAGGGCCACTAGGGCTTATTATGGGGAAAGAAGCTTCCAAAGCTCTGACTTGGCATCCTATTAAGGATGATGGCCTAGTTTGGGATCTTGGTTAATTAATTTGGAAAAATTTTAAATAAATAAAAGCTGGTAATATTAGGAATTCTGGATATCTTATTAAAGCAGAATAGAAAGGGTTTTTCCTTTTTCTTTTCTTTTTTTCTATTTTATTTATTTATTTATTTTATTTTTTGAAATTAGGTTCTTTACAAAGCAATTATTAGGACTAATATATCCTAGTTTTTCAAGAACTGTCATAGGTAAACATTTTTTTGTTCTGAAATCATAGCTACACTTATATTTTAAGGTGTTGCTCTCCGGGTTCTTGTGATGCAACCTAACTCGGGGTGTGAAATACAAACTTATTGAGTTTGCATCAGTGTGAATGAGGTGGAGTAGATGGGAAAGAGTTAGGAGTCTCTCGGTGTGATACCTAGACCTTACTAGTTGGATACCTAGAACCTACTAGTGTGATGCAAATAGTTTCTCTATAAATCTTTTACTTCCCTATCTTGTTTCCATAAAGGTTATTTTGTTCCTAAACAACTAAACATTTCGGAAACCCTAGGATGTAAAGAGAACACTGTGTTTACCCATCTCATCATCTGACTTTCTTTAAATAATAAAGGAAAATGCATGGTACAAAAAGGTCTGGTTAGTGGATAGGATTACTATTACGGATGTCGGAATATGGAGAACTGTTCCATACAAGTTCAGTACACTTGAAATTGTAATATTGAGTTATTAGAATGTCTTTGGTAATGAATATATAGAACTTCATAAAATCAAAACTCAAATTTAAAAAATACAATGCCACGTGTTTATACATAACAACCAAGTTTCTATGTAATTTATGTAATCCAAGTATTTGTAGTTTTCCCTTTACCCATGTGGCCATTTATTAACCATGCATACCTTGCAAGATTAAGGTTTGGGAGAACCTAATTTCAAATCACAACTTTCTAATACACAAATTTAAACAGCAGCATATGAGTAGGACAATAACATGATATCAACTTTCATTTTGTACCTTTGTCATGGAATCATTGGAATCCTCAGTGCAACACTTCTTACAGGCTGATACCAATTCTGCTATCAAAAGTAGGACGTCAGTAAGTCACAGAAACAGAATGATAGTTAACAATCAAAATCTCAAGGTTTCATTAAAAATATGCTTGTGATACAGATACCATGTAATGAAGGTATAATATTTTTGCTAGTGATACGGATGCCATATAATGTCAAGGCTTCAAGTCTGGTTTATTATTAAAACATTCAACTGTTTTTCTCACCTATTCACTACACTTTGCTTCCGCAGTCTTTTAAATGATGTTTTCTTGCTTGTAAACTACGTAGAAATACTGTTGGGGCCTGTTTGGATATAGGTATTTAGACTTGGAGATTTGGATTTCAAAGCCCAAAATTCAAATCACCCCATTTGGCAACTATTTTTCATTGTGGATTTGGATTTAACAAAATCGCAGCGGTGATTTCATTAAGCAAAAAGGGCAGATTTGAAATAACTAATAACTAGGGTAACCTAGTTATTTTAAATCTCTCCTTCTCTCGATTTCAAACCGATGTCTGCTCGGTCTCTCTCCTCTCGTCTTCTCTTCACATCGCATAGATTGGGCTTCAGTTCTTCTGAGATTTGGTGAAGGTGGTCCTTTTTTCTTCTCTTAATTTGTCTTCTACGTGGATTAATTTGTCTTCTACATCGGTTGAGTCTGTTCGTCTGAGATTTGGGAACTTTGATATGCTTGTTTCTTCACCCGGTATCAGTATTGTGCTGCAAGTGTTTTTGGGCCTTCTTTTACTCAGCTCTAGGACGATAGATGCAACAATGCCCATAACTGAACCTTGAGCTAAACCAAGTTCGTAATTGAATCCGAATACAACAATGTTGATATTTGAATATATGGCTGGGTGTTTGAGGTTTGATTTGGCTTGATATATATATATTGTTTACTCTATGAATTGTTACCTCTGTTTCTATCTAAATATATTTGATTTGGGTTGGTTCGTATTGCTCTGTTGACTCTTATGAAGAGACCTTGTATTACTTGATAGGAACTATGATAGTATGATGTTTCGTTCTGAGAGAAAGAAAGCAGTTTGGCAATTGTGTACATTTTTGGTTTGCTACTGTTTTTAGTTTATTGTCCTGTATATGCCTAATTCTGTTTGACCTATGAACATTGAATTTTATGGCAGCGATAAAATATGATTTTCTGTAGGCTGGTGAATGACCAATCATGATACCTTTCTTTTGCGGTTTAGTGTACTCAGATTCTGGTTGTTTTGTGTTCAAGGTAGTGTTGGTAATGATTTTTTACTTTATGGAATATATATATATATATATATATATATATGTTGTTTACTCTATGGATTTTTCCTTTCAATTAGAATATGAGAAATGACTTTAGACTATTGCGTAGCTTACTGCACAAGATGCAAAACTTTATTACTATTAGCACCTGAGTAGCTTACCACACAAGATGTAAAACGAAACTTAGTGCACAAGGTGTAAAACTTGACTTACTGCACAAGATGTAAGTTAGGTCCGAAAAATGCAGGCAAAATGCACAGACCTTGAGTATATAAAATTCCTGAGTTTACATGGTTAAAAGTCTTCAGAACATTGCTATAGTTCCTGAGTTTCCTTCAACAAAATAATTTGATGATAAGCATATTGTGAGTTGGTAATACTTTCAGACCTTGTGATTGTGTTTCACTTTCAAACCTTGTGATTGTGTTTCACTTTCAGACCTTGTTAATTCCAGACCTTGTCTTGCTGATTACTGGCTTCATTTGAGACCTTATTAATTCAATTAATAAACATGTTTTAATACATACTTTCGGTGCTCATATATAAGCCATGTAGTTAAAACCGGAGATGGTGGCAGCAGATGAACATAATGTAGTTAAAACCGGAGACGTTTAGGAAACTCCGGAACCTACTGACAGTGGATAATAAATTCACCCGAAAAGATGGATACTAAGATGGTATCAGCTGATGAAGATAATGTAGAACCACAGTCCACTGTGGATCAATCTGGTCAGGAGCCTGCTCGTCCCTCAGTCATGGAAAATGGCGATGACGGAAAGTTTAGTCAAGGAGGGTGGTGATAGTTTGACTGATGGTGGCGATAGTTAGTCAAAGAGTTGGACAAGCCAGGTGATGAGGCCCCCATAGATGTAAAGAATGAGGTGCAGGAGTTGGCTCAAAGTAGTGATCATGGCTATGAGAAGTGGGCTTAACCGAGTAGTGGGGCTGCTGGAGATATTGTAATTGTGATAAATGATGAACCAGCTGCACCTCGTGCTGCATTTTCTTATGTGAAAGCTAAACATAAGAATGGGAAAAAGTTTGAGAACAAGGTGAATGGAAAAGAAGGTAATGAGGACAGAGGAGGAGCAATTGGATTTCATGAAGGAGATTGAAAATTAACAAGCTAGTGAGCTTATTGATTATGAGACTGTATTTTCATAATGTTTTATGCATCTCATTATAAGCCATGAGAATAGACATTTGTATTGCTTTTGGAATTATGAGATGTAGCACTGTTTTGAAAGACAGTTCTTCATTATTTTTGAATTCTTAACATCAAATCCTCTCATGAAGCAATAGTTATCCAAACAAGTGGATTTGAAATCTTGGGATTTCAATTATTTAGATTTGAAATCCACATCCAAATTCAAATCTAGTTTCCAAACAGGCCCTTGTATTTACATGATTTGGTGTTTGGGTACTGAAATATAGTTAAATTCCCTGATATCTATATGCCAATTGCTACAGATGTGATACTTGTCAATGCCAAGAATGCCGACTTCAAATAATCAATACCTCTGTAAATCTCAAATTCCCAACAAAGTCAGTTACGTTTTTATACGGAAAAATTCAAAACCATTCTTCTCTGAAAGCACACAGAACCCTAGTATGTCTAGATAGGGACTCGCACATGAAGCGAAACCAAATTCACACTTTTACGCATCTTCGAAAGAGGAGCATTTCGATTTCCAGACCATCACCCAAAACTCAAATCTAAATCAACTAGACCGGATACTCAAACCCTCAAATTAGACGAAGCAAAACACTCACAAACACCACACGGATCAAGCCAACAACTTAGAAATCAAAGCTGAGAGAGAGATGAGAATGGACCTTGGTCTTTAACATAGTCAGCGAGACTGTTGCAATCAGAGCAGAGAGCAAGGCCAGTGAAACCAAGATTCTCGCATTCCCTAGTGCTCAGCTGCTCTACCGATGCTGATGATAAACCCGCCACACACACCACCACTACCAAAGCCCTTGCGATCCACGCTCCCCCCATCTCTATACTTCTTTCGTCACGCTGACCCAAACTGGGAAGCCATAGAGGTTAAATTACCCTCCTAACCAGCTAACGACGTCGTTTCACTCAACTAAATAAGTTGTATTCGCCAAGAAAACAAAAAATAAGAGAAAAGGCCGCAAACCAAAACCCCCAAGGCTCTCTTCTCGGCTTCGCTCTCCCCCCCTCCAACCTGAACTAGTGCCAAGGCTGAAGCCTTTTTTTTTGTTTGTTTTTCCTTCTCTCTCTGTTTTTTTTTTCTCCTTAAAGGAAAGCCTATTCTTTTCTCTCTCTAGTGTTTCTGTTCGGTCGCCCTATAATCGTGGCCATCTCACATCCTCTAAAACCCTCTCCCTCAAATCCATGGCATAAACGCCCAAACCAAACCCTCCATCCTCCTTGTCTTGATCGTCAATGGAGCTGAGAAGGGTTTCAATCTCGAAGCCTTGCGCTTTCTTAATCAAGCGCCCATTGAGCTGCGTCCCACGTCATCAGCCTCCTCCTCCTCCTCCTCCGCCGAATAACCAGGGATTACTGGACCGGGTATCCTCTATTCTCTCAAACTCATCATTCAAGTACCCTCAATGTAGATCTCTCATCTCCCTCTTGTCCCCTCACGACTTCGACACCTTGTTCTATTCCATCTCCACATCCCCCTCATCCAATCTCAACCCCAAAACCGCCCTCCGTTTCTTCCATTTCGCCTCCTCAGCTTTCGACTTCCACTTCACTGTTCGCTCTTATTGCCTCTTGGTTCGTTTACTTGTTGTTTCCAATCTCAACTCCGCCGCCAGATTGCTTCTGATTCGCTTGATCGATGGCAATGTCAAAGCTCTGTACGCTCTCCCGCCCACTAATAGGCATATTGAGATAGCCATGGCCATGTCCGACAAGGATATGTTGGTTCAGGCATTGGATATGTTGGTTCATCTCTACTGTACGCAGTTTAAGGATTCCGGGTTTTGTTCTGCCATTCATGTGTTTCAGTTTTTCGCTAATAAGGCTATGTTTCCGTCCCTCAAGACTTGCCATTTTTTGTTGAATTCCTTAGTCAAGGCCGGCGAACTTGATAAGAGCTACATTGTGTTTGAATGTCTGTCTCGTAGTGTTTCTCTTGATGTTTTCTTGTTTACTACTGCAATTCAAGCATTTTGTAAGGGAGGAAGGGTTGATGATGCGATAGGTTTGTTCTCTAAAATGGAGGCTCTCGGCATTGCTCCAAATGTTGTTACTTACAACAATGTTATTCATGGGCTATGTAACAGCAGACGATTAGACGAGGCTTTCCAGTTCAAGGACAAGATGATAGAAAACAATGTGAATCCCAGTCTTATGACATATGGTGCACTGCTTAATGGTTTGATTAAGCAAGAGAAGTTTGAGGATGCAATTTGTGTTTTGAAGGAAATCGATAGTAAGGGACTTGTCCCCAACGAGGTTATCTTTAACATACTGATTGATGGCTATTGTAAAGCGGGAAGGATAAGTGAGGTAATGAAGATAAGGGAGGTAATGTTATCCAATGGGGTTACTCCAAATTCTGTTACCATTAACTCTCTACTGCAGGGATTTTGTAAAAGCAATCACTTTGAGAATGCTGAGCAGCTCTTAGATGAGTTGCTATCCAGTGGCTCATCTGTGGACCAAGTCGTTTGTTTCTCCGCCATTCATTCATTATGCAAGAACTCTAGGTTTGATTATGCACTGAAATTCACAATTGAAATGCTTTTAAGAAACTTCAGGCCCAGTGATAACTTGCTTACTACATTGGTTGTTGGGCTCTGTAAGGACGGAAAGCATTCTGAGGCAACTCAGCTTTGGTTTAGGCTATGGGAAAAAGGGTTTGCAGCCAACACTGTGACCTCAAATGCTCTAATTTATGGAGTTTGTGAATCCTGTAGCATGCAAGAGGTTACTACCCTGCTCAAGGAAATGATAGAGAGAGGCTTCGTACTGGATAGGATCTCATGCAACACACTCATCCTTGGTTGGTGCAAGGAGGGAAAAGTTGAGGAAGCTTTCAAACTTTGGGACTGGATGGGTAAGAATGAAATTTTGCCAGACACATATACTTACAATTTGCTAATGCATGGTTTATGTAATTTGGGAAAAGTAAACGACGCTGTTAAACTTTGGGAGGAGTGCAGAAAACATTGTATTGCCGATGTCTATACATATGGGGTGATGATAAATGGGTACTGTAGAGCTGACAGAATCAAAGAGGGTGAAAATCTATTTATTGAGTTGGTGGCTAAGAAACTACAGCTGAATTTCATTGTTTATAATACGCTTATCAGAGCATACTGTACAAATGCGAACATGATTGGAGCCCTTGGTCTCTGCTGTGACATGAAAAAGAAGGGTATTCAACTAACCTGTACCACATATTCTTGTCTTATACATGGGATGTGCAATATTGGCAATGTCGAAGATGCAAAAGACCTTCTTGATCAAATGAGGAAGGAGGGTTTGTTGCCCGATGTTGTTTGCTACACTGCACTAATTCACGGCTACTGTAAGCTAGGCCAGATGGATGAAGTAGGGAGTGTTCTTCGAGAGATGTCTTCATATAACATACAACCTAATAAGATTACGTACACTGTCATCATTGATGGGCATTGTAAACTAGGTAATATGGAAGAAGCAACTAAACTTCTATGTGAGATGGAAAAAAAGGGAATTGTCCCAGATGCTGTCACTTACAATGCCGTAACAAATGGATTCTGCAAGGATAGGAAGGTGGAAGAAGCTTTTGATGTTTGTGATGAAATGTTCGGAAAAGGTCTAGCTTTAGATGAAATTACCTATACGATATTGGTTAGTGGGCTGCATCAAATTACTACATGTGCAAACGAGGAATGATATGGAGATCTCTTTAAGGTGAGTTGTTCACATTTTTAACACAAAATATGTTTGTTTAGTATTTTTATGACAAAATTATCAATTATTTTAACTCTTTTATCGTGTTCAACTACTTCACTCATATAATGAAGGCTTATTAATTTTTATAAGTCAATGTACAGGATCCCATTCTCGCTTGTTTCTAAGCCCTGCTTTTTCTTGCTGATGGAATACATCTGCTTACCATCTCCTAAATGATTCAGGAGCTAGAGAGGTTGGTAAATCTGGACAGGAACCCATTTTATTCGTTTGTATATACATAAAGCTTGTTCCATACAATTTGACATGACATCAATATTTGTTTTTTTTTTCCTGTGTCTATTTACTGAATATGAAGATAGGCCTTGTATTATTTGTAACTTTCATTCCTCCTGGTGGAAATGGCAGTTTGTTAAATTGTGTCAACTCATATAACTTGGATGTCATGACATGTAGTAAGACTGGAATTCTCCATGTATGTGACTCTTTTTAGTTGCCGCTTGATTAAACAACGGGCGTCTAGCCTTTCAGATATGACAAATGCTATAGTAAAAGGTGAAGAAAAAAAATATACACTATGAGAAGTTATGTGTTGCATAACGCAGGCAAGGGATATTTGATATGATAACCTTGGCTGGAGACTGCGGCCTTAGAATTTATTCTCCAATAATGTCATTATTTTGATTGCTCACATGGTGAGTTTAGAGAACATCAGCTGTGGAATTATTTTAAGTTTGGGTAGATTTCTTATTTCCTTCTTGCTTTTTATGTATTTATATTTTCTGCAAGTCTTTACTTGGATCCTTTGAGTCCAATTCTATTGCATGGGAGTGTGTATCACTTCTGTTCTTTTCAGAAATATTTCCTTGATACCTTACTGAGAAATTCCTTTTTCTAAGTTAAAGGTTTAAAACCAGTGTTGACTTTTTAACGCCATGGCATATTAGGGCATCAATGCCAAAGCTAGATCTTATTGGTAAATTGTTATTGGTTGTGCAGTGCATATGTATAAAAGACACATATCTGATAGTACTTTTTTTCATCTGAACCGAATGAGGTATTTACTATGTCAAAACATAGTTTTATACCTAGATGATTTGATCCTTTTTCCTCATTTTTTGCATGCAATAGATATTTGGGGAGCCATTCTATCTTGAAGCAGTCATTTGTTTAGCATTTTTTCCTTGAAGGTTTCACATCATGGCAATAGAGCTGTCTTGCATAAATATGCATGGTAGAAAACTGAAACTTTTTTCATAGCAGGACTTCGTATAGCAATAATCAAAATAATTTACTGTTTATATATGGGATAATTAAAATAGTACAGATAAATAACAGCTAGGATACTGAATAGAGTCGCTATAATTCAAGTTTTAGTAACACGTGTCATTTCCATTAAAAATTGGGTTTCCACTTCATCCACTCTACAAGTTACATTAGAGGTCCTCCCTGGAGATGTCTCCTTGGAGATAAACTTGGGTTTGCACTACTGAATCCTTTTAAAAATATGTTATGTTCATAGAAGAGGAAATGGAAGCTTGCAGAAAGAGTGGTACCTCTGCAACAGCTTGCTGAAAGAATGGTAACTCTGCAACAGCTTGCTGAAAGAATGGTAACTCTGCAACAGCTTGTTTCTCCATGATAAACGGTACATAGTGAACTCCTCCTTTAAAGGCTGAAAAGTTTTATACATCATTTAAAGTGTAGCACTACCCATTAGTTGTTACATATACTTGTAACTTGTTGTCTTTAGTTCTTAATTAGGTCATCATATTTATTTATGGGTGAATATACGGTCAAAGTGAATGTCATCTGATGCAGAGTGATCATCCTATATTCATTGTCTCTTAGTTTTCGATACTATCAGTTGTTCACATGTGCTCTCTGCCTTAAGTATTTCATGTGAATGTAAGTTATAAAGTCTGCATTATTTTATTGCACTGTCCTAAAGGCACTGGATTACAAAAGCTTTTACCATGAGCACACTAAGGTTAGCCTCTTCCCTTGTATTTAACAGTCACACTTACTCAGTACTCGATATATGAACTGGAAACTGGTATTAGACAAATATATGAAACACTTGCTGGATATTGTGGTTGGTAATGTTAACTTCAAAGGTGATAAAGTCTCCACGCCTGCTACTCTTAGTGACATTGGTTTGGGTTGTGGGGTTCTTGTTTGTGAGAGTGTTGTGTGGGATGCTACTATTTAGCTTTCTGAGAAAGAAAAAATAAATAAAAGTAAAACTAGGGATATGTCCACTGGTAGATTATGGTAAGCATCTGTGGGTGCTCACACATAAGTATCTGTTGGTCACCATTATATAATTCATCCTTGTACCCTGTTATTATCCAAAGAGGAAGTTTATATTGTTGAAGGCTGCATAATTATTTTAGATTACGATCTTTATTTCAATTTAGCCTTATATCTCATGTTGGGTTGCTGGCCACACCAGAGTCCAAGCTTTGCAGGATGATTGGAATTGGAACTTTTCCCAAGTTATGTGAATAGCTGAAAGAGTACATAGCTACCTATCATATTGTGTTGTGAATAGCAAACTTCCATAGCAAAGAGTGAAATATCACTTATATTTTCAAAGTTTGTTTTAGAACTCTGGATTGCGTCGAGTGAAACCAGTTCTATTAATGAAGAAATTGCAAATCTAGGGGATAGCTTTTAAGACTTATATGTAATTCATTTTACTTTATGAGTATGTGGTTGAATTGGGACTTTCTCTTCATCAGGAACCAAGGCCACAGAGCTAGAGAAGCAGAGAGGTCTGTGCTTAGTTCCCGGCTCCTGTTCTGTTGGAGTTTCTCAAATTAATGGTGCAGACATCTGGACTCCTAATTGGACTACTGGCCCCCCAAGTTTGAAGATGGAATCTCGCAATCTATCTGTGAAAAGTTTTACCATCAGGGCCTCAAAGATACTAAAATTGAGGCGTTTCTTAAAGAAAAAGAAATGTTTCCAACTATAGTGGGAATTGTTAGGGGTTCAGGCCCTTACTTACCTAGCTACGTCGCGTTTCTCTTCTCCTGAAGATTTTAGGGTCCAGCAGTAGGCCCTAGTTTTAGCCTGAGTTTGCGAAGCGGATTCAGAGAAGCTGAAGAATTTTCGTGAGGTGATAGTTTACTTCTAAATGATGATTTTAGTATTGATGCTATTTATTGTTGAGTGCCCCAACCATTACATTTATAACTGCTTGGGTACTCAAAAGGGTCCCTGGTATACTATTTTGAGAATGGTCTCTGGTATACTTTTACAAAATGTAAATTTTTTATATAAACTACTGATGTGTAATGATTCTTGGGGCTTGTAGCTTAATTTCCTCAAAATCCCATGCTGAATTGCTGATTATTCTAAATTTATCTCCTCTCAAATTTTCTTTTTATTTGTGCAAACAAAAACAAAAACAAAAATAAAATAAAAAATAAAATAAAAAAGACAACTCCCTCCAATTGTCAAATTGGCAGAGGGCATTAGGGGAAACCCTCCTTGCCAAGCTCAGTCTATGGTGATCATTTGCGAAAGTTGGTTTATTGAAGAACAAGATTACTAGGAAAGAACAAAAACAGGGATCACAGAAGCAAAGAGAACACAAACAAAGGCTGAAAGGAATGAGCAAGCAACTCTCGAATGTGTAGGCCAAAATACACTGGTGCAATTACATTGGTGTCGACCCTCCACACACAAACAAAAGAAAAAAAAATAAGCAACAGGTAACCTCCACCAACACACTCTTCTCCATCCCACCTAGACCTGGCATTTGGACGGGTTACGGGTGGGTTGTGACGGGTTCGCGGGCTAAACGGGTTCAACCCGTTGGGTTCGCTGATTACCTGTTGAAACTCGTTAAGCCCGTTAAGGTCTTTTTTTAATTTTATTCAGTTTATTATAATATTTTCATAATATTCTTTTTTCTATGTAATTTTTTTTTTATTTTTCAGTGTAAGAGCAATGAGAATATGTTAAATTTAACTGATAACAACTTTAACATTTTACAAAATACTAAAACCTTTTGAAAATCACCCTCATAAAGTCAATAATTTAAATCTTAATATATATGTTAAATATGTTTTACTCATAGATCATCAAATCATATAATCAACACATCAAAAGTCGATAATACAACATGAAGTGATGAAACCAAAAGTGCAAAGATCTACATATCACCACATTAATACATCAAAAGTCGATATAAGTATATGAAGTGGTGAAACCAAAAGTGCAAAGATCTTCAGTTTGTTTGACTTTGTTGATCTATTGTTAAGTCCAACACATGTTCAGTGAGTTGCTCCAAATTAGCTTGGTCTTCGTTTAAAATAAATACTAGAAACAAAGCACACTATATGTGTGTGTAATTAATAAAAAATAATAAAAATATTTATTAGAGAAAAACGTGGGTGTTGAAGAAAAACATGGAATCTGGAGAAAATCGTGGGAGTGGGAAGTTGTACATTTACTGAGAGATTTCAGGAGGAAATTCAACATATTTTTTTTAATATTATTTTACTAATTGTTGTTTTGTCTTTTGTTTATTAAAATTTATATTAATATAATATATAGTGAAAGGGTTAAAACGTATTTTCACATGTCTTTTGGTTAATAAAGCTTGTTTCTTTAATAATAGTATAGATTTATATTAATATAATATATAGTGAAAGGGTTAAAACGTATTTTCACATGTCTTTTGACTAACAAAGCCTGTTTCTTTAATAATAGTATAGATAAGGAAAAAAATTAAAATGAGATAAATAAATAATCACATGAAGATATGACAAGAAATGGTAACAAATGATAGAATAGTCAAATGGCTAAGCAAGTCTTTTAGGTTTTCAAAAGGTTTTATTTTCTTAACGGGTTAACGGGTTCCATTGAGCTGCTCGCTTCCACCCGTTTGTTAACGGGTTATTAGCCCGTTAACGGAAAAATCTTAATGGGCGAGTTTTCACAGGTTTTTAATGGACGGGTATTGGGCGGTTAACGGGTTCGCGGGCTGAAATGTCAGGTCTTCCCACCACTACCCCAACCCCACGCTTCACTTATTGCTAAGTTGTACAGTTGTACCACATATTGGCTTAAGGGAACATTTTAGTCCAAATGTGACACTTGGGTAATAAATTTTAAAAATGATAAAATAATAATGATAATAGAAATCTTACAAAAATTAGGTATATACAAAAGATTATGGTAAAAGACATTTCCCCAGAAAAATTTACAAAATCTTCTCCTCCCCCATCATAGGAAAAGAATATTCAGGTTAAGCACTTGGGAAAGTTTTCTCCAGTTTCTTTGACATTTTTTAACTGAGCCTATGAGAGATTCAGCTTGGCTTTTCAATTTCTGAATTTTCAAGCTCAACTACAGCATTGAATCCAAATTCATTCCCAGGGGTGAACAGTGATTGGAGTTCTTCTGCTGATTGCGTAGTGTTGATCTTGTTTTCCTTCACAGTCAGATTTTCCTGAAATTGGACCAAGTAACTATAAGGTCGCACAACTTTACAAGAAACATATATATAGAGGATTTTGAAGATGACTCGCCTGCTTTACATAATCAGCCATAGCAGAGCTCACTATTTCTTGTATGACAAACTTTGTGACACGCTCTTTACCAAGTATATCCAAGAGAAAACTTTTCGGGACCTGAAAGAACTTGTCCGTTAGTCACAGAAGAACAAGATCAGAGATAATAACTTACAAAACAAGTTCAGCTGCGCAACCGCTGCGAAACAAATTGCACCAACAGCATGCTGCTATGTCATTTATCAATCATAAACAGCTAAGAAACTTAAGTTCATGATTTTTTTAGACTCTGCGAAGTTGGATTCTCTAGAAGCAAATTTCAACATGAAGATTTGACCACTTTAACCTTTAAGTGGTCAACTCTTTAATGGATAACGTTGCATTAATATGGTTTGCAGTTCAGCATAAAAAATCATACAACTTTTGAAAAAGGAACTGTGTTTGTACGACTAAAGGTGTGCCTCCATGATTCACCCAAAGAAAAATAAAATATAGGTGTCTCTAATACGGACTCAATAAGAACTTTCAAATCAACATGGGTTATATGGGTAAAAATTTTAAATATCAGCTTCCCAATTAGAATATTTATCCAACATTGATATGAAAGTCCTACTTAGTCCTTATTCTACATTCCTCATTTGAAAGGCTTCTGGGCAACTAAAACCTTTTGTTTCATATGACTGGCATAAACTGATATGAAACTCTGTTTCTCTTTGAAATTATGGTTACACCGATCTTAGTTATACAGGATTTTGAAAAAGGGTGCTGAAATTATAGATTTAAATAAGGTTCCTCCATTCTTTTTTCTTATTTTTTGGGGATAGCCAGGACAAATTTAGTCTCAATCTCGTTCTACATATCATGTAAATCTTTCACTGACGTTTGATACAAAGGAATAAAAATCAGTTTTCGTATGGCATCCACGTTCTGGAGCTAGAGTTGAGTCTACATCAAATTAAGAACAGTGCAATAATCTAACAAATCCAAACTACTGAGTTGGACAATTACAGTGCATCAACTAGTAGAGATGCAAAAACAGCCTTGGTATCATATTCAATTATCGAATAACAGCTGAATCATGGTTCAGCCTACTTATAATTTGAAGTAATAATGCCATTTGCATGAACTACATGAGTTAACGAAAAGTTGGGACAAATTAAATACATAATTTGGAAGGATAGGAATTATCATCCTATTAGACCTATTGTATACGGACTAAACAGAGCTAGTTACATGCAAAGAAAATATCAAATGGTGAAAATAAATGGACCGAAGGTAAAGCTACTGACCTTTGATGTTTTTCCTGGAGTAACTCGAAAGCACATGAGAAAAGAAAAGTTAGTCAACACTGATTACAATTTAAATACAGCGTTATAAGAAAAAGAAGAAATAGAAACATTATCGGATAGGGCGAGTTAAACCTGTATGCATTGGAGTTATTAATCCTAAGCACATCTAAAATGAGCAGAATCTTAGCAGGATTTTCTAATATCATGGCATAGCGAATTTTGAAGTGCCGATTACTCTTAATAGATTTTTGTACAACTGCAAGATTCTCATTGTATTTGAAATTGGCACGTAAAGCCATAGAGTCCAGTGAAGAGCCCAATGATTGTAGAAGTCATCCAGAAGTTAACATACATCTAACATTTGTACACTGTAAGGCCCTAAGGGGGCATGATTTCATTACCTCCTTTTTGTCTGCGAAATCCTGGAACTGGTGGAGCATTGCGTGCCAAATTTGTCAAAACTTGATCAAAAACTTTTTTTGTTTCATCCCCAGCCACTTCCACTCTAACCTAGCATTTGGACATCATAACTATAAGGTCCCAAACTCTGACACAGTAAAAGCAAAACACAGACATAACTACCATTTGAGATAGTAACTCAAATACACAGATTAGAAACTCTAGATCACTCATAATCCCAACAAATAACGAAATTGAGTGGCCCAACAGAATCAAACAATTAATTAAAATGAGAAAAAAAAAAATTTTAAAAACAACCTAACCCATCCTGAACATAATAAAAATGAACCAGAACACAAGATTTATTTAAAGGACAACTATTTGCCGCCCCTGTGAGTCTTTTTAATGATTGTTTCAAGATTTCAATCTGACTCTCTGGATACTTAAATACTGTTTCTGTTTTCCTAGACCAACAAGACAGATGTTCCTAGGAAGACTTAAAATCCTCCTTAAACAGTCTTCATGAACAATCATAAAACTGAATTCAACGTCGAAATGCAAGTATCGGTTAATTTTTCACTGCAAACTCACTTGTATAGTACTGTCATCTTGAGACTCGACAACAATCTTTGTGGTCTTCAACTTTACCACATTTTCTTCTTCAATAGATGCCTCTAAACCTGCAACACGAAATTAACAATTAAGTAAAACTGTGAACACCAGAAAACAACTGCAGCAAACATAAAATGAGGAAACTTTAAATGGTTGTACAAAGTACAGGTAACAGAAATAAACAGACCTGAACCGGCTGCGAATATTGGCCAGGACATGCTTGCAGGACCAATCTCATGCATACTACAAAAGAAAATAACCTCAATATATTGGAAATTTACTTTTCAACACAACATTGTATAATTTTTTTTTTTTTTTTCTTTTCTTGTGAAATGAAGAAAACCCAGTCAGCTTGGCAGTAATGGGTCTCTAAGTTTCTTACTTATACTATTATGATGCTGCATTCAAAGTAGGAATTCTCAGTTTGTCTTCAAGAAAGCTGCAAGATAAATGTAGAAAAACATGAAAGATGAGAAAACGATAAGAAAAATTTACCGCGTGAAGAAACTATGTTGAGAGCTGCGTAACCCCATTTTTGATGCATTTTGATAAGCAACAACACAACTGCAGTTGTATTTTCTAACAGAAAAACGCTGCAGTAAATAAGCAAGTAAATCATCGAAAACCTCTAATTTGGAAGGTGAACAGGTAAAGGTTGAGCAGTTTAATAGAATACCGCGGGAATTCCAAGGGAGAGGAAATTTGACGGAACTGTTATTATCGTCGTAAGCGACGCCATGGCTGCTGCTGCTGCTGCTGCCGCTGCCGCCTACGGGTTGTCCTTCTTTCTAACAACCAAACACGTTAACAATCTTATTATTTTCTTATCCGTTTAAATACGACGCCGTCACCTGTGAGGCTTCTCTTACCACGGTAACAAACTCTGGCAACGGTAACACAGGCATTAATTATAGAAAACCATTTGAGAGAACAACTCAGATTAACGACGCTCGACTCCTAAACCATAACGTTCTCTCTCTCACACACGAAATTTCAGTCTTAAACCATAATAGTTACTTTGATAGTTTCATCCATTATACTCGAACAACAGTCACATTCACCTGGTCAGCAACTGATGGTCAGCAACTGACTAGGAGACATTTGGTCAACAACCCTCGGAACAAGCCAATTTAAATCTAATGGCTGGAATTTAATGTCTTTTATGAATAAAATTTATTATCTTATATCTTTTTAACTAAAGAAAAACCAGGTTCTTCTTTTTATCTCCTCCTTCTCCTCTTCTTCTACTACTCTGGATTCGCCGGAGACGGAGACCCGATTTCTCCTCTTCTCTGAATTTCAAAAATTATGGGGGCAATTCCAGAGAGAATCACTTACAAAACCTGTATTATGAGGACCATTAAGTTAAAAACTAGTTGAGAGCATTTCAACTAATTGTGTTTGAGACCCACTTTCGATCATATTTTTAGTTAAGAAAATCCTATTAGTCCCCAACCTAATAGTTTTTATGAATATTTGTTATACATTCATAATCAAATCATATTCTATTTTTTTTTAAATTTCTTTGAGTAACTTTGTACCTTGCTTTGTGCTCTGCTAGTCTCTAGTAGGTATATACATAAATGAGAGAGAGAGACAGAGAGAGACAGAGAGAGTGTGTGTAGTACTATTAGCAATAAAATTAGAGCTAATAGTCAACAAAGAAAGCTGAGCTACAAAGTACTGAAGAATTTCATGTCCAAGTTACTGATGATTTCGCAGATCTTGGGACAAAGGAAGCAATGGGAAATTGCCTGAAGAAGTTGACAATATACGAAGCAATTTCGACGAGGTGCTTAGGGGAAGCATTTTTCATCATTCTTAAAAAATCTGAAGCAATTTGAAAAATAACACAGACTGTTCCTATTAAACTAATAATTATAATTATTTCAACAACAAAAAAATCTATGACTACTCCTTAATCTTATTTTCTACTGCCACCATAAGAAAAAAAAAAGAGCTGAACGACTAGTCCTCAATCTTATTTTCTACTGCAACAACCACAATTTCACTAGAAATTCGGACCAGCAGCGAGGATGTCTTCTGTCAACTTCTTGTCTTTGCCAATCTTGTAGTTTGTGAATGTCTCGAAGTTGGTTTTGAAGAGGCCAGCCAACTTTAGTAGTGTTTCCTGGTATGCTTTCTTGTTCGACCACTGCAATCCACATTAAAATTGAAATGACATCAGAAATTCTGAATAACATTCAGCAGTATATTAGATAGAGAAAAGTTTAACCTACATGTTACTTACAGTGTTCACTGGATCTAGCATCTGTGAAGGCACTCCCTCAATCTCATTAGGGATCTCAAGTCCAAACACTTCAGTCTTCTTGTAAGTTGCATTCAAGAGGCTGCCAGAGTGTATGGCATCAATGATCTTCCGGGTGTAGGATAGTTTAATGCGCTTTCCCGATCCATAGCTGGAAGAGAGAATCATATATATGTGATTCAGCTTGACTTTCACAAAGAGATTAATTTTGTAATTATTTATATGAATATATATAACTCTGTACCTTCCACCAGACCAGCCAGTGTTAACAAGCCATGCAGTTGCACCATGCTTCTGCATCTTCTCAGCTAACATTGCTGCATACTTGGTAGGATGCAACATCAAAAATGCAGCACCAAAGCAAGCCGAGAATGTTGCCCGTGGCTCCTTCACACCCTCTTCAGTTCCAGCAACCTATAAATTACCATAGACCCGCATTAATCTCCAATTGAAAAACCTATCTCAGAAGTAAAATTCGAAGAATATCAACATTACCAGGGCAGTATAGCCACTGATGAAATGGTACATGGTTTGTGCCAGGTTTAACTTGCTCACAGGTGGGAGCACACCAAATGCATCACAAGCCAAAAGTATCACATTCTTCGGATGAGGACCAACACATGGTATCTTTGCGTTGGGAATGTACTCAATGGGATAGGCTGCTCGAGTATTCTCTGAAACCAGAACAAACAAGACTCGATTTAGTTGTGTGATGTGTCATAATATATACTTGTAACTTTTGCATTAAAAGTCAAACAGATACTTAACCTGTAATAGTATTGTCACTGTAATCTACCACTCTAGTATGCTCATCGAATGCAACATTTTCCAACACTGCAAATCAGATTAGTTCAGTCATAAGTCTGTGGACATCATTTGAACTCACAAGATTAAACGAAGATGGATCTCTCCGATCCATTAATTCACATATACATAAAATAAGAATAATGTCTTACCAGATCCAAACTTGATGGCGTTCCAGATGTCTCGCTCTTTCTCTTGAGAGAGATCAATGCACTTGGCATAACAACCACCTTCGATATTCGATACACCATTCTCACCCCAACAATGCTCATCATCTCCAATTAGGTACCTGTTGTGATCCGTAGATAGAGTTGTCTTTCCAGTGCCTAATCATACCAAATAGAAGAACATTACTAATTAATAATTGAAACCTAACAGATTTTATGTTACAAGGATATTGCAGCTGGTAGAACCAAATCTCCAAAGAAGAAAGCATTGATGTTGTACCAGATAATCCGAAGAAGAGGGCAACATCGCCGTCTTTCCCCATGTTGCAGCCAGAATGTAGGGAGAGGATATGTCGTTTAGGCATGAGATAGTGCATCAAACTGAAGAGACCTTTTTTCATTTCCCCGGCATACATGGTACCAAGGATGACCATTTCCTTTCTAGCAAGGTTAATGTTTACGCTAGTAGAGGATGTCATGTACTGATTGTGACGATTGCATGGGAATTGACCAGCATTGTATATAGTGAATTCTGGAGTACCGAAATTCTCCAGCTCTTCAGGAGTAGGTCGGATACACCTGCCACCCATACAAGTGAATTAAACTCAAAATTTGAAGAGTATGAACTTGAAAAAACATTTCATATATTACTCTTGTTCTTTACTTACATGTTGTGCATGAACAATGAATGATAAGCCTTGGCAGAGACAATTCGCACTTTGATTCTGTTTTCAGGATCCCAGTTTATAAACTGATCGTTCACAAAGACCTACATAGACCAAAGACTCGAGACCATTATTGCTACTTTTTTTTAACTTATAAGGGCATGAACACATTAACTAACAATTTGACAATGAAATTGATGATTTTACCTTGTCCAAAGAATTCAAGTAATTCATGGCGGTTTCTCTGTTAATCATGAAAGTTTGCTCATCCATTTCAATGTTGGGTGAACCCCTACAAGTGAAAGCATTGACATTGATCAAAATATAAAACCATTCATTCAAGTAAGATAGCAATCACAAAGTGAAAATGGGCACTTACTTTCCCCACCAAAGCTCTTTCTCAGTGGACTCATCATTGACAACGCGCTTGTCTTTTGGACACCGACCGGTCTTGGCCCCAGAGAGAGTTGCCAATGCGCCACTGGAAGTGATGAATGACCCTTGCTCATGTTGTAGAGCCTGCTCATATAGCTCTGCACCACATTCACCAAAGGTAACCATGAGAGCCTTAAAAGTAAGAATTTATTTTTTTGTTTTGTTATTATTCTTTCACATTGGCAAACTATTCCATGTTGCATCATTCTTTTCCAACTAAATATGAATGCAAGAGAATAGAGATACTTACCGGCAGGAGTGAGGTTATATAGGACCTTGGTAAACTTTGCAGCATTGTCACCGGCAAAAACAGGTTGTGCAAAAAGATTAGGCGCTTGCGTAAACTTGAGGTTATTGGTCTTCGCCTTGTTAGATGCAGGATCTGTTTTCACAACCTTATGTATTACATAAAATTGTCGTCAGCGAAGCTATTTACCTCCAACGTTAAAATGACTGTTGGATTTCCATCTATAGGTTCTTTCAAAGCCGAAACTTTTTTGCTTGGTGAAAAAAAAGAGGTTTGCCTTAAAATAAATCCTATCAAATTGAACAAGTTGATATGGTTCAAATTGAAAGTTGCATGCACTAGCTGAATGTGTCACTTGTGATCATCTGCCATAAACAAAATAAGAAACTCTACTAAGAATTGAAGAAAAACAAACCTTGCATTCCTCTTGAGCGACTTTGGTCTCACCGATGGCCATCTTGTTGATTGTGATGGGTAGAAGGCAAAGAAAAGAGAAGGCTCAAAGTTCAAACTCCTTTACTTAATTGTCTGCAGTTGGAGATCGAGATACTGAACAACTGAGAGCTTGAAGATTTCGCTATAATCCATCACCTATTTATATAGCGTAAATTGTTAAACGGTCCAAGCGGACATGGAGATAATAGTGGAGGACACACATGCATGAAGAAAAGTTCCAATTTAGAACATTTCAGATGTTGTTACTGTTCTAATTCTACGCCTAAATATTCTCAAGAAGAAAAAGAACAATTATAGGCCGGCCTAAGCAAATCCGAAGCAAATCAGTTCCTATATTTTCTCCTTATCCAATAAGGGAACAATTTTTCTAATTATAGGCTTGAATACGGATAATTCTTTTCTAATTATAGGCTTAAACACATTACTTGACTCCTTACTCCTTAGCTCGGTTCAGTTTCCTCTTTCGTTTTGCTATTTCATGCATATTACACGATAAGGGTTGAAACAAAAGAATAGGAAACAGATGTTCATCCTCTATATTTATACTAATCATGAACTAACTAATGAGTTTAGTTGTTAGATCTTGTGCCACGAGAGCAGAGTATATCCACTTTGGATAATAAGTCAATATCAATTAAGCCCTATGCATTATTTATGTATAATTTCTTCAGATTTTGCACTTACAGTTAATTGGTTTTAATACTGATCAGTGCAATTTCCTAAAACAACATAACACTTGCTGCCATTGATGAGCATTTAAGCATATATATACTGTCAGTTGTGTGCACTCTTGTATTGCTAGCTTCCGTTCTTCTTCCTTTCACTTCTTGATTCTCATGGTTACTTCTTCAATTCTGATCAAGAGTACCCTAGCTTGATTTTGACTGCGCTTTTATCTCCTATATATATTCTCCTGATTTTCCTTTCTTCTTCCTACTTCTTTTCAGTTTACTGTTTGCATCATAGCTAGAGTTGAACAAAGGAAAATGAACATGATGGTTGTAATTGTTAGCACACATGATAAGCCCCTCATTCATTCATTTCACCAAGAGATTCGGTACAATTTTTCATTATACTGGATAATAATTTGGAATATGGAGATCATTGCCATCGAGTGAACACTAATAACGCAACTGCTCCTATTGAACCAGTAGCGAGAATGTCTTTCAGTCTGCTTGTTGTCCTTGCAATCTTGTAGCTTGTGACAGTCTTCAAGTTGGTTTTGAATATGCCATCCAACTTCAGCAGTGTCCCCTGATATAGTTTGTTCCCGTTTTTCTTAGCTTATTGAAGTTTTGAAGTGCATACTCCTTGAATGTATCTTAATATTGGAGTATTAATTACAAATTACAAATTCCAAATTAGATTCATAGTAGCATTCCCCTATTGCATGATGCATTCTAGATTTATAGTACCTGAGTTTTGTCACGAGTCATAACAGAGGTGAAAAGTGAAAATTGAAAGCAGTATTTGATACCCTCAATCCAAACCCAGGGTGGCTGCAGTAAAAACACCTTTGTCCAATACTTTAACGATCTCAAATGTCAGGAGTAACAATAAAATGTACACAATAAGCTGATAACTCGAATCACCCTCAAAAGGTAGATGTGGCCAAATATAGAGGGGAGGTCGGTATAATTATACTACTACCTGACTTGGACTATTCATCAGAATCTGATTCCAAATGAGATCTAATGCTCTCATTTATGTAGCGAAGCTTGGCCGGGCTATCCCACCAGGTTGGGGTACTGATTATGGCCTTCTCCAAAAAGTACCTATCATGCACCTTTTTCTCAGTCAGCTTCTGGTAGAACCTTCCCCATTTGTACATGGCACGTCTTAGACGAACACTCTCAGACCCTGAAAAGAGATACTTGAGGTAGTCCTTTGCTAACCGAGTCCACTCCTCACCATCGATGATGTAAACATACTGCAACAGAACAATACGACTAAAGCATATCAAAACATAACATTGATGAAACTAAAGCAACACAGACACGTTAATTACAAAATCATGTCAGTGATCAAACTATTTTCAGCTAGGTGGGAAAGAAGATTGGCAAACCAATCTATCATACTCATCTAAGCAGCACCAGCTAATACTCTTACCTGGCTCTGGTATTGTTTGCAGAGTATGAACCTTATTCTACATCTCACCTTTTAGAAAGCAACAAGCTTATATGAATTACTGTGGAATGTGTGACTCTTACCAGAAATATAAATCCAATGGTTGCTAGAATCACTTGCAATGTTTCATCAATGATTCCAGCAAAGCCTTCGTCTTCTGATCCACCAGATGGATCAGCACCACCGCCGCCGCCACCACCTCCGCCACCGCTGCTGCCGCCACCGCCACGTGTACCACTGTCTTTGTCTTCATAGAATTCTTTCTTTTCTATCTGCTGACGTAATACATCCTCTATTGAACTTTCCTTCTTCAAATTGCCCATTGCTTTCTCCAGGGATTTCCATGGGGAACCCTGGATGCATAATAATATGCAGTGAGAATATGTTGCTGAAATGCATTTGCTCAGAAAGACCATTACAAATACCAAGGAGTATACATCTACACAACTCTTCTCATGTTCTAGGGAAAAGTCTCAAAATATTTCATAAACAAAATCAATAAGCCCCCAAATGCCCCATACTAGATATCACATGTACTAGACTCTGATGAGAAAACCTTGAAAACTAATAACAATGTTATTAGGTCATAATGTCATGGCATGGGTGAATGGATAGATTATCGGCTGAAGGGGAAAAAAAGGGTCTAAAATTGCAAGTATATATCAGATGATATGTAAGAACATAATTCTACCATATTACTTGAATAATTTTTTTAAGGGGCTTAAAGAAAGGTCCTTACCTCATCGTCACTTCCATTTTTTCCTTTTCCACCGAATAAGCAGACAGGTAATGATTGTTGGGACGTAGATACTTCTCTGCATCCCTGGTTCTTCATTATGGTCATGCACCGTTGCTGAACTGATGCATTACAGGTCACTACCAAAGGATTTCTAAGAAGGGCGTGTTTAGCATGGATTGGTAAAATATATGGCTTAGAAGGGAGACAAAGAGATTGAGAGCTGTTTCTGAGGCCGATGCTAAGGTTGCATGAAGTAATCTGCAGGATGGTCATCCTCAACAAAATTCTCAGCTTCCTTGTAAATGTCACATGAAGATTTAAAATCCTACAAAACCATATTTTCCAAATGTCATTGAACAATTACTCAGGAAAGCATGTGGAACAACAAGATAGATGAATAGAATGAAAAAGTAAATGTGACTAATAAATTAAAACAATGCTGGACTGCATCGGTTTCATGAGCAAAATAAGGTGAAGAAACCATTACTATAGTTAATTTCTGCCCAGGTATTCGACTAAATAACTCAAATCCTTAAGAAAGAAGAGATATCCTTGTCCTACTCATCCAAACACATTTCCCAACACAGATACTTCAATAACCAATTCAATTAGCAAATGTGAAATACAAAGTAATGTTGTTGGTTGAAACCAGTTTCTGGGAAATAGAAATTCTGCATCGACTAATTTGCGCAAAATGTAAAATGCATGACGAAACACAGTGGGATGAATTTGAACCTCGCTTCATTTATTTTGCGAAACTGCTCGTGACTTGCTTGGAGACCAATTTGGCATTGGCGAATTTGTTCACCAATGGTCTAACTATGACTAACAGATTCATTTCATGATTAAAACCAAAGAAGCAAATGAGAGAGGTGGTGGCTTACCAGTGTGGCTCGAACGATGACGGTGGCGCTGAGAGGGAGAAGCGAATCGGTTTCCTCTTTGGAAAGCTCGACACTCTCAGAAGAGGGTTTTTGGCTTTTCGCAGATTAAAGATGAAGAAAACGGTGAGAAGAAGAAAAGGGAAGTGGATATATTTTGTTTATCTGGGCCTCCTAATGATATGGGCTCTAGTCGCTCTAATTATTTGTGCGGTTTTAGTGAAAAGGGAAGACTACCTACTAAATATTTGGGAGTTTCTATTCATACCTCTCGAATTGGTAGTTGGACCTTCCCTTATTTTTGAACATTTTAAAATCTTATTTTACCTCTATTCTTCAAATGAATGAAAAAAAAAAGTAATATTGTTAAAACAATCTAATAATCTTAAATTTCTATTTCTCTGAATTCTGTCATCATCTTGTGCATTTTGTCTAATATTATTAGTTGTCTATTTGTTGTTATGTTTTATATTATCAACATATTAGAATAAATGACCATCTCACTTTGAAAATAAGAAAAAAAAACTCATTCTTTTTCACTTTATAAAAAATGACATAATTTTAATATGTTTATCATAAAATGGTCCATTCTATTTTACTAAATAATAAAAAGAGGTTGTGTTTAGTTTTATTTGTGACCATAATACATTTTATTTTAACATGATCCGATCATAATACTCTTTTTTTTTATTTTCTCCCATCTTTATCAAAACACACACTATCTCTCTCTCACACACATTTTCATGACTCCTACTACTACTAAACCCCCAACTTCCAAGAATCTTTCTTCTTCATCTGAAAACTCTCCACATCCGGATTCCACCGTTAATCGATGGCCTCTTCGTCATCCCTGAGATCTTCGCAGCCGGCGCCGGGAGCCGGAAGATCCGAGCCGCCGCAGCGCCAAACGACGTCTTCTTCTGTTCGCTCCAAGCCGGCCTGCTATTCTTCTTCTTAGGGTTCCTCCTCGGCCTCGTCCCCTTCGGCCACGTCGACGACGACGATGCACCCAGGGATTCAATTTCGACATCAGGCCACCGCATGTCAATGTCCAACTCGACGCCGGAGATCAAGTCCCGAAGCGTCGAGAAGATCTCATCTTGGACATCAGCCCCGTCGTCGCGACACAGGAGAAGAGATTTGATGACGTGGTGGCAGAGGAGGTGGTGCCGAGGAAGCAGGTGATTGTGGAGGAGATCGACGGCCAAATCGCCGACGTGTTTCGTGCGTTATCGTAAGCATTAATTCGAGTCAATGTGTATTTGGCTTTGGTTGAATTGAAGGTTTTTAATGGTGAATTTGTGGCAGGAATGAGTTTCAGAAGCTGGAGAAGATTAAGGACTCGAATAGGCAGAGCCGCTCGAGGATCTCAATGATAAGATGCGCGACTATAAGAGGTGATTTTGGCTCTTCATTTTCATCTTTTGATAATTTTGATGGATTTTTGTGAGCCTAGGAAGATTGGATTATGAAATTAATGGTAAAATGCAATTAGTTTTGAGTATTGATACTGGATGGCATATGAATCAATGAGTTTCGCTACTTTTAGTTCCGATTATAGCTTAGTTTGGAATGTTCAAATCTTTGTTCTTATTATATAGGCACGGTTCTGTGTCGAAATGTTATGTAGCTAGGATCACAAAGAGAATAATTGCAGTGGTTTTTCTTTCTAACAAACTTGTATTTTCACAGTCTGATTTTCTGAAGGCAACCCTCCCAACAGATGTTGTGATAGGAGCTACGGTAAGAGTTTTCATGAGTTGCAGTGATGCACTAGTTTCATATACTTTGTGATAAATACAGGACGTGACTATAACACAATTTTGTTTTATTTTCCTCCCCTTTTATCATCTGTAACACAAGCCTTCAACCACTAGTTTCAGAGATGTTTCATGTTTGGTTTTGTTGACAGTAGCCACAGAGGGGCTACACAGGCCCACAGACCCGCAGCTAGCATGCCCGGGGCCGGACCGAGGCCTGGAGCAGGATCCCCAGCACCCGGACCCGACGCCCAGCAGTCTAACTTATGACTGGGGGCCCGAGAGCCGGGGACACCAGCTGCCGAACAGGTCACCTTAGCTGCCCCTTTGCGTACGAACAGAAGGGAACCAGTCCCACATCGAAGAGTAAGACCAGACCTCATGATCGACCACCTATATAAGGGCATCAACTACCCTCATTAATAGGTAACTCAACTCTCCCACTACTTATCATTCCCGCTTAAGTTATCTATTTGCTCCAACGGTACTAACTTAGGCATCGGAGAGGAGAAGACCAGCCCGCCCGATATTTCCCTTAGTTAGTAGGGTTCGCAGGAGGAAATCACATCAAGATCCACCGGTTTCCCGCAGGCCTACGGGTTTGTGCAGAAACAGGTTTCATTAGAAATTGATAGTGCAAGATACAAGAACCCTAATTTTTCAACAATTTTTAACCATTTCTCTCTCAATTTCTGTAGGGAGTTGTGCATACACCTGGTAGTGGATATGTTCTGCTACATCATGTGATGGGAGAAACTAATGGTGAACGTGGAATTTGGCCGTAAGTACTCTACTGCTTGCTTAGCATAGTTCTGCCCACTTTTCATTTCAAATTAATTTCATACTCTAAGAGACATCCTTGGATAATTCCTACTTCTTTTTCTTGTCAGAGTTGGTCTTCCTGAGACCAGGAATTGTGAAACAGCTACTTGTTTTATTTTGAACAAATTTTGTTCATCCCAGTTTTGGCCTCTTCTGAGTGATTGAAATCCAATTTTCTTTGTAGGTATGTTGAAGGTGGATTGGCTCAGTATCCTTGGCTATTGGTCAGGCGGCTAGGGAAGCTTGATGTGGAGAAATTTTCTCGCTACCAGAAACCGCAGTGATTTCAAGAAACTTGATGTGTAGAATATCATTTCTGATTTATGATTGACAGTGAATTTGACCAGTTATATGGCTATTTATTGTCTTATTAACATGACATTTCCATAGTTTGAACAGTTACATGATAGTTACTTGAGTAGTTACATAGCGAGTTGGAGTAGTTAAAGAGACAGTTACTTGAATAGTTACATGGAGTAGTTCTATTACATGATAGTTACTTGAGTAGTTACAATTACTCAATGTCGATAGAGTTACTCAATATCAATACATAGTAACTGGAACAGTTACATGGCAGTATTTGACAGTAGACAGAGAGAGGCTACCCAGGCCCCCAGACTCGCTACCAGGACTCCCAGACCCGGTCCAGGGCCCGGGGGCGAGGCACAGACATCCGGACCCGTGACCTAGCAGGTCTTACTTGTGACTAGGGCCCGGGGACCGGGGGCGCCAGCCCGCTTAACTGGGGACCAGAGCAGCCTCATAATATATGCAGAAGGGGGTCAGTCCCACATTGAATGGTGAGGCCAGTCCTCACACCCAGCCGCCTATATATGAGCCCCAGCTACCTTCATTAATGGGTAATCAATACTTCAACTACTCATTACCACTTAAGTCATCAGCTTATCTCTATTATAATGACTTAGGCATCGAAGAGGAATAGACCGGCCAGTCCGGTATTTCTTTAGTTAGCAGGATTTGCAGGAAGGAATTACACCAAGATCCATCAGTCTCTGTGAGTCTCCGGATTCAGACAAAAACAATTGGCGCCGTCTGTGGGAATCGATCCCACGACCAGCCAGTCCGGTATTTTCTTAGTTAGTAGGATTTGTAGGAAGGAATTACACCAAAATCCATCGGTCTCAGTGAGTCTCCGGATTCAGACAGAAACAGCAGTTAACTCTGTAGTTGCATGGAACTACTTAAGTAGTTACATAGTAGTTACTTGAGTAGATACATTTTTCAGTTACCAATCATGGTAGAATGAGGTACAAAACATCATGCTAATGCTGCTTCTGTAATTTGCAATTGAGTAATTTCGGCAGCGTTCCGCTACCGTGGTGCGATGCAGCGACACGCTGCGTTGTGTCCTATATTTTTCATTCTTGGTTCAGTTGCTTTCGATTTTAAGCTCTTACTTTTCTGTCCTGTATTTTTTTTTTTTTTTTCATAGTTACTTAGATAGTTAGTAAGATAGTTACTAAGATGATAGTAAGATAGTTAGTAAGATAGAAGTTACTAAGATCATAGTTAATTAGATAGTTAGTAAGATAGTTACTATGATGATAGTTAGTTAGATAGTTACTAAGATGATAGTTAGTTAGATAGTTACTAAGATAGTTACTAACATATGGATTTGCTTTGCCAGTTAAACCAGCTGCCTCAGCTGAAACTTATACCTAGAGCAACGAGTTAAATTTTAAAAACAGGGCCTTTGTAAACTTACCAAACTTAGTTAGATGATTATTTTCTTAAAAAAAAAAAGACAGGGATATGGGAAGGAATCGAAAATTAACATATAGAACTGGAAGTAACTCCATAAATAACAAGAACTCAATCCATAAATAACACCAACTCATATCCATAATCTTACTATAGCCAGACTAGCAAGAAAATAGAATAGAGTCCACACAACCATGACAAAGAGGAATACATGCAAAGACGAGGCATGGCGAATAACATGAACTGTCTGCAGTCTGCATAATGATTATTCTGGGAATAGGAGCAATGCTCAGCAATCTCCATGTCCAAGCAGTGCCAGAAGAAACTTCTCATAGTCACCAGAAGTGTCTTTCTCAATTGCGCGGTCCAAAGGAACACTGTTTCTGCGCTGGTATTCTTCCGCAATGCGATGCAGGTCAACCTTTGCCCTGGTGGTAATAACTCTAGTAAGCGCACATTCGTCTGTGCCGAGCTTGTTGATAGACAGACGCAGAAGCTTCTCAAAGTATTTCTCAGGGAAGGTCAAGAGTTTGGCAGTTGCTCTCAGCAATTTGATGAAGTCATCATCTAGATCAGCCTTCAAATCCTGCATATCAGATGCCACACCATCAGTCTCACTAGCAGCAAGACATCATTAAATCATATGAATAGCGAAAGTATATCCTGGCATTTCAAACTATCTGCTTTACACTGCATCTGAGGGAGATATTTATTACCTTGGTAATGGCATTTCCGAAGGCATTGTTGTACTGGTTGAAAGTAGCGTTCAGCTGTGCCTTGCTCCTGGTAGTGAAGATCCTGATGAGCTCCTCATCATTGTAGTGTTTGTCCTTGATTTTCTCATGAAGAATCTTAGCCTCTCTTTTCGCTACTGTAACGTTCACTTCATCTCCATCATATCGGAAAGTGCTCACAAGAGGAACCAAAAGCTGTAACAGAGTCAAAATTAAGTAATAGAGCAAATTGATTAACCGATAAAGCAATGCAAAGAAAGAAAAGAAGACAAAAATTCTAGGTAGAAGGTCACTGTTTAAGATTAAAATGCATAATATCTTTAAAAAAAAGAAAAAAAAAAAAGAAAAAAAATGATACCATTGTACGCAAACATGTTTGAATGAAATGGACAATTACATATATTCCTATATAGTATATACCAACTAGACTCTTCAGAGCAGAATCAAATGACTAATCATGTTGGACGTTCAAGGTTGTACCTTGTGGAAGTCTCCAGATATATGAAATGCAACATCCTCTTCTAAGGATCTCTTGAACTTAGCATGGTAAGCCTCTTTAACCAGGAGTAGATCTTTTGAAGACCTAGAACAAGCTATTTCCATGAGAACCCAACTGCTTGAAGTGAACATCTTTGTAGCCTCACTCGCCAAAAGTGCATCACGCTCAGAAGGATGCAATGTCCACAACAGCACAGCGCGCTGTTATGCAACAAAAAAAATAAAAATACGGCTTATAATTTATAAATCACTGCACTTGAAACTTGAAGAGACTGCTTTACCTCTATAACAAATGAATAGAGTAACCAAAATCTAACCTTAAAATCACTTGACAGTTCTTTCTCCAGTGACTTGAGAAGTTCCTCCCCGTAAGTTGCAACATAAGTCTGTTGAATTTGTCTTCTCTGATCAGCATTCCTATGAGCCAATATGGAGACAATCAATGCCTCATTTGTACCCCATCCTGCATACGAAGTACACGAGTTAGTTCCTGATCAACGATTCAGGAATAGAAGACAACACTATGTAACAGATCTTAAAATCGATATACACAAGCAGCTCCTATTATATTTCACCTCCTCTCCAACTGCAAATAGAAAAATAAAGTCCAATAATTACCTGTTCCATATCAGGAGTCTCATACATTTGTTTCTCTACGCAATCATCTTTTGATGAGTTGTCAACGCCTTCTTCAGGCACCAGAGGTTCAATTAATCCTACATTTTCATCAGAAAATAAAAACTCCACACCCTCAGTTTGGCCTCATCAACCGGCAAACAATTCAGAACCTGCAACACATAAAGAATCGGAACATAAACTTGTCACGAACATTTTATCGAACACCTTCGTTGCAGCCCAAACAAAAACTGTAACCAATTCAATCAGCATCAAGAAATCAAAGAAACACAGAGATACAAGATCAAAATCCAGATCGAGCTCACGCTCGAAGATCAAAATTCACACGAAGCTCGTGATTCAGCTTCTAAATTCAAACGAAATTCAGAAAATTCCAATCAAAGCTCCGATTCTTCCTAACTCCTTCATTTCTCAAGCAAATTCACACAGAAAACACAAATTCAAGCTCAAAATTCACCAAGGCAAAATTCATACAAAATCCAAATCCACGAATTCAAACTGGTTCTCCAAAATTCAAATTCAAATTTAGAGAGAGAGAGAGATCTCACCAGGTGAAGGCTGGGCTAGAAGAAGTGAAACGAGGAGAGCTACAGGAGCAAATCAACTTAGCTCTACACATACGCTTCTGCGTGTTCAGAGGCTGAGGCTGAACCACTTTGGTTCGCTGGTTTCTCTTCGCCATTTTCTCTCTCTATCTAGCTCACTGTGTCTCTCTCTGAAATGGAATCGATCACGCTTCTCAAAGCCTCCCAAGGCTTCGCTATTTATACTCGCGTCGGTGAGGATGTTGGCCTGGCGAACGTTAACCACTCCGTTTTAAGTAACAGATCAATTCTAAACCGTTATAATGACATATTTCGCAATTATATCATGTTTTATGGTTATTTGTTAAACAATGTCTTTTTTATGATCAGCACAAAATTAAGGCCTTTCTTATAATTTTGGGCCTTCAAATGCTCTAAATTATAAAAACCCCTTATATTATTTATAATTAAATTAAGAAATCCATCTTTATCTCTTCTAATTTCAATGAAGAAAATTGCATGTTCAACCAAGAACTCGTATCTCAAAATGGGATACCTGCCAGGTTGAAAGTCTGCAACGGAGTTTTCTTGATTAATATAGAAGATAGAAATTCCAATTAAAAATTTACAAATTTGAGTTTTATAAATAACATTCTAATTCTTCTTCTTCTTCTTCTTTTTTATCAATCAAGAGCGACTTATAATTCTGATAGTAAAGTACGTATATGTTGGAAAATTTATTTTCTAGACAATGATAAATTTTTTTTTTTCAATTTAATTGATTGTTGAGACATGTTGACAATAGCCATAGAGAGGCTACCCAGGCCCCCAGACCCGCAGCCAGGACTCCTGGACCTGTCCTAGGGTCCGGGAGGCTAGCACAGACACCTGGTCCCGCGCCCGGGCATGTCTTACTTGTGCCCGGGAACCGGGAATAGCAGCTCCCCAAACAGGGGCTGAAACAGTCCAGCAATATGAGCAGAAGAGGGGCCAGTCCCACATCGAAGGGTGAGGCCAGCCCTCATGCCCGGCAACCTATATATGAGTCACAACTACCCTCATTAATAGATAATCAATACTTCAACTATTCATTCCCGCCTAAGTTACCAGTTTAATTATTCCAACTATACTGACTTAGGCATCAGAATGGAATAGACCGGCCCCGCCCGGTATTCCCTTAGTTAGCAGGGTTTGCAAGCAGGAATCACACCAAGATCCACCGGTATCTGTGAGTCTACGGATTCAGACATAAACAATTGGCGCCGTCTGTGGGAAGAGTTCAAAAAGTTTGTGTTGTCGTGATGTGAACCGCGAAGCTCACACAAATAATAAACTCTATAATCGTTAATAGTATAGACATAAGTAGGGATCGTTCTAAGCCGGAGATTAAGGGTACCTAAAACATGAGATTGTTAGACAAAAATATTCACAAATATATACATAAAATCGTCACTTATGGGGAAAAGATGGGATCGGCAGCCTTGCTGCCCCTAATGCTAAAGAACACGAAAATAAAACCTAAAGGGGGAAAGTATGGCGTCGGCAGCCCTAGGGCTGCCCTATCTATGCTACACGAAAATTCAAAAGAAAAGCTGAAAATTAAATCCTAAAGCTACTATTTACAAGGTTGGTCAACATTCTTCCACAAAGCACTAACACGAAAGCAATCAAAACACATAACAAACAAGCAAATAAGACTCACGGCAAAGTACTAAAGCGTTCTAGACTCAACTTAACTCCAACCCAATTAGCTCCTTATCGGTTTACTAATTAAGACTCTCTAATACTTCAAGATTAACTTATCGTCTAACCCTAAAGTTATACTAAACATATTTGAGAACACTTATCGTCGAAATCAAACATGCAAAGCAATTAGGCACAAGGTCTTTTTAGTTGGAAACAAGCTAATATAGTAAGGCGTCACTCTTCTTATTAACAAGCATGTTTTTTAAACCACTCTAACCCTTGTGAAAACAACACAAACAAAATAACTCGTTGGTTACTTAATCTATATTATTTTCGTCTAATGAGATCAATAATCCACATATTGCAATTACGTAGGCTACCAATCTTTAAGCACACGAATTTAAAGAACAAGTCAAGAAAACCCTAAAATCAATTTTAATACATGTTTTGCCGATTATCCTACTTACTAATTCGTTACATATTTTCCTTACTTTTTAACATGCAATCCGTATTCTTACATCCAAAACCTATTTAAAGACAAAGAAAACGAATTGAACATACAAATTATAAAACCAAATTTCACTCCAAACAATACATAGACATAGAGTTTGAAACCAAGAATACATGCTAACTTTATAGACAAAGTTTAACATAACTACATAAAAATTACAAAACCGAGAGTAGGGAGTGGATCACACTTTTGTAGACACCTTGGATGACTTCAACTCGTGTGGATCCGATGGTTGGTGGAGAAGATGCTGCTCGGCAATGGGTGTGTCGGCAGGATTTTTGGGTGAGCTGGTGGTGGTTTCGGCTAGGGTTTGTATGTAGGATTCTTGGGAAATTTAGGTAGAACTTTGGCTAGATTTTTGCTTTGGAATGTGACCAGTTTTTCTGTATAAAATTTGGCTATATATAGAGGAAAAGCCTAGGGTTGCTGGCCACAACAAGGAGAGGAGGATTTCCTTTTCCTAGTTGGCTTATGTTTCCTTGTTGAATAATTATTGCATTCTTGGACTTCTTTTTCTGAATTTTCTTTATGGCATGGGCTTCAAATCTTCATGGATTTCATATGTGGGTTTGACAACTCCATTTGGTGAACTTGATCCATGGAAAAACGCCCAAAGCCCGCCAAGAACACAACGCCGGCAGCATTGCTGGCCGATCGGCATACAATCCTAGCTTGACTAGGAAATCTTCTTTTCTTCACTTTTTCCTCAATTTCCTTGGCTTAATGTCTTCCTCTATCCTTCAATAAGCTTGGACAATCTTCAAATATGCAATGGCACGCTAAAATGTCCGTCGAAAATCGAAACAAAGGAAAAGAGGCAGAAACTTGCTGGAATCGGCAGATATGACCTTGCTCCGGTAAATCTGGTATAACTCCCTCCGTGGAGCTCCGATTGATGCGATTCCAAGTCTCAGAGAAACTAGACACATAGAGCTATCTTTATATAAAAGGGCTTGATCAAATTTCTTGTGAAAAGTCGGAAATGAATTTTCGAATTTGAGGCACAGTCCCAGGAAAATCCTGGAAGTCCCTGGATTGGTTTACTCGAACTGCTATTTTGCAGCCATCTTTTGGGCAACTTTCCCAACTGCGATTGATCTGAATTTTTTATACAAAACCCATTAGCAAGCCAATAATATGCATACCAAATTTCAGCAAATTTGGAAAAGGATAGGTCACAATTCCATGCATCTCAGAATCACGAAAAAGACACATTTTGCATTAATGTCCAGAATTCTTAAACTTAGTCATTTTTCGGATTCTAAAGCAGATATTTTCAAAACTCTACCAAAACGACACTAAACTAAATTATGACTCTATCTTAGATAAACAAGGGTTAAACAAAGCATAAACGAGGGCAAATACATATTAATATCGTCGCACATTGTGCTCCTATCAACTACCCCACACTTATCATTTGCTAGTCCCTTAGCAAACTAAATAAAACTATGACTCAAAACAAACTATTGCTCCTAACAATTTGTCTCAGGCTCGTATGTACACATAGCTTTCAAGTTAAATGCATGAGAATGCTAAGCACAAAAATTCCAAGCTTCATGAACATGTAACATCAATAAGAACATATAAGAATAAGAGTAAGCATGTAGACATGTATAGCTAATTCATTCCACCTCACAAGGTATACTCTCTTCTCTTATCTCTTGAAGCATGGTTATTCACTCTATAGTATATGCAAGTGAAAGATAATGAATTACAAAGAGTGACTTGCATATATCAAAGAAACGAAAGCACTTTGTGAAATTTTTATGGAAAAACCTCATATGATAACTATATGCACCAATGAACCAAAACCATATGCTTACTTTTGAGAAAATCTCCACAAATCAAATTTAACTATCTTAAGAATCATGAAAAGATCAATAAACTGTTGTAATGGGGCTAGGCTAAGAGGTATTCGATATTTGGATAAGGAGGCTTAAAACGTCACCGTGGCCTTTGGCAAAGCTCAAATCTCCTTATGTCTTATAGGGTCGGATTGCTTCTTGTTGGACCCATACTTCATTCTTTTCTTCCCCAAAAACATTACAACAAAAATTTCAAGACTCAAGCCATGCTAACTTTTTTTTTTCTTTTTCATGCCGTGCCTATCCTTATTTTTATGCTCTCGGACGTGTTTCTCTTTTTTTTTTCTTTTGCTTTTGTATCCGAGCATTTCTCTTTTCTTTTTCAAAGGCACGGCATCAAAATTTTTCATATAAATTCATGGCTAAGTCTATCCCACACTTGTTATTCTTCATCACTTCACGCGAAAACGCTTTCAAAAATCAAGCTTTGCCAACACATAAGGTAAAGGCATCACTATACTAAGTTCATGGAAAGTGTTTAAGGGTGATGAAAGAAAAGGCTAAATATTGGCTCAAAGGGGTTTACTAAGGTGTCCTACGACGGGCACAAATAGACACATGCTTTATTTGGCAATGGTGGTAAACCTAAAAGATCTTTTCAATCACTTTCAAAATCAAGGTATTTTATGACTAAAATCGTTTTGAAAATCAACAAGAGTAAGTTCTAGTAATACTCGAGTTCATTAAAAAGCTATTGCAATGAGGTTTCATGCTTCCTACAAGTCTATCGAATTTTTATCTTTTATCTCTCAAGAAGAAAGCGATTTGTCTCAAAAACTCACATAGGTTATTTGGAAATAAAGTACAAAGTACCTGCAAAACAACTTCATATACATAATACCCTTCTTTTGTCAATTGTAGTTAGGACAAGTAGGGATCGTTCTATCCGGGGAAATCAAGGGCTTTCAATCACACAAAGTGTTGCACATAAGGGGGTTGTCGATTTTTATGTCTAATTACCTACTGATTTTTACTAAATTTAAATCCTAAATTATTATTTACAATTGATCAACATCTTCCACACAATCACAAAACACAAAACTCATTACACATGCAACGAAATTAAAACAAATAAAAAGGGCAGCAAGCAAATAACGAATTCAAGATCAATTAAGTTCCAATTTAATTAGAGCAAACGCGGTATATCTAATTATTCAAAACATCACAAGTATTTAGAATCAACTACGCGTGTAATCCTAAACATGGTACTAATCGGTTTAATAACACAACGCGTAGAAATTAAACACAAATAGCACATAAGCACAATATGTCGAATTGGAACATGTTAGCAAGTATGGCGTCACTCATCTCACATCGACATGTAAATTTCCAGAATTACTCTAGCCCTTAGATAAATACACATTAAAATCAACTACGCGTATGGTCCAACATGTATTAAATCGGCAAGTGAATTCAATACCTAGATAACACTCATGGCCTTCGAATGCATCTAGACATCTCCTTCGGTTGCTGATAGGAGCATAAAATGCGACGTTCTTAATATATTTTTACCCCCATTTATGCATTTCTTATCCCTTATTGTTGTAATATAGAGTCATTGAGTCATATTGGAGTCGTTGGCAAGTGTTGGTGAATAATTTGAGCTAAAATGCAGAAATGTCGAATTTTGAAGAGTTTTAGTTTGAGTAGGACTCCTTGTTTGACTAGGAATCCTGTTTGGACTAGGAAACCTGTTTTGACTAGGAAACTTGTCGAAATGGAATTTTCATTGTTTGTCGTTTCTAATACTTTTGTGGTTTCGGTTTGTGCTAGAAATTGTTAAAAATGCATAATTATGGTGGAGTCCTTATTGAACTAGGATTCCTAATAAGAGTTTGATTGCAACTAGGACTCCTTTTTCAAGTAGAACTCTATTTGGAAAAGGAATCCTTACTAAAGTAGGAATCCCAGTTGGATAAGGATTCTACAAGTTTGAGTCCTAATTGAAGTCTACGAATCTAGGAATTTTAGTCGAACAAGGAGTCTACAAATGCTCGACGTTTTTGAAAAGTCGAAAGAATTTCATTGAAAATACAACTCCTTGTTGGACTAGGATTCCTTATCTATCTAGGACTCTTACTCATGATAATTGTGCTACATCTTTTTATCTTCTTTTTGATTTATTTCTTATTCTTATTTTTCAGGAATTAAAGAGAAGATAAATGGAAGAATTGAGGGGATAATTCGGCAATTGATTGATGAAGAATTCCACATGTGTTGCCGTTTGTTTAAAAGAAGAGATAATGAAGGGATTTTCGGCAAATGCAAAGAGAGAAACAAGGGAGAGAAAGGAGGAAGGAGTTGGGACGAATGTGGACCAATTCATGCCTAGGTTCAAGGGTATTTTGCTGATTTAATTCAAGATTAATTCAAGAGATAATTAGAAGAATTTTTCAGCAATATCTTTGGAATTTTCGGCAACAATATGGAGAGCAAAGCATGGAATGAATGTGGACTCAATATGAAGCTTTGTGCAATTGCTTGGTGCCGAATTAAAAGAGATAATTGAAGTGATAATTCAGCCTTTTTACCAAGATATTTCGGCAGCAATTTCAAAAGGATGGGAAGCCTATTGCCGAACCCTAGCTCCCCTCTCCTCTATAAATACCACATCTTAAATTCAGAAAAGAATCATCTCTCTCTCACATAAACTTGTCGAACCTCTGCCAAAATACCTCCATAAATTCTTACCAAGAACCAAAGGCCGAACCATCCATCACCCTTCCACAAATTTCATCCGATCATCACACCAATCCTTTGCCGAACTCTTGATCAAGGTTGTAATTTGGATTGTAATTTCATGGCTCTTGTTTCTTTGTATTTAAACATTATTTTGTCTATGAAATATGTTTGGATTTTTTGTTTTATTTTCGGTATTGTTGATTATGCATGGGATTTTCGAATCTTTGTAATAAATGTTTGGTTATTTTGTGTTTGATTACCGAATTATGCATGTGATTTGATTGAATATGTATGATGGGCAGTAGGATTTTACATGTTTTCTTGATTTAATTAGGTTTATTTTCTTAATTCGTGTGCAACCGAAGGAGATATCTAGATGCATTCGCAGGCCATGAGTGTTATCTAGGTATTAAATTCATATGCCGATTTAATATATGTTGATTCATACGCATGTTATGTTTTAATATGTATTAATCTAAGGGCTCGAGTAATTCTGGAAATTTACATGTCGATGTGGGATGAGTGACGCCATACCTGCTAACATGTTCCAATTCGACATATTGTGCTTATGTGCTATTTGTGTTTAATTTCTACGCGAAGTGTTCTTAAACCGATTAGTACCATGTTTAGGATTATACGCGAAGTTAATTCTAAATACTTGTGATGTTTTGAATAATTAGATGTTCCGCGAAGGCTCTAATTAAATTGGAACTTAATTGATCTTGAATCCGATTTTAGCTTGCTGCCCTATTACTTGTTTTAATTTTGTTGCATGTGTAATGAGATTTGTGTTTGTGATTGTATGGAAGATGATGATCAATTGTAGATAATAATTTAGGTTTTAGAATTTTGTAAAAAAATCAGTAGGTAATTAATTATAAAAATCGACAACCCCCTTAAAGTACAACATTTTGTGTGATTGAAATGCCCTAAATTCGTTGTTTTGCAGGTATTTTGTGCTTGGATAACATCTCCATCAGTTGCACACGAATTAAGGAAATAAACCTAACTAAATCAAGAAAACATGCAAAAGCCTACTGCCCATCATACCATATTCAATTACATAACATGCATAATTCGGCAATTAAACATAAGAAAACCAAACAATTATAACAAGAATTCGGAAATCCCATGAATAAATAACAAAACCAAAATCGGATCCAAGAATCAATACATAATTCATAGACAAATTAATGTATAAATACAAAGAAACAAAAGCCATTGAAATTACAATCTAAGTGACAACCTTGTTGAAGAATTCGGCAAGTGGATTGGTGTTGATGATTGGAATGATTTTATGAAAGGTGGTGGAGTATGGTTCGGCTATGTTCTTGGTGAGAATTCTTGGAAGCAATTCGGCAGAGTTTTGGCGAGTTTAAGTGAGGAAGAGAAGATGATTATTCTGAAATTATGTTGTGGTATTTATAGAGGCAAGGGAGGCAGCTAGGGTTTACAAAACCTAGTTTTTCTCAAACTAATCATGCTGGCAGATTTAACCTTCGAGTGACGATTATGGAATATCTTTCTCTAGAAAATAGATATTACGGTGATTCCAGTTGGTTTGGAAACTAGACTCCCGTAGCTTTCTATCCATATAAGGCTCGAACTCTGATTCATTGTGAGCTTTCCGGGAGAGTCCGTGGAAGTTGGATGACGTGCACAGGAATTCTGCCGAATTTGATCAGGATTTGTTGCGATTTTCTTCCTCTATTTTCTGCCGAAAATTCCCAAGATAATGGCTGAATAATTGAGCAATATCTCTTTAGGTTTTCCATGAATTAATTCACCCAAATTGCACAAAGGATGGAATTCAGTCCACATTCGTAAGCCAAATCCATGTAGAACTCGGTTTAGGTTTTCTTCTTTCGGCAGACTTGACCTTCGTGCATTCAAACCGGCATAACGTTTTGCTCAGGAAAGATTTTGCTGTGATTCCAAGTCCCAGAGAAACTAGACTCGTAGAGCTTTCGAACGGCGTATGGCTCGTTCTCTGGTTCCAAGCGATGTGTCCCACAGAAATTCCGGAAATCAGGACACAGTCCCAGGAAAATCCTGGTAGTCCCTGGATTGGTTTGCTCAAACTGCCAAGTTGCAGCCTTCATTTGGGTGACTTCCCGAACTCCGATTGATCTGAAATTTTGACACAATATACTTTAGCTTGCCAATTATATGCATACCAAATTTCATTAAATTTGGAAAAGGATAGATCAGTTTAGCACAAGCCTCAATATCACGAAAACAACATATTTTGCACTTTTTGCTCAGATTTCTTTACTTAGTCATTTTTCTGATTATTAAGCACACTTTCTCCAAAACTCTACCAAAATGACACTAAACTAAATTATGACTCTATCTTAGGTAAATAAGGGTTAAACGAAGCATAAATGAGGGCATACGCATATTAATATCGTCGCACATTGTGCTCCTATCAATAAACTAGCCAAAACATGCATGCTTCGTTAATCAACAAGTCCTACATGCTCCTACCAATGCACATAATCCATGAAACTCACAATTTTAATTGTATGCACAACCATCATCTATGTATGTAAAGAGGAGAAAAACATCATTGACATATTAGGGGCATCCTAAGACAACAATTTAAACACACTATTTTTGCATTATAATTTTCTGAATTTTCTTTTCTAAACTTAAGCACACGAAAACATAAACGGAATACGTTACCCCACCCCACACTTAGAAAATTACATTGTCCTCAATGTAAGCACAAATCAATATCAACAAATTTCCTAAGCATGCAATAGAGTAACATATACCAAGATATCATCACACATCAAAGAAAAAGAGAAGGGTTATGAAATTTCAAACTCTCGGTGATGGCTCCTTCACTTTTCTTTGATGGACTTGGGTTGCCTCCCAAGTAGCGCTTTGTGTTTATAGTCCATAGCCTAGACTTTTCAACATTGTAAATCGATGTGTTCATTGCGTTCCAAACACTTGGAGCTCTGCAATAAGTAACTCAAGAAGATGTTGATTGCATGTGGCCTCCATATCATCATGTAACATTGTCATGGTAGCACAATGGAGGGGCTGCCTCTCGATAGTATGATGTATCGGCGTGTCTGGTGTCGTATCGGTGGCTGCAACCGGCGTATCGGCAGTAGGGTGTGGCTGCAAGCATGGCAAAGCAGAAGGTGTCTTCTCGGCAGCACTGCCGGTAATGGCAGGTCCGGCATAAGGTACGGCTGTAGCTGCATTGATGGGCTGCCTCTCGGCAGTGGGCAACCGTAGTTCTTCCAAACTTATCTCCTCATTGAGTGCGTCATATGGCTCATAATATGGCTTGAGGCAATGGCCATTTACTTTGAATGTGTTTCCCGTGACTTCGTTACGAATCTCAATGGCTCCATGAGGAAAAACTTGAAGAACAATAAATGGACCAAGCCAACGAGAGCGCAACTTACCCGGAAAAAGTTTGAGTCGTGAGTGATACAAGAAAACTTTTTGGCCAACTTCAAACCTCTTCCCTCGAAGCATCTTGTCATGAGCAACTTTAGTCTTTTGTTTATAAATCCAAGCGGCATCATAGGCTTCATTCCGTATTTCTTCAAGTTCATTGAGTTGAAGGTTCCTATGAAGGCCGACGTCGTCAATGTCCATGTTGAATGCTTTAACCGCTCACCATGCTTTGTGCTCAAGCTCTACCGGTAAGTGACATGCTTTGCCATATGTTAACCGAAAAGGTGACATACCTATCGGAGTCTTGTACGCAGTCCTATAAGCCCACAAAGCATCATCGAGACGATCACTCCAATCCTTCCTTGAAGGTCCAACGGTTTTCTCAAGTATTTGCTTGATCTCTCGATTACTTACCTCAGCCATGCCACTTGTTTGGGGGTGATAAGGTGTAGATACCTTGTGTGTGACCCCATATTTCTTCAATAAAGCCTCAATGGTGCGGTTACAAAAATGGGATCCTCCATCGCTAATCAAGACTCTTGGAACTCCAAAACGTGAAAAGATGTTAGTCTTGAGAAACTCGGCCACCACCTTTGAATCATTGGTGTGTGTGGCCTTGGCTTCAATCCACTTTGACACATAATCAACAGCTAACAAGATGTAGAGAAAGCCCTTACTTGAAGAAAACGGCCCCATGAAGTCAATCCCCCAAAGATCATGAATCTCAATAGAAGTGATGGGGTTTAATGGCATTTGATCTCGTGGACCGATATTCCCCATTCTTTGGCATCGATCACATGACTTACAAAACATGTAAGCATCCTTAACAATTGTGGGCCAAAAGAATCCACACTCGAGTACCTTCAACGTGGTCTTCTTTGCTCCAAAATGCCCTCCACACGCCTCACTATGACAAAGCTTTAGAATCGGTTGATGCTCATGCTCGGCAACACATCTTCGAAGCACTTGATCATTACATTGCTTCCATAAGTATGGCTCGTCCCAAAGATAATGACGAGCTTGCTTGATGATCCGAAGTCTTGCTTGTTTTGGCATGGTGCTAGGAAGTTGCCGAGTGGCTAGGTAATTGGCCAAGTCGGCATACCAAGGCTCATGTACTTCAAGTCGAAAAAGTTGCTCATCCGGAAAGGTTTCACATAGGGGCAGCTGATCCTCCTCCATGACAAGGCGACTTAAATGATCGGCTACAACATTCTCCACTCCTTTCTTGTCTTTGATTTCAATATCGAACTCTTGAAGCAAAAGAATCCATCATATGAGCCTCAACTTAGCATCCTTCTTTGTCATAAGATACCTCAAAGCGGCATGATCACTATAAACAATGACTTTGGAATTCAAAAGATATGATCGAAACGTTTCCAAAGCAAAAATTACCGCTAAGAGTTCTTTCTCCGTGGTAGTGTAATTGAGTTGAGCATCATTAAGGGTCCTTGAGGCGTAGTAAATGGCACACGGCTTCTTCTCTATACGTTGACCAAGCATCTCTCCAAGCGCATAATCACTTGCATCGCACATAAGCTCAAACGGCTCATCCCAATTAGGGGGACATCAAAACCGGCGCCGAACATAGACTCTTCTTCAATCAGCAAAAGGCACCCTCACATGCTTCCGTCCACTCGAACGTCACCTCCTTTTGTAACAAGTTGCTTAATGGCTTTGCAATTGAAGAGAAGTCTTTGATAAATCTTTGATAAAACCCTGCATGGCCAAGAAAACTTCTCACATCTCGCACACTCTTAGGGCTCGGAAATGCTTGAATGAGCTCCACCTTGGCTTTTTCAACCTCTAAGCCTCTTGCCGAAATAATATGCCCAAGTACAATACCTTGCGTGACCATGAAGTGACACTTCTCCCAATTGAGCACAAGATTAGTCTCTACACACCTCTCAAGTATCTTCTCCAAGTTCCCCAAACAAGTATCGAAGTTGCTCCCATAAACACTAAAGTCATTCATAAAAACTTCGATAAAGTCTTCAATAAAATCCGAGCAGATAGCATACATACATCTTTGAAAAGTTCCGGGTGCGTTGCATAGGCCAAATGGCATTCGTCGATAAGCAAAGGTGCCAAATGGACAAGTAAAAGTGGTATTCTCTTGATCATCCGGGTGTATCATGATTTGGTTGTATCCACTATATCCATCAAGAAAATAATAAAAAGAATGGCCGGCTAACCTCTCTAGCATTTGGTCCATAAACGGCAAAGGCATGTGATCCTTCCTCGTTGTAGCATTGAGCTTCCTATAGTCGATGCACATCCGATGACCGGTTACAAGTCTTTGTGGCACAAGTTCATTCTTCTCATTCTTGACAACCGTTACACCACTCTTCTTTGGCACTACTTGCACGAGAGATATCCACTTACTATCCGATATAGGGTAAATCACCCCACAATCAAGCAACTTGATGATTTCATCTTTCACTACCTTCATCATTGGAGGGTGAAGTCGGCGTTGAGCCTCCTTTGTTGGCTTTGCTCCTTCCTCTAGCAAAATACGATGAACACAAGTAGTAGGGCTTATTCCCTTGATATCCGCTAAGGTCCAACCTATGGCGGTCTTGTACTTCTTAAGCATACTTATCAAATCATATTCTTGCTTCTCACTAAGCATTGAAGACACAAAAACCGGTAAAGTATCTTCTTCTCTGAGATAAGCATATTTCAAATGACTAGGCAGCTCTTTTAGTTCTAACTTTGGGGCCTCTTCCACACTTGGTCGAAATTTGGTTGTGGCACTTGGAATTGACAAAAACGAGTTTTTTGTGTACATAGGAGCTGTATTGAGCTCGGCAACCACTTCTTGGATGCTTGGCTCGGCAACACCAAAATAGTCTTCCTCATCTCGTGCTCCCTCATTGTCAACTCCAACCCCTTGCTCGATCGCTAATTGCTATGCGTCGAGTGAGGTCAACATAACTTGCTCGACCTCCTCCAACATGTCACCAATGTGGCACTCCTTCAAATTGGTACTAGGAAATTTCATGGCATCAAAAACATTAAACTTGATTACCTCACCATCAAACTCCATTGTCAAATAGCCCTCGGCGACATCTATTTTGGTGCGTACCGTCCTCATGAATGGTCGGCCAAGTAGCAATTGAGTGGTATTAACCGGCGAGTCATCCATCTCTATAACATAGAAATCCGCCGGAAAAATAAGTTGGTTCACTTGGACAAGCACATCCTCCACATAACCCTCCGGATACTTGCTTGAGCGATCCGCAAGTTGTATAATGACATTGTCTTTCTTGAGAGGCCCTATACTCAACGTTTGGTACACATTGAGCGGCATGACATTGATTGATGCTCCCAAGTCTAACATCACATCCTCGAAACGAGTGTTGCCTATCACACAAGGCACATTGAAGCTTCCCGGATCCTTCATCTTTTGTGGCAACCTCCTTTGAATAACGACCGATACCGTTTCGCTCATAGTCACCACACGAGTCTCCCTCGTATGCCTCCTTGTCGTGCATAACTCTTTAAGAAACTTAGCATACTTAGGCACTTGCTTAATGCACTCCAACAAAGGGATGTTGACTTGCACTTTCCGGAAAATCTCCAACACCTCCTCATCAGACTTATCCTTCTTCGATCTAGCAAAGCGAGAAGGGAAAGGGATGTTAGAGTTTGGTACCCCTCCCTTACTCACTTGGCTCGGCAAAGCTTCACTCTTCGATGTTGCAGGATCACTCTCAAGCTCGTTGCACAGCCCCTCTTGCTCGGCAACCTTCTTCTTCTCGGTTCTTCCCTTCTCGGCTGCAGCCCTGCCGGCAGCTCCTCTCTCGGTAGCTCTACCGGCAGCACTCTCGGTAGCAGCCTTGCTTGGCTCGGCTGCTCTTGTGTCGTTAAAATTGCTGCCGGCAATGACAGGTCCGACAGCTTGCTCCTCCTCCTCGATCACATCGAGCGATATAGTTTTCTTCTTAGGGCTCTTCGGAGGTAACAACTCTCTTCCACTTCGAGTTTGAATTAGCTTGGCATGCTCGTTCCTCGGATTAGGAATTGTATTGCTTGGCATCTTCCCTTGCTCATTAAATCTTCCTATGAAGTCCACAACTTGTCCCATTTGAGTCTTGAGCTCACCAATATCCTTTTGTTGATTTTGTTGCCCTGCGAGCAACGCTTGAGTAGCACTCGAAAGAGATTGGAGCAAAGCATCGTAGTTCGGATTACTCGCTCCACCTTGTTGTTGGTTCGGCAAAGGATGGCTCGGCATGGGTTCGTAGGGCTGCCTTGGCACAAATGGTGCCCTTGGTGCATAGGGTGCGGCAATACCTTGATTCGGTTGCATAGGTGCCCTCAACACATTGTCATTATTCGCCCACCGAAAGTTTGGATGATCATTGAACCTCGGATTAAAATTTCCAAACCTTTAGCCTCCACCAAAACCAATAGCATTGCACTCCTCGACTCCCTCACTTGGTCTAAATTGAGGGCATTGTTCGGTGTCTTGGCCCTCGGTGCAAATACCACAAACTATAGCACACTTCTTCATCAAATTGCTCACTAAGTCGGCAAGCTTGTCTACTTTCTCCTCCAACTTTGAGCTCGAAGACGTCTCATGCACTTTCTCATTCCGTGGCACATTGTTGCGTGCCATGCCAAATTGTTGGTTGTTCAAAGCATGAACTTCCAACAAATTCCTTGCCGGTGTAGCATCCAACTCCAAGAAACTACCTCCCGCGGCCGAATCAAGAAACTCCCTCTCCATGACACGCAATCCCTCATAAAAATATTGCAATAAGAGACCCTCACTTATGCCATGAAATGGGCATAATGAGACGAGAGATTTGAACCTCTTGTAGTAGTCGAAGAACGTCTCATCTTCGGCTTGCTTGACACTTGTTATTTGCTTCCTCAAATCCGTGATATGTGAAGTGGGAAAGTACTTGAGTAAAAACTCATCCATCATTGAATTCCACGACACAATGCGACCACTAGGCACCTCAAACAACCACTCTTTCACTTGATCTTCCAATGAGAACGGAAAGGCCTTCATCTTGAAGTGTTGCAAATCGGTCCCTCTCGGACACATAGACTCCGTGGTGAAGTTAAACCATTGTAGATGCTTGTTTGGATCCTCACTTGGCATACCATAAAATGACTTCAACTTGTGGAGGAATCCACTCCTCAATTCAATCTCACCAGTCTTATCGGTCTCCAATGGGGGGTAAGTAATATTAGATGGTGCAGCTCCTCCTCCTCCGGCTACATAACCATTTTGAGCTCTTATCGAAGTTATTATCACTTGCTCAACAATAGGTTCGGCGAAGGACTCAAACTCGGGACCTTGAAGATCACACGACGACGAAACGACGGATGGAGAGCTCGGCAAAGGGGCAGCCGATCCTTGTGGTAACAGTGGTGGTAAAGAAATTGTGCTCGGATTACTTGGTTCGGATAGAGGCAGCGGTACAAACAAAGTGATGGCGAGCTCTTGGTTTAAACGTTGCAATCGACCTCTATGATCTCGTGTCCAAATATTAGATTCGGACATGCACTATTCTGAAATTTTGCAACATTTAAACAAGTTAGAACATAGTAAAGAAATAAAAAGCAAGAATATACATCATTACAAGCCACGGCATTGGCAATTATAAAAACAATTTTCAATCAATGGCACACATATATATGGATCGGCAAAGAAGAGATACAATCGGCAAAGAGAGAGAAATTCGAAAATAATTTGTGTACATGTAATCTCTAAGTCTAATCTCTTTTAAGATTTGTTCTAACTCTCAAGGTACGTGGAGCAGAGGAGATAACGGTGCAATAAACTGATGTAGCCCCCGGTAGTATCATGCTTAATCTGATATACCTCAAGAGTTCGAACCACACAAATTGTTTTGTTTTGAAGAAAATAGATCACATATGTCAAGTTATCTCCTAGCGTCTAAAGTGAGGTGATGCTTCGGCCCAAGCTATCGACTAGTTCGAGCGTGTTTTACTTTTCAAAGGCGGTGTTGTTAAGATTCACGGAGGGCGAACCCCCTACAGGAACCAGGCAGGACTCGTTGTTGGTCACCACGGGGAGCGAACTCCCTATCGACTCACTCACCGAGAATGAACATCACTCTGTGGGCCTTGAGATCCAATTAAACAAACCTGAGAACCATATCAATGAAACTAACTTGCCTCATACTTTGTAAGACAAACTCGGGTCGCTAGCGGTCTACAAGTGTTGATCAAAGCCGCCCTCAACCTCATAAAAATGGGTCTGCCAAGTTATCGCTCATATGCGTGGGGGGGACGTATCCCACGTTTCCCAGTCTACATAAAAGACGGATCTAACATGGCATCATTCGTATGAAGGGTTAAGGCTAAGACCAATAAAAGCGGCTTCTCCCAACATGTTACACTTTAGAAACTACAATAAACTCAAACATACATAACACTATCAACTTCCTAGAAATTAAACTAAGTTATTACACACATTAATTCTTTATACCTCATGCAACTTTCGAAATTAAACTCTACATGCCGAAGCATATTTCTACATTACAAATCCCAAATAAAACCAAAAATTACAAACTTTACAACTTTACAACAAAAATTTCCAGCAACATTATATACACAACAATCACATAAATCAAGCTTTTATAATCCCCGGCAACGGCGCCAAAAAGTGATGTGAACCGCGAAGCTCACACAAATAATAAACCCTATAATCGTTAATAGTATAGACATAAGTAGGGATCGTTCTAAGCCGGGGATTAAGGGTACCTGAAACATGAGATTGTTAGACAAAAATATTCACAAATATATACATAAAATCGTCACTTATGGGGAAAAGATGGGATCGGCAGCCTTGCTGCCCCTAATGCTAAAGAACACGAAAATAAAACCTAAAGGGGGAAAGTATGGCGTCGGCAGCCCTAGGGCTGCCCTATCTATGCTACACGAAAATTCAAAAGAAAAGCTGAAAATTAAATCCTAAAGCTACTATTTACAAGGTTGGTCAACATTCTTCCACAAAGCACTAACACGAAAGCAATCAAAACACATAACAAACATGCAAATAAGACTCACGGCAAAGTACTAAAGCGTTCTAGACTCAACTTAACTCCAACCCAATTAGCTCCTTATCGGTTTACTAATTAAGACTCTCTAATACTTCAAGATTAACTTATCGTCTAACCCTAAAGTTATACTAAACATATTTGAGAACACTTATCGTCGAAATCAAACATGCAAAGCAATTAGGCACAAGGTCTTTTTAGTTGGAAACAAGTTAATATAGTAAGGCGTCACTCTTCTTATTAACAAGCATGTTTTTTAAACCACTCTAACCCTTGTGAAAACAACACAAACAAAATAACTCGTTAGTTACTTAATCTATATTATTTTCGGCTAATGGGATCAATAATCCACATATTGCAATTACGTAGGCTACCAATCTTTAAGCACACGAATTTAAAGAACAAGTCAAGAAAACCCTAAAATCAATTTTAATACATGTTTTGCCGATTATCCTACTTACTAATTCGTTACATATTTTCCTTACTTTTTAACATGCAATCCGTATTCTTACATCCAAAACCCATTTAAAGACAAAGAAAACTAATTGAACATACAAATTATAAAACCAAATTTCACTCCAAACAATACAGACATAGAGTTTGAAACCAAGAATACATGCTAACTTTATAGACAAAGTTTAACATAACTACATAAAAATTACAAAACCGAGAGTAGGGAGTGGATCACACTTTTGTAGACACCTTGGATGACTTCGACTCGTGTGGATCCGATGGTTGGTGGAGAAGATGGCTGCTCGGCAATGGGTGTGTCGGCCCGATTTTTGGGTGAGCTGGTGGTGGTTTCGGCTAGGGTTTGTATGTAGGATTCTTGGGAAATTTAGGTAGAGCTTTGGCTAGATTTTTGCTTTGGAATGTGACAAGTTTTTCTGTGTAAAAGTTGGTTATATATAGAGGAAAAGCCTAGGGTTGCCGGCCACAACAAGGAGAGGAGGATTTCCTTTTCCTAGTTGGCTTATGTTCCTTGTTGAATAATTATTGCATTCTTGGACTTCTTTCTCTGAATTTTCTTTATGGCATGGGCTTCTTATCTTCATGGACTTCATATATGGGCTTGACAACTCCATTTGGTGAACTTGATCCATGGAAAAACGCCCGAAGCCCGCCAAGAACACAACGTCGGCAGCATTGCTGGCCGATCGGCATACAATCCTAGCTTGACTAGGAAATCTTCTTTTCTTCACTTTTTCCTCAATTGCCTTGGCTCAATATCTTCCTCTATCCTTCAATAAGCTTGAAAAATCTTCAAATATGCAATGGCACGCCAAAATGTCTGTTGAAAATCAAAACAAAGGAAAAGAGGCAGAAACTTGCTGTAATCGGCAGATATGACCTTGCTCAGGTAAATCTGGCATAACTCCCTCCGTGCAGCTCCGATTGATGCGATTCGAAGTCTCCGAGAAACTAAACACATAGAGCTATCTCCATGTAAAAGGACTTGATCAAATTCCTTGTGAAACGTCGGGAATGAATTTTCGAAGTTGAGACACAGTCCCAGGAAAATCCTGGAAGTCCCTGGATTGGTTTGCTCGAAATGCTGTTTTGCAGCCGTCTTTTGGGTGACTTTCCGAACTCCGATTGATCCGAATTTTTGAAATAAAACCCATTAGAAAGCCAATAACATGCATACCAAATTTCAGAAAATTTAGAAAAGGATAGGTCAGAATTCCATTCATCTGAGAATCACGAAAAAGACACATTTTGCATTAATGTCCAGAAATCTTAAACTTAGTCATTTTTCGGATTCTAAAGCACATATTTTCAAAACTCTACTAAAACGACACTAAACTAAATTATGACTCTACCTTAGATAAACAAGGGTTAAACAAAGCATAAACGAGGGCAAATACATATTAATATCGTCGCACATTGTGCTCCTATTAGTCGTACTAGCGGGAACAGAATTGATCAGCCTACGGATCACAAAAAATACATATGTCTGGAAGTACAGGAGAAAAGAGGGAAGGAAATGCAGAGGACCGGTGGTTTCTGGAGCCGGTGCTAGCCCAAATTTCGGGCGCGGGGCAGGGGCAGCTCGCTGGTAGCTGCAGTCAGAATTCTGCTACCAACCGTGATTTCGGGCGGTACGTCCGATGAACACGATGAAGATCTGCGCGGGAAGAGCCCGGCGGACGATCGCCAAGTCTTGGGCCTGGAACCCGCACCGACGTCTCCCGCGGCCCCAAATAAAGGGGAAGATCGGCTGTCCAGCAACGACAGTTCGTACGATGTCTCCAGTCCCGACCAGTACGATATGGCGGGAGAGATAGAAAAGATGCAAGCGGAAGTAAACCGCTTGCGGGCAGAGAGCGACAGGGACAGGGCAGAAGCCACCACCAGGTATCAAGACATGGAAGTGGTTAATGCCGCACTAGTGGCTACCTTGGAAAGAGGCCAGCAGCGCAATGCCGCTCTGGCAAAATTATTCGCGCCACACCCAAAAGAGCCTCCCCACCAGGAAGTGAGCCAGTCATCGGGAGGGGAGAGAGACGTGTTCCCAGCAGACACGGTGCCACCAAAGATCATCCCAGCCCCTTGGAGGAACAGCGGCTCGTTCGAGGAAGATACCATCAGCTCGACCGCATGGGCACTGCAGATACTATCTGACTCGGTGTCGGATATGAAGGCCCAGATAGAGGCCAACGAGAGAAAAGCTGCGAGACTGCCGGAGAGCGCACGATTCAACGAGCGGGCCGAACCCTTCTCACTCCGGGTTATGGAATCCGGAAGATCCAGCATCTAAAAGTCGCTAAAGCTAACGTACTTCGGGACCGGCTGCCCATACCAACACCTGGACAGCTTCCGGTCCCAAACGTGTGCTAAGGGCTACTCCGACGCCTTTTGCTGCAACATATTCCGGGAGACCCAGTCCGGAGAGGCGCTCAGCTGGTTCTACGAACTACCGGCAAACTCTATAGAGGCAATCGAGCAACTGGCCGATAGATTCGTGGGCCGATTCATACTAAGGGTTGAAGGGGCCCGGACCTCGACGGTCCTCTTTAACTAGGCAGACGGCGAAGAGCTGAGAGCTTTTGTTAACCGATGGAAAACGGCCACTGCCGGGGTCAGGGACCTGGATAAAGGGATCGCCGAATCTGCTTTCAAGCAAGATCTCCGGCCTGAAAAGTTCTCGTACGTTGTGCGGGTGGAGATCCCACAGGGTTACGACAAACTGATGGCGATGGCTATCAGGCACGCCCAAGTAGACCACGAAACTTACGGGAGCAGTCAACACAAGAGAAGGCAGGAAGAGCCCGAACCCGCCCGACAGGAAGCCAGAAACTGGCAGCAAGGCCGGGACTGAGGAGCCTCAACCGACAAAAGACCAAGAGGTTGGGGGAACCAGCAACGCTGGAGGGACTACGTCGACATTCCCCAACGAGCAGGGAACCTCCCATCCTACCAGCAGCAAACCCGCCCCCTAGCGGTAATGCCAGCAGGACGACAAGAGATATTCTCTACTTTGACCTCCTCCTACGAGGATATCCTGTATGAGAACGAGAACAACATCCCCCCTCCACAAAAAAGAAAGCACCCAAAGGGGAACCTGACCAGGGCACAGACCGGTAAATACTGCTCCTACCACGATGAAACCACACACCACACGAACGATTGCTTTGCCTTGAAAATAACGATTGAGGGCCTAGTCCGCCGCGGCGACTTGCAGGGGTATCAAGGGTAACCCGGACAGTGGGGACCGCGCGGAATCGAAACTTCTATCCCGCGACACCAATGCTCATACGACCGGTCGAAATGTTAAACCTGTATAGAGGCTCAGCGGTCCAACAACTTGTCAGCCTGAGTAAGATGCTAGTTTTTTTTCTTTCCTAAACACAACTAGCTAGGCATTCCAACCAGTTCGGCATGTGTAATTTCAGCAGTTGTCTATTCCAACTTTGTGTTCAACTAAGTACAAAGGGCAATCCATGGATAGCCAAGTCAGGCAAATTGAAAAAGGCACAACACAAGTGCAGGCAAAATGTCCATTCATTATAACTCAGGACAGCGTGTACAAAAAAAAAAAAAGAGCTTAAAGCAAAAAGGGAGGGCAGGAGTGTACAAAGTCTAGAGCCTGCTAGGGCACTTCCGCCTGCTCTCCCTGTTCTGCAGGAGCTCCTTCAGCAGCGGTTTCACTAGCGGCGTCTTCACCGGCCGGCTCGGTGTCACCCTCCTAAACCCCTTCTTCATCCGCCTGCGGCGCCAGCAGCTTTGAGAAGTCATGATAGCCCGTACTCTTCCAATCATCATAAGCATCGGCTATCCCCGCCTCTCGGGCCCGTTCCAGCAGGTCAAGAAGCTCATCACTCTCTTGGTCCTTCTTAACCGCCCGCTGGTAAACCTCCGGGTCATTCTCATCGACCGACCCGCCGGTAGAAGCAGAGCCCGTCGCCACCTGCTGTTGGAGCTCCTCGACCTGGGCCTCCAACTCGGTCTTCTACTCCTCCAGGCTCTCCTTCTCCTCTTCTAGAGCCTCGACCTAGGCCTCCAGCTTTCCCATCTACTTCCTGGCCCTCTCTTCCAACCGGGTTTTCTCCCGTTGGAGCTTGGACTTCTCTGCCTCCAGGAGCTCCCGGGCGCTTGTCAACTCTGCCACCCGCATTTTCTGCTCCGGTAGCTCTCCACTTGCATTCGACTGATACAAGTGGTACAACAGCTACAGTTTAACAGGCACCGGTTAGAAAGCAACAGATCACGAAATAGTGTTAGGTGGATACCGGTGGCAAACTATCCTTACCTAGAGGGCCATCTCCTTGGTTTTCAGCCGGTGCTCCTCCGGCCGCCCTCCCGGAGCCCCAATCTTCTCCAGCTCCATTCCCTTCACGTCCATGAGCAAGCTCCGGGCGAAAGAGTCGGACGGGCAACTATGGTCCGTGCTCGGCCCCTTCAGCAGGAGTCTTCTCCACCCCCGATGCTTCTGTGCCGGCAGCAGCAGGGCTAGTTGCGGCAGGAACATCGCCGGGGGCGGTAGTGGTGCCACCACGCGTCAGCTTCAGCCGCTTGGCCAAACCCTCACCAACCGACCGGCAGGTGAAGGTAATAAGCGCGGAGGCCGGCATCTCCTGAGACCTCTTCCGCCGCTCACCCAGATCAACCTGTAAAGAAGAAGATTGGGTGGCAGACAGTGGGGACCTGGCCACAGTTGGCACCGACCCCAGCCGGTGTGGAATCGTTGCAGCACCACCTGGGGGCTTGGAAGGCCCACCAACAGCCTTTCCCGATCCAGACGTCGCCCGGCCTGAAGCGTGAGTCTTTACGCGCTTTAAGACGTAATCCTCGTCCGCAACGTCCAGCGAAACCAGTTTGCCATGTACGGTCAGCTCCCCGGTTCTCCGGTCAACCGTTGACCGTGCGGCACCGTCCCCCTTTTCCTTCGACTTCGAGACCAGATCTTGATTGTCCATCGACAGCGTTCCGTGGGCTTTAATTGCCGTCCGGGAAGATACACTTGCAAAACACAAGGCAAACAGACTAGTCAACACCAATTCGCTCAACGGGATCAGAGCTACAACCTACATTCCACCACCTACCGGGATTCCCCCCCAGATGACATAGTTTCAGCACCTCCCGCCGGATAAAGTTGTAGGAACTCCGCTCTAGGTCCGACCAGCACCCAAATACCCGGGCGATCCTATCTCTCTCCAGCTCCGATAACTTATACGATTGATCGCCGATCGGCTGAAAGGCACCGGGAACCCGGTAAGTCCTACTCCTCTTATGCCAGCCCCCGCCTGCCATCACCACCTTCTTCCTCCAATTATTATTGAGCCAGGAGGGCAAGTGGGTTATCATCGGCTTAAAATGCCAGGCGGAAAAACTCACACACCCCCGGGCCTTACTCTTCTTCGAGTATGTCAGTCAGTACAAGGCCCGAAACTCATTTACCGTTGGGCAACTCATATCACTCAGCCAGTAGAGACAGCCCAGGCTCAGTAGTTGTTTCTACTGGTTCCCGGGAAGCTGTGCTGCTGATATCCTGATGGCACTAAGTAGATACTGCACAAAGTCCGGCAGTGGGAGCGATAGCCCATGCCAAAATTGGTCCTCGTGAATGGCAACCCAACCTTCCTCTGGGATGCAGGCCGACTCTCCGGCATACAGAGGTCGCATATCTACCTCTCCGGGAATATTCCACCTTGTCCGAAAAGCAGCAATCTCACCACGAGTTAACGAGCTCTACGACTCATCATAGTTTATGGTTCTATCCCCGTCCACAAGTATATGGCGCGGGGCCTCTCCTGAGCTGGCAGTGCCCAAGGACACTCCTTACGGAGCATCCTCCTGTCCCAGCGACAATGACGTTGATGCCTCACCAGTCGAACGGGCACTGGCGTTCGGCCTAGAGGACGAGGAGGCAAGCCAGTCCTCCATCCTCCCTTGGTCGTCCCTCACCGGTCGCCTGGGGGCCGATTCATAGATCTCACTGGAGCTCCCAGAATCCATGTAACCTAAAAAAAAAAACCCCCTTGGCCGGTCAGAAACACGACCTAAAACCACCACCGCAGGGCAGTACGAAGCATATAGTGCCTCAGCACCGCCCATACCGGCCACTGGATTTCTCAGCTGAGAGTTCCCGGCTCTCGCTGAGATTCGGTACTACAAGGGTCCTATCCAAAGGGCTAATCTACATACAACCAAGTGCCCATTGGATCCAACCACGAACAAAACAAAAGGGAAAAGGAGAAACAATTTCAGAGTCGCAAAGGACTGAGACTCATCGATTAGTAGCACGACGACAGAAACGCAACAGTTAGAAAGCACCAAGAAATTGTGTCGAGTGAGGCTAAACAAGGGATCAGTTCTCAGCCAAAAGAAAAACACACCAAGCGGCAAGGGTTTATATGCAGGTCCAACGCCCTTGAGTTTCCCCCCCAAACTACTCAGTAGGGCAACTGAAACGCCCGCGGATCCGGGTCATCCATCCCTGACCGTCTCCTAGCGGCACGTGTCCTAGTATTGATAACTTCCCAAGCCCATCATAACTGATGGGATTAATGAAATACCCCCTTCAATGCATGTCAGCCACTTGTCTCGCATGCGGAGGGTAGTTGAAAGAAGCAGGGGACATAATCGAACCGTCCCGCCTAGAGCCTACTCCACCTAACGCTGAAATACTCCCACAAATCATGGTGTCCTACCGGAAGAACTCTTTCTGTAACACAGGAGACTTCTTCCCATAGGCTAGAAACCCTGTAGGATTATTATTGTTACCGCTGAAATATTCCAACAAGTACGGGGCATTCTAACATATATTCCAACGGTACGGGGATTTCCACCGGTTTAATTTATTCCACATTTCCAGCCAAACAACAACGGCTAGGTATTCCATCGGGAGAAGTCTTCTTCTAGCACAGGAAATCTCTTCCAGCAGGCTAAAAACCCTGCATCAATATTATGTACAGGCTACGATATTCCAACCGTAGTGCCTGCTCCGGTTCAAGGCTACCCTAACCGTCGGTCCATCCAGCTTCAACTATTGGATGCGGTATTACACCGGCCATAATTGCATTTGCTTATCGCTCTCTTACGGAATAACCGGTTCGTCGAACTGAGACATTCCTACGGACAGCTGTGTACGACCTAACGGATCCAATGACGTTGGGACGGCTACCAAGGACTACTCCGGGCCACGCCACCCACCGGGAGACTTGATCCTCTCATACAGGACAACTATTCCCGCAGGCTAAAAACCCTGCACATACCTCATGCCTGTAAGGCCAAAGGGTATGAAACGATTGGGGATGTCTCCTGTACCAACACGGGACCGCTTCACCCGGGAGACTTGATCCTCTCGTACAAGACAACTCTTCCAGCAGGCTAAAAACCCTGCACATCCTATATGCCTGCAAGAACAAGAGGTTGTGTGACACGTGGGGACGGCTGCCCAGGATCACTCCGGGCCACGCCACCCACTAGAAACTCCTGTAACACAGGGCACGTTTCCCGCTGGTACTGGGTGACCTCTTCAAACTGTTAGGCACTCACCGACTACAGTGGCTACCGTTCCTAACTCGGGGGACTCAGTCATCCCATTCGCTATATTCACCGGGTTATCCCGGAACATAGCATGGCGGATTTCAACGTCACATCATCCAATTCACTATATTCACCGGGTTTTTCCGGAACATAGCATGGCGGATTTCAACGCCACATTATCATCTCATGTACTAGCTACATCTTGTACCCATATGCAACTGTCAGTATCAACATCATAACCATGCACTCATCACATCATGCATCATCATAACAGGTTTATCCAAGCGCCCGGCCAAGCCCAATCTTAAATGCAGACTTGGGAGGCTAGGACACCGTTAGGTGAGTGCCCCAGCGGGTCTGCGGGCCTATAAAGGAAAACAGATTTAAGTCTTCATTCAAGATGGCACTTGACTGGGAACTTGGGGGCATAGACACCTGGTCCCGCGCCCGGGCATGTTTTACTTGTGGCCGGGGCTCGGGAACCGGGGATAGCAGCTTCCCAAACAGGGGCCGAAACAGGCCAGCAATATGAGCAGAAGGGGGGCTAGTCCCACATCGAAGGGTGAGGTCAGCCCTCATGCCCGGCAGCCTATATATGAGTCCCAACTACCCTCATTAATAGGTAATCAATACTTCAACTATTCATTCCCGCCTAAGTTACCAGTTTATTCCAACTATACTGACTTAGACATTGGAGCGGAATAGACCGGCCCCGCCCGGTATTCCCTTAGTTAGCAGGGTTTGCAGGCAGAAATCACACCAAGATCCACCGGTATCTGTGAGTCTATGGATTCAGACAGAAATAAAACAACCCACCATGAAAGTTCTATTTTATTATTTTTGTGGAGAATAGCAGGTATAGAATGATATTAAGAAAGAAAAAAAAAACATATATATATATATATATATATATATATATAATAGAGAGAAATAATCAATGGGTAAAATAGGAAGTTTAATGTCAAAAATATTATAGGAAATCTAAGTGTCAATTTAGAAGGTATAAATAAAAACTCACTTCTAAGAAACCAATATTTACTTCATCAATAAAAAGGCAAGGAATGACAGGTTTTAGAGTGAATAACTCAAGTCCTTCCTGGGTGATCTGTGCAGTTGCTAGCTTATTAGCCACAAACAACAATGACAGTGTAGGACTTCCTACTGTTGTTAACTTAAACCCTCCAGTCACGATTAAGTGACTACCAGCTCATATCTATTTTAAAATTCACTTTGATTATTCGGTGGCCAACACTGCTGAGTGCTGACTGTAGTTTCGTTGTCAGAGATGAAGGTGGAAGATCAATTCTTGCTACACTTGCTCTGATGGTTCTTCTACAGTCCCAGTTGCTAAAGCGACAACTTTAAGGATTCGTCTAGTGGCAGCCAAGCAAAAAGGCTTGACAAGATTAGAGGCGGAGGATGATTTGAAGTTGGTGTGGTCAAGGGAATCATCACCCCTCCTTGGAGATATACTGAAATTATTGAAAAACTCTTGGTAGAGGTTTTCGAACTCATTAGCTTCAACCACATTTTTGCGGAGGCAAATTTCGTTGTTGATGCCATTGCTAACCTTGTCACTCTTCTTCGTCTTTGTCTTGTGAAGATAGGGTTCTAAAGGAAGCTTCTAAGACTTGGCATTTTTATCTTGTGAACACTCATGCCCTAGGGAATTCAATTCGTAATTTTCGTTTCTTGTATAGAAAAAAAAAATCAAAAGCTTAATAAAATTAGAATACAATGGAAGATTTGAGATATCTTAAACAAAATCTAATGAAAGCTTCTCACTTTTTTTTCTTTTGAAGACGCAAAGCTTCTCATTTTTATTCTATAATATTTCTACGTGTCTTTTACGAGGCAAATTTTGTTGACCAGTAGACAACGCTCATGTCCATCAGCATCCAGCAATTTGGGTTCACTGTCTTCCCCTCTTTTTTGTCACCAACATTTCACTTAGGGTTCTCTTGTGGTTTTGTGTTTTAGTTTCTAGTTTTGTATTTTTTTTGGACAAAAAAAGAAAGAAACTCTCATGACTCAAGTTCCACTTCAACAACTATATTAGTACCTTTGAAACTTGAGTTATATTACACGAAACTGGTATTTGGTAAAAGAAACAAAAATGATACTGGTGTGGATGCCCATACTGGTGTAGTAGCTTAGTTGGAATGGTTCCATTCTTCGCATATTTATTTAGGTTTGAAGTAAGGAGGTCGCCGTCTCGCCGATGAACTCGATGCATTTACTTTCAATCCATTGTGAGTTTGTGACGATGTGAAGGTTCTATTTGCACCAAGACGATGTGTCTCCTAGCCGTGATGCTACAGTACTGAACTCACTCAGTTTCTAACTTAATAAAAAAGGCATTGGCTAACTTACAAAATTGCTGCAGCTCACTCATAGGCACTATGGAATCATGTTTCCATATGCACATTTGAATGAAAAATAACACATTGTTCCTATGAATATTGTGGGAATAACTGCTTGTTTGTTAATCGATTCGCACCTCTTTCAAACAATTATAAGGAGAACAAACATAACATAAAAAATGCAAGAGGATAAAATATCTCCTTAATCATGTTCATTTCATAACAATGATACATTTATTTTAGAGAAAAATATTTAGCTTCAAATCGAGTTCCATCTATAACTCACAATCCGAGCACATCAATCTAACAGATGTTACTCAAAACAGCAATACAATCTTCAAGATTAAGTCTAACTTTCTCTTGTCATAAGTTTCTATATTTTGGGGCTCACATTTTGGACTAACCAAGCAAATCAACAAAGCAGTGCACGAGCTTACTGATAACGATCCACAAGCTCCCCACCGAAGAACCCTAGGAATTGTAATTTTGGGACATGCAGAGGCTTAGAGCTGAGCCACAGATGCTATGAATTTTGTTTGCAGAAAGACATTACATATGTTAGGTGAATAGGAGCTATCTGACGAGGAAACAAACGCATAGGTGTTTGTGCTTAAACTCGACATTATAACACAAGAGGATCAAAAATGCAATATATACATAACTCAACCATCATGAGCATGCTTATATACAACATTCATAACTAGTACAAGTAGCATACCGTAATGCAATCTACACAAAATCCAAAATCCAAAATCCAAATGCCCCTCCAACGGTGAAATTCGTGATGGAGTTATATCGAAGCACATGTACCTGCAACACAACCTCATACACATAATATCCTTTAACTATCAAAATTAGCATGGGATAAGTAGGCATCTGACGAGTGTCATAATCGGGGTAACAACACAAGAAAATAATAACCTTAGTAGCATAGAATAAGTAGGGATCGTTCAGTCTGGGAATTAAGGGTACCTGACATGTTAAAAGGTTAGAACACATATAAACATACAAGAAACGAATAAAGGGGGGGGGGGGGGGGGGGGGGGGGGGGGGGGTTCAAAGAGGTTCGGCAGCAAGGCTGCCCTAATGATCTAAAACATGAAAATAAAAGTCCTAAATTATTTACAAGTGATCGACATCCTTCCACCCAAAGCATAGCACAAAAGACACACAAGAACACACACAAACTCATGCAAGACACACGGCAGCAATTATCCAAGTTTCCTAGACTCTATTCAATTCCAATTTCAATTAGGGTCTCAATGGTTATCTAATCGTTAATAAACTTCACAAGTATTTAGAATTCACTCAACGTCCAATCCTAAAATTATACTAATCATATTTGAAAACACGCAACGTCGAAATCAAATACAAAGAGTAATTATGCACGAAAGTCTTAAATCAGAGACATGCTTCTAAGTATGGCGTCAACATCTTATTAACATGCAAGTTTCTATGAATTATGTTAACCACTTATTAAACAACCTAGAATGAAGTTTACTCAACGCCTAACTCGATCCTAGATTTGTTTATGGTGACTGAAATCGCAACCTACACAAAAGCCATGGCCGTGGCTTCATGTAAACCTTGATTTTTATGCACGAATTCATGAAACTAATCGAATGGAAACCTAAAAATACATGAACATGCTAGTGCCCTATATCTAATGCACGAATTAATACATGTTATCATACAATACGAAACAAAATCCAAGTATTTTTATAACAACTAATTAATGTGACTAAACAGAAAATAATACAAGTCATAAGGAATGGATCACACTTTAGAAACCTTGAAAAGTTTCGGTTGATGTGGTGGAATGCACGGCAGAAGGTAGGGTGAGGTTCGGATTTATGGAAGGTGGTGGTATCGGGTTGGCTATGTATTTTTCTGTCTAGAACTATGAAGAGCTTTGACAGAATCTTTTGGCTAGTATTTGTGCTTGAGATGTGATGATTTTTCTGTAGAAAAATCGTGCCTTTATATAGAGAAGAGGCTAGAGCATTGCCGGCAGCAACAAGGAAACAGAAAACCTAAACCAAGTTGGTTTTGGTTACTTGCCGGCTACTCTTTGACTACTCTTTGAACCTTCTAGATCTTCTTGTCCGATTTCTTCATGGATCACATCCTTCTTGGACTCCTTAAACAAGTAGCATTAAATATTTCATCAGCCTCAATACTAGCTGAGGAATTTTTCTTCTTTTGCCTGAGTTTCTTATTTGAATTTCCCTTCAGAGAACTTTGGAATATATAGGACAAATTTTTAATCATTCTCATCTGTTCAGTTAGTTGCTCCTGCATAGAATTCAACAGTGTTCACAGCTTTGAACTTATTCAATTCTGAACAATTTGGTCTAATATGACCAGTCACTCCACATTGATGACAAATAGGTATAAAACCCTTGTTAGTGTTTAAATGACTCTCGTTACTTTTGTTTACCACTTCATGTGGACAGACAGTTCTAACCTGTGACGAAAAAGATTTCTCTTAGTCAGATATTTCACTTATAGAGGAATGAGACTTACAATTTTGTGTGTCAGAAGCTGAGCTTTGTCCTTTGATAAATTTTGTACCTTTGAGTTGATCTCTAGTATCGCCAATCCCGGAGGTGCTTTTGTAAGGCCTTGAATATATAAGCATCTTATTGACAGCACCTGAACTTCTTTCAAACTTTGAAAATTTCTCCTTTGCAGAAATTAGTTCTTCCTGCAAGGTTTCAATCTTTTCAAAATAAGAATTAGTTAAGTAAACATATTTTTGTACCTCAGTTTTCAACCTATTTATTTCTTGAATAAGATCATGTTTCTCGGTGCCCCAGTCAGTTTTGTTGAGTTCATACTGCATCACTTGAATTTCCTTAGTGAGTTTGCATTTTTCTTCTTCCCACTGCAGCTTAGATGACCTCATTATTCCTTCTGCACGAGATTTTTCTGAAATGAGATTCTCAGCTTTCTGTTCAAGGAATAACAACTTTTTGCTCATGCCTTCAAATGCATCACACAGCTTAGTATACTTTTCTTCCAGATCATCTAGAAAAACTCATCATCGTCTTCTGTGTCAGCATCTGCGAAGCTTTCATACAAGGAACTTATGAAGCTACATTCTTTTCTTTTTCTTCTTCATCACTTCACGATGTTTTTAATGCTTTCTTGTTTGAATCCCTGTACTTTCAATTTCCACAATCAGTAGCAATGCGGCCAATGCCACCACATTCATAACATTTAAGCCTTGAGGAATTCTTTTTATTTTCAAATCGGTTATTTCTTGGCTCAAAACGAGATCCTTTTTCAAATTTGTTTTCTGAAGATAGACATACCTTTTTGAGCTAACAATGTTTCTGGAAGAATATCATTGATTTAGAAATTTTCTAAATTCTTTTGTCAAAAGATCGAGCATAGTCAGCTGCAATATAGTCTTGCTCAGTTTTTTCATTTTTCTTTACAGCCTTGAAAGCAATATATTATGATTGTCTGTTTTCAGTTGTCTCTTCCTCATTTAACTCTAATTCAAAAGTTTTAAGATTGTCTACCAATTCACCAGGAGGATATGTATTGAGGTCGTAAGATTCCGAGATAACTGTCTTCTTTTTACGATACTTCCTAGGTAAGGCCCTTAGAAATTTTATCACAATTTCATCCTGAGGAATGATTCTCTTCAAGCTTTGAATCTGTCCGGTGATAGTAATCAACCTCTTGTGAAATTGATCGATGGTCTCATCCTGCTTCATCTGTATAGCATCAAACTCATGTACATGTAAAAGCAATTGTAACTTATGAGATCTAACCTTTTTGTTACCTTCATACACTACTTCTAGTGTGTCCCATGCTTTCTTAGAGTTTTGACAGTGCATAATGTGGACTCTCTCCTTTTTGGAAAGTGCAGTAAATAGTGCATTCATGGCTTTGTTTTCAGCTTCACTGAATGTCACTTCCTATGCATCTCATTTCTCGAAAGATTTGAGAACTTCTTCACTTGAACCATGTTTATAAACATACATTGCAAAAAGGAAATTTTTTTAGAGAAAGCATGAGGACAGACTTCAATTCATTAGGTATTTATATACAACTAAGAAAGGTTAACCCTCTGTATTCGGCACAACAGCTTAAGCCTCATAATGATTTCAAATTTACATGCATAAGCATTATCAAAAGAAGTTTGTTTACTAAACGCACCAAATCTTATGATTTCATGCGCAGTAACCCTTATTTGGTTACTTAATTTAGCAAACTCATACCTTGGTTCATTTATGAGCCAATAACTAGATTAAATAGCCATCCATGAGTTCTGTGCAAACTGTGCTTAGATTGATTTCTAGTAAGAGCATAATATGCGACATTCTTAATGTGTTTTATCCTCATTTATACAATTGCTTAACCTTTATTGTTGTTTTATAGAGTCGTGTAATCAAGTCAGAGTCTTTGGTAGAGTTGGTTTATGAAATGAGCTTAATTGTCGAATAATGCTGAATTTATGAAGAGTTTCATTCAAAGTAGGATTCCTTATTACATTAGGAATCCTAATCGGTTTAGGAGTGTACAATGTCTCAACGTTTCTCAAAACGTCAAAGGTTTTAAGAGTTTCAATGAAAGTAGAACTCCTTGTTGAACCAGGAAATCTGAATGGAATCAGAATTCTAACTCTAATAAATTTCGGTACATTATAATCTTGTCTTCTGAATATATATTTCTCTTATCTATTTTCAGGAATATATTGAAGAATTTCGGCTGAATAATAAAGGAAGAAATCGGATTGGAAAAGAAGTGTTTGCCAAATTCATTTAAGAGAAGAAGTTGCAATGCAACTAGGAGAAGAAAGAAGCATGCCGAACATGTGCAATGAAGAAGTCTTGCCGTGCAAGACAAGGAGGAAAGACACGGCTAAGGAAGGAGTTCCATGCCGAATTAAAAGAAGAATGCAAGGATGAATGTGGACTGAATCCTCTCTACATTCAATCAGGGTTTGCCGAATCATGCAAGGGAAGAATATTCAGTAATTATCAAGAGTATTTCGGCAAACAAAGACTTAGCTTGCAAGAAAAGAAAAGAGAGAGTTCGGTACAAACACTTTGTGCTTAAACCCTAGTTCCCCATGCTCTCTATATATAGGGTACGGCTGCCTCTAAAGGAATCATCTCTTCTCTCACAAATACAAAGCCGAAACTATACCAAAGTTCTCCCACAAAACCTATACAGAAATATTGAAGCTGAACCACCTTCCATCTTCAAGTTTGCACCACCTTTCATTGCCGAACTCACCTCTTGCCGAAGATCTTCAAGGTCCTTACAGAGTGTGATTCGAACAACTCAATGGCTTCTTTAATTTTCTATATATATTACGATTTTATATTGTATGGTTTCATGGATTATAACTTTCGGTTTGTATGTTTAACTATTGATTTTCGAATTTTAATCAGGGTTTCTATGTGATTTCCGAATTTTCATTCAGGGTTTCTTTATACTTTCGTACAAGCTTATACATATTGATTTCGTAATTTGTTGGTTAGGGCAGTAGTTTCACATGTGTTCTTGACATTATTTGATTAATTTTCATGAGTTCAAGCATCACAAATTGTGTACTTAAGGACTGACTTTGTGGCAGCCCCTTAGGTACCGATTTCATCCACCAGAATAATTTGAATTGCATCATACACTGAGTTGTTGTGATTTAGATTGTTTGATAGGGTTGTTATAACCATGAAAGTTTACGTGTTAAAGCAAGGTGAGGTGACGCCATACTTGTTGCATGTCTCTAATTCGGCTTATTGTGCTTATGTGTTCTTCATGTTTAATTTCTACGCTGAGTGTCTTTAAACTGATTAGCACTATGTTTAGGGTTATACACTGAGTTAATTCTAAATAATCAAGATGTCTTAACGATTAGATGAACCGCTGAGGGCTCTAATTAGAATTGGAATTAAATTTGTCTAAATGCTACGTGAAATATTGCTGCCGTAAGTCTTAATTTCGTGTCATACATGTGTAAGTGGTTTCGTGTTATGTGTTTATGTGGAGAAGATGATCATGTGTAAATAATAGTTGTAGGTGTTAATTTCGTAAAAATCAGTAGATGTTAGATACAATATAAAAACCCCCCATATGATTATGTAATACTTTGTGTTGATTAAATGCCCTTGATTTCCCCAGATAGAACGATCCCTACTTGTCAATACTACACTCGACACAAGAAGGGTAATATATGTATGAAGTTGTTTTGCAGGTACAATGTGCTTGGAAATAATTCCATCAATTTCCTCATCAGTCTCCGCAGTGGTGCTTGTTTGTTGGAGAACCTTAAATTGTTAACCATCTTTGTACTGTAGAGTTAATCTCATTCTGAATCAAAACATGTGATCAGTATAAAACAATTTGATAAAGGCTAATTTGCATGCACAATCATGTACATATGAAAATAAAACGTATACTTTAATCATGGTGCACATAACATTATTTAAGTCAAATGGAGGATTGGTTTTGACGTTTCAGATTGAAGTCGGAGGAAGATTGCACCAATTGAACACCAAAGAGTCGCTCTTGGATGTCCATGAATTCTAGGTTAGGGCGTTTGCGTCGCCGATCCTTGACTGACAGTACATAACCACATGCTCGCTTTATACCCTGGCTATTAGACCAGGAGATCGTTGTCAATGTTTACTAGGGCGTTACTTTACCTAAATGTGAGCCACAAACTTTTCCATATTCACCATTAATCAAACAAAAAGGATTAATAAAATTTTATCTCATGCAAAATTCAACGTAATATAAGGCACAAGAAGCTAGTTTCAAGTATTCGTTCTGCCCCCATTCACTTTTGCCCTAGTATTTAGGGTTGCGCCCTTGTGATAGCTTCTCAATTCATCTTACAGTTTTTTGATCAATTTCTCACAGACGGCGCCAACTGTTGGACCATAAAAATTTCGGGAGGGAGATTGGCCAATAAAAATCTCACTCCTTTGATCTACGAGAAGCCCTAGAGTCAACCATCTCATTTGATTTTGGGGGAAAGGTACCTGCAAAACCAAAAGACACTCCGACGCCCAACTCAGTGTCAATTCAAGAAGGTATGACAAAAAAATAAATCAGATTGATACTTGTTACTGTTGCTCATAATTGTCTTTCGTCATTCTCAAATCCTACTTCTTCCTCCTCAAGTTAGTGAATTTACAGCGGTTTTCTTCCTTGGTCCTTACTTCATGGTTCTTGGTCTTCCTTTCACATCGTAGTGGGAGAAGAGGTTTTTCCACGTTCTCCACAACCTGATCATTTTTTACTGAAGACCTACTTGTTAGTTATCTTGGACTTTGACCGTTGGGCTCGGTTTAGTAAGAGGCACAAAACTGAAAATTTATTCCCCCACACTCCATATTCATGGAATTATGACAATTGGGTCGCGTCGACGATAGCTACATTCGATTGCGTCGTGATGGTGAAGTTTTTCGCCGGTGAGATTTGGTGGAGCGACGCCGTGATGCAGAAAGAGAGATGAGGTGGGTTATGAGGCTTAGGAGTGGGGTGGGGTATTTATATGAGAATTCCAAATTTGACCCATTGACTAACATTCACTATTTCCTCCGTGAGTTAAGGACGTTAGAGAGAATGCAAGGGTAGCAAAGATATTTCCATCGAGGCACTAAGGGAGCTGAGCGCTATCCAAAATTTGTCATAAAAATGTGACTATTAACAAAGTGTTCAAGGAAGGTTAATTCCGTAACTTCCGTGGTGTGTCTTTTCCTAATAAGGCTAGTAGTCAAGATTCTTTATTAGATAGGAAATCTCTGATTACCAAGGATACTTGATGTAATGCCTATATAAAAACCTCCTTATCAATCAATAAAGACACAGTTTTCCTATCATTCTTTTATCCTAGAATAATAGTCAATTTTTCTCTCAATATTAGGGCTGCGTTCGGGTCGGTCCGGGCCATAAATCTTGAAACCCGGACCAAAATCCGGAATTTTCTGGCCGGTCCGGGTCGGGTGTTCTAATTGTTAAACCCGGAAATTTCGGGTTCAATTCGGTTCGGGCCGGTTTTTCGGGTTTTAAGGGTTTCCGATCGATCTCGTCTTCTCCGCCATTCTAGAGCAGTAGCAGAGGTCTCCACAGGCCAAATCGAGGAGGCGCAGGAGAGCGACTTCTGAAGTGGGTTTTTGGGTTTCCAGCGTTTGAGGGAGAAGGAGATGAAGAAGCGGTGGGCGGAGGAGGAGAAGACAAAGAAGAAGGAGGCGGAGGCGGAGGCGGAGGTCTGAGAGCCTAAGAGTGGGTTTTCGGACTTTCGGGTCGATCCGGGCTAAACACATCTAGAAACCGACAGCCCTAGGTGTCGTCGGCAGCCTAGGCTCGGCACCTCCAAGTGGAGGGCCGGCGTCGACTTCGGATCCTCCTAGAAAGAGGGGGAGACTAATCGGTTCCAAGGACAGTCACTACCAGATCGAATAGAATAGCCGACGAAAATTTTTTCGTCGACTATGCCCAAATTTCGTCGGCTATACCTTCTGCCGACGAAATTTTCGTCGGCTAAAATTCGTCGGAAAAATGCCGTCGGTAATACCAATGGCCGACGAAAATAACGAAATCGTCGGCTATATGCGAGTATGGCCGACGACTTTACCGACGAAACATCATTTCGTCGACCAAACCTTGGCAAAATATCTGACGAAATTCGTCGGGTATTTTCGAGTATGGCCGACGATATCGTAAACTATAGCCGACGAAATTCGTCGGCTATTTGTTCTGAAATATAGCCGACGATTTCATCTATTTCGTCGGTTATTTCGTCGAAATATATTAATATTTTAATAGGCATTAATTAGTTATAGCCGACGAAATAATGTCATTTTCGTCGGCTATAGGACTTATAGCCGATGAATATTGGTAAAAATTGTCGGCTATAGTGCTTATAGCCGATGAAATAATGCCAAAATCGTCGGCTATTCTTACATTTGGTGAAAAAAAATTAAATTATTTTCTAAATTACAATTCCAAGCAACCTGCAAATCACAAAGACAGTCCATGCATTTGCACCAACAAGAAACACGTCTAAATGACTTATTATTTAATTCGTTCCAATATACATAAAATATAACCCTAATCATCACCTAAACCACTAAAGTCCACCACGTCATCCCCAGCATCCTGCTCTCCATCATGCTCGTCATCCTGCTGACCGAACTCGGGAGGTTGAGTCATTGGAGGTTCAAGTAACGGCTGAAACGGGGGCGGGGGCGGGGGTTAAAGGTTTTGTTGTTGTGCGGCGAACATATCATACCACCAGTTTTGTTGGCCGGCGTAGTTGTGTAGCCGAATTCTCTCGCATTCAGCATCCCAACTGGACAGATCTAAATAATACTGCTGTGTTCTGCGGTGTTGCTCCTGTGATCTGCGTTGTTCCTCCTGTGATCTCTGGAACTCGGCCACCAACCTTGCATTTTCTTCTGCCAATCTCCGCACTTCCCCCCTCACCTGTTGGCTCTCCCCGCCTCCCTTCTTTTGACCTCCCTTAGTGGTCTTCAGGAGCTCTAGTCCAGAACTTCCCAAACCCCGGCAGTAGTAGTTGTTTGAGCGGTTTGGGAAGGCTGCGTCGAACATCCTCGCTGCCGTTTGGACATTGGACCGGTCTACCTGGCGCAGGGCTTCTTCCAGATCTGCCTCTGAAATGTTCGGTTGTGTCTCCCGAACTACTTGTTGGAACACCTCTTCTTCGGCCCGGTTCACCATCTCCTAATTGGACGGGAAAAAAAAATTAATATTCTAACAAATATATAATTAAGTAAAATTAATAATTAAAATTTTAAAATCGTAATGAACGACTTACGAGCTGTTCTGTCGCTTGTGGATAAGCAATCTTGAACGTCACCAAGTACGGGTTGCTATCAGGATGATCTCTAAGCGCCTCCTCCTGATATTGTGCAAACGGCCTAGAACCACCATGATGGGGGGTTGTGTTACGGCGGCGGTTCGCAGAGTTTATCCGAGAACGATCCTTCAAACAAATAATAAAATATTAGAAAAATGCATAAAAAAATATTAGTGTAATAATTATAAAATAATTAAACTATAAATTAAAATTTTAACAAAATAAACATTTGTAGTGAAGTTTAGTATTTACCTGCATAACTGGGTTGTTGAAGTCTACTGTCTTCAACCAACGCCACTCGTACTCCCTGAACATGAACTCTCTGGGAGTACCCATACGACCACAGTTGTCGTATTCGTTAATGTGGGAACGGAGCTCGTTTCCACTCTTTGAACCTACGGAAAAAACAAAAGTGCATTAGAAATATTATTAATATCATAAAATATTTCAAATTATAAGATGAGGAATTCCCAACGTACCTTGAGTTCTGCACGGAGTCCGCCCAATCCCGTTTGTGTTCGGCAATCTCGAAGAATGTCTGAAAGATAATATTTTATTAGTTTTATAATTGTAACAATACCGAAAATTATTAAATATTACGATAAATAAATTAAATTTTTTAAATTACTCACCGACGCGGCGTTGTTCACCTCCCTCTTTATCTCTTCGGGCACATCAGCCCACCGTGTCCACAACATTGGGACTCTGTCCCTAATCAGTGCCCCCACGCAACCCGAGTAGTCCAGTTTTTTTTTTCCTGAACCTCCTGATTAGGAGGTTCGTTGATCTGGATCCTCCCCCTCAGATCAACAGTTCTCCTGAGCGTGTCAAAACATATGACACCTCTCGTATTTCTCGTTGAACTGCTAGCGGCTGTCCCTATCACATAAACGACGATTGGTTAATAAAATTAAATATTAGTGCGTTAATTTTAATAAAACATTTAATTAATAAAATCGAATGTTACCTGAACTCGATGACCCGTCTGTCGACTTTCCTTTTCTCCTCGCCGAAATCAGGAGGTCAGGGTTCTCAAATGGCTGCTGCTGGTATGCCTCCGCAGCACTCACGTACTGAGGCATATCAGGCCATATGGGCACACCACGATAGTCGACCTCCTGTATCGCAGGAATGTTGTACGGGGGGTAGAGCTGATTTGGGAGAGTAGGACCCTCAGTCGAGTCAGCAGCAGACGTCGTCGGACTCGTCATCGGCTCCCGATGAACCTCAGGCATACGAACCTGAGGAACGTCTGCAGCTATCTCATCCTGAAATAGCTGCCGACTGAACCTCGGAGCATCTGGCCCGACAGGCGGAAGTGAACTGCTCGACGGCCGCCCCGCCTGGAGAAGGGTCTGGTGCCGAGAACTCACACTCCTCCGCGGCTGAGATGAATCCACAGTCCTCCGCGGCTGGGATGAATCTACACTCCTCCGTGGCTGGCTGGTGGTCCTCTCAGGCTGGCTATGGGTCCTGTCGGAGTCTGCCGAATCGGCGGAATTTACAGAACCCCTAGATCTGGAACGACGGCCCCCGAACAACTGTCTGAATGCATCGGCCATCTGCAGCTTGAGGCATTAATACATTAATTAATATTAAATTATATTACATTTTATAACAAATTCTAATTAATATAATAACCAATAATACTAACATATTTCAAAACATACTAACAAATTTATATATAACAATTTAACTAATTTTAAATAATACTAACCATTATCCTAAATATAACTATTTTTATACAAATATAACTATATTTTCAATATTAACATATATATATAATATATATAATTA